>CM076570.1:1318384591-1318893927 GCA_034641835.2 Pinus albicaulis
TTTACTATTATCGACCTCATTTCGTGCCGCGATACCACCAGTTCCTTCTCCAGATGCCTTGCAAAACTTCTCTGAAGGAACAGTCATGTAGGTGAGCAAAAATCTCCTCATAGCTTGGCTAAGTTTTCCCTCTGTCTGTTTGGATATTACCACTGCGTGGTGGCCTCACATCTGCAACTCGTGGGCCCAATGAGCCATCGCTAAATCTATCACTTGGACCGCGTGATCCTCGACAGCGTCCCAGGACTAAGCCCTTGCACAGATAAACCATCATTCTCAGGATGACGATGATCATGAACGAGCACAATATCTCGGTGCATATGCTCGATCTTGCCCTTGAATAGTCTTCCCATCACGTTTTTCAGAGTGACGGTATCGTATTTTTATCTCGCACTTTAGAATTTATGTCAAATATGCCTTTTTCCGTGCCAAAGGCATGAACCTAGCATTGTGATTTCGCCATTATGCCAGTAGCACCCTGTTCATGTGAGACCGACACCAATGTTGATATATTGCTAGATTCAGGTCGAGGTGAGTTTATCCTGGTGGATATTCATGACAAACGATGTGTCCTTTTTTCCAAACTTGAGTGTTGGTCGGGTTTAATTGTCAGATTAAACCTCTCAATATTAATTATCAATCCGGAAGTCGTAAACGCAAGTTGTACTGCGTATTGGCTCAGCTTAATGGTCAGAGTATATGAGTTTCCTTATTAATGATGAACTAGGTGCTGAAATGAAACACACATTTTCTCGCAAATAAACAATCTCGAAAAGGAAACCTACTTAACCAATTTTGTTCAGTGCAAACTTCATAATGCAGTTAAACTATAAGGAAATACAAAGCAATTCTAAATCATATGACATTCTTACAATTGAATTTTATATTTTTAAATCTCCTATGATAGCTTGAAAACCCTTATCTACTTGTTCCTCTCATTAACTTGAAATCAACACTTGAAACTAATCCTGAGATAAGAAAAAATAACACACATTATCCTAATAATAAATTCAAACCTTAAACTAACTAGAACTACTCTTTGTAACAAGTTTAAGATTCCAAAATAACAAAAGAAACAATCCTAACTATTGCTAAAAGAAAACTATTTCACTTCATGTAAAATAACACTTAAAAATCCTATTAAAAATCACATCTATAATAGACCTTCTATTTAAATATTTTAATCTAAATGAAAGAAATTATTCAAAAACAAACCTACTTCAAAATCAAATCATCACACGGCATTTAAAATTGATATCTCTACCTAATCAAATCCACACTCAAACTTGCTCACATAAGGAAATTGTTACACTACGAAAAGAAGAATAAAAAAAAAAATCTAATTATTAACATTAAATCAAATGAATAAACATTAAATCTACAACATTCAAAGAAATCATATTATGGAAACTTTGAATTAGTATTCTAAAATGACCGTATTAACACACTGAAATCCAAAGCATCTAAAATCTGTTCTTATTCAGAAGCCATTATAATAAACACTCGCACATTCCACTCACGATCACCGTTGTCTTATTTTTAACAAATTCGTTTATCAATGAAAACTCACTTAAGAATTATAAAACTAGCTTCTATTCGAGCTTACGGAAGTGAAAGGTTTAAGTTTAGAATGAAATGATGATTCTGAAATCAATCTCGCAACCTTCAAATGAAAATTATATTTATAATTTCAAATCTATGATATCTATGATTCTATTCAGCTACAGGGTTTGTCTCCAGTGGTGGTGGGCCCTTACCACTCTTGGAGAAAGCCTAGATTAACCCAATCTACCTCGAGAAATCGTAGCAAACCATAATACGTAAAAAACACTGGAGAAAATTATATATTAGAATTCAAAATTCAAATGGAAATACAACATTAGCCGCTGCTCCTATTACAATCCATTCGCTCTGAAAATTCGATGCTATGGTTCTACATCTAAAAAATTCGATCGGAGCAATTCGAACTTGCATCTGAAAAATTCCCCTCCATTCTATATCTGGGCAAATCGACTCTGCATTTTGTCCAATTGAAGGACGAACCACCTATCCATCTAATTGATTGACCTTTAATTACATCCCAGAAAATTCCTCACATCCATATTTGAAAATTTTGTTGAATTTAATTTAGAATGTGTGAGGCTTATGTCCTTCCACAACAAATTTGATTTAACAAACTTCAAAAAAAAAAAGGAAGCCCAGTTCAAAACAGCTGCAATTTGATTCGAAGAGGCATTAATTCTAGAATTTTTTCCAACTGATTCAAACTCTAACGACAAAATAAAAGTAACTTGAGGCTATCCAACCAAGTCTTGTTCAAACTGTTCTTCGTTCCATAATTTCTTTGATTTGGCTCGAAGCGATCCAGGACCACCATCCTTCAAATATGTCACCTGAAAGTTTGGGGTTTTAACTTTCTTTGGCTTGATACCATTGTCGTTAAAAGCGAAATGTGCAGTAGCATCAACTCTTATGGTAAAAATCCCATGATTGGCGCAACGACAAAATATTCCTCGTAATATGTTTTGCTTCCCTTCTCTATGTTGAATCTACGCAACTACCTTTGTTAGCATGATGCGATAGATACGTGGCCCTTCTTTGTCGACTGTCCAAAAATACTAGTGATTAGGAGCCAACTAGTCAGAGCTTGAGTCGACGATGCATTTTCCTTTCCTCATCAGTGGAGTTGATATTATGATTTGATTGGGTTTTTAACCCCATTCAACATCACTTACACAATCGTAATCAAAATCATCGAACTCCCACATGTTTTCATAATCATCATCTAACATGTTGCAACTGGAATCAGAATAATAATCATCGTATGAGTTGTAACCATCATCATAATAGTCTTTCACCACCGGGCCCTTAAGAGTCTTTAGTTTATGACATTGCTTGACCAGGACCAGGGAGTCATCCATAGAGACACTCCAACAGCCTCAGATATCAAGGTGTTCCAACTCCTTGCACATGCTTAGAATAGCCTCCATGCTTGCATTCGTAAGCAGTCCACAAGCCAATTCCAAGTTCTTCAAGTGAGACATATGTTCAACAATAGGACATCCATTGGAGATTGACTGAGAGTGCCCTGTAGGTGCATATTCCTACTCAAATGTGTGAGGGCCTTGTAGTGTTTTCCCAAAGCCTCTAGTGAAGAGGAAGTCATCTTCTTACAACAACTGATATCCAAGTGGGTTATGGTATGCATAGCATCGACTCTGAACCTGAAATCTGGCCGTGTTATGAAGGTCTTTATAAGTTCAAAATCAAAGACACTTAGTAGTAGCTCCATATAATCAGAAACAGGGTCAACAACTTCTATAGTAAAACTGCCAGGTTGAACTATGGAACACGTAGAGTTAATATGTATGCTTCCACTTTGAGTAATTCTTGCAAAATGGCCACACATGCAACCATACAAACCACATATAGATGCAGGAATTGTCTTAAGGCAAGGGTTCTGATTGCTTGTAGAAAAACCAGGACTCGTGGAACTTGCATGCATGCTGCTACTATGGCAAGTTCTTCCATTATGAAAGTGACTATTCATATGTTTAGTGGATGAGCAAGACCTGAATTGATCCAATACATTTACGTTCATAAATGGTTTTTAGTGGAATATTCCCCTGATGATAACTCCTTCATGAAGCCAAATTTTTCCAAATGGTTTATGGGTTATAGGAGACATGGTGCTCTGAACAAAACCCACGTCTCAGAATTTAGATATTCTGCTTCATTTGGTCACAAATTTGATATTTTCACCTACAACAATTCAACTACCCAACTGCTGCTTTTATGCATTTGGTGAATTTGTACTCAAATGCATTCCTGCACCTGAACCTTCCTACAACCAAGAAGGAATTTATTAAAAACACTCATCAAATTATCTAATAACAAGAATAATAGCTATTGTTTCTAAATTCCTCTAATTAACAACATAATGGATTAATAATGATTAAAAACACTAGGTACAAGTATTCATTTATTTGATAAAAATTGTAAAAATTTGGACAAAGATACAACTCAACATTGAGTAAGGCCCGTAATACTCTGCCTTCTATAGCGCGTGACTTATGGTTCAGATGAGTTTGACAACCTTCGAACACTTGTGTAGAGAGCATAGCAGCACCGCAAGGCCATCCGTTCTGAGATTAACGTGCCACTTCTCCATCATGCCACCTTAAGCTGTGAATAAATTGAAGTGGAGGCCACTCTGATTTCAACCATGAAGCCCAAAAACCGTCACCGCTGGGCTCGTTCTGCGCAACCCCAAAACCAGATTTCAGAGGGCCCCTTCAATGATGAGGGGGACGGTGAGAATTAGCCTCCATTTGCCATGTGGCCAAGGAAAACAACCCATTTCATGCCCCCATCCCTCAGACTTTGAAGCACATGGGGGGTCCGAAATTGATTTGAACTGTCCGTTCCCTCCTCAGACCATTACCCACAAGTGAACATATTCCAACGCTTTTAATTGAAATATTGAATTTATTTGAAATACATAAATTATGTATCTTGAAATAAATTTAATTTCACTTCACATGATATCGATAAGGCTGGATCCACGCAACACTAGAATAATACAGGCATATGAGAAGTACTTATTTTGCGGCATTCTGGAGCAGTACAGGTGGAATTTTTGTCACTTTCTCCTTTTAAATACGCTCAATGACGAACTTGATTCGGGATGCTTTTTTGAATTTGAAACCCACTTTGCAGGAAAAAACATGGTTTTTGCCCTGCAATCCAAACCAATATATATAATTTAGCAGCTCTAATTCCCCTATAATTATAGGGTCCTAACAACTTCTTTAGTTTGGCATAGGAGAGAAGAAATTTCTTTGGAGGAGAAAGTGGTGGTTTAATTTTCCATTATAGGGGTTAGTATGGCAACATTTTAATTGTATATCTTGGTAATTTCACTTAATATATGAGGCTCTTAGAGCCAAAACACCTTCATGCATATGTCGTGAATGAATGTGAGACTATTCTTTCATTGTTTGCGATGTATGTTTACGTTTACATGTATGAATGAAAATGAACTATTTCGTTGGCTTTGGTATGCATATCTTAGAATGTGCAATGTTACTTTCTTTTACGATCATTGTTATATTGTGCACTACTTGGTATGTTAATCAATGATTATTTCATGCTATTTTGTGTCTCTTTTAGGATAATACTACTAACTTTCATCTAAAGGCACACTCTCTCTTTTCCCTTCCATGAAGGTACCTTGTATGAATTGCAATTGTATGTCTCACAATGTCAACTTACTTTCTTGTTTCAAAGTTTTTTTTGTATGATCTCTTATGTTGATAATTGCAACCTAGGAAAATTCCTAAGGATAATGGCAATCGACCTTGTTTCTCGGGTGGGGCCCTTACTCCAAACGATGTGAGGTCTAGTTGGGATTTCATACTGGGGAGACTCCCTGTGTTTGCAGACTTCCAACGCTGTCAACGCATCCTTCATGAGCTCCACATTAGTAGTCTCATTATTTTGGGGGACTCTATATTTCTAATTAACCAAGTAGTCAAAGTCAAAAGCCTAAATAATTTTGAGCTCGGTCAAATCATAACCTATATCCAATCTCAACTAGCGCATCTGGGAGGGGCCTCCTTTTATCATGTATTAAGAGGAAACAACAAAGAAACTAATCACTACACAAATAGAGCTTATCAAAGACCCAAAGGAGAGGTAAGAATCAAATCAAAAGTTGAGAAAATTCTAATCGCTTGACCATGAGCTTTGATGTCAGCCCATATTTGGAACTTGTCTTTCCTTCCACAGGTTCTAAGTCTGCACCAACCTCCAAATATGGAAATTTTAGTGATCATGATCATGAAAGGACACTTTGGGGTTAAATACCCCCCCTCTCAAAATATCCTCCCTACTGCGAAGGAAGATATGTCCTGGCTAAATCTCCATCTCCACCTTTTCTTACAATTAGGTGAAAATATTCTTATCCCTCGAGCCCCCTACGCCATTTGAATAATCGAGTTGAGCTTCTATTTAATCCAATCCCTCACCCACACTCTCAATATCTCTCTTTTATTCAAATCCTCCTTCCCTCGACCCTTTTTTATCCATTATCTTTATGTCACCCATTACCCTTGAGTTTCTTGTAATGGATCATTCAAGGTCCTCCAAATACCATTCTGTTAGCTGTGATAGCCTAAAATCCAAGCTGACACGAACTAAGGAATTACAAAAATTCTGGAACGAACAATGTGAGAAAGTTGTTAGCTATGAGATCGAAAAATTGCAAGATGCTACAACATTAATTAAAGAGGCACTCAACTAGACAAATCAACGTTGCAGACGCGTTGAAAAGGTGATCCTTGCTCTCCAAGAATTCATTGATGCCTGCCATCGTTGCATTGGAATATAGAACAATGAGTCTCGTTGCTAGAAAGGAAATATTCATAAATCCTAGACTCAAACAATAGAGATCACACCCAAGGCATGGCAAAGGAAAAATCTATCAACCCAACCCAACAAGAACAAGTGAATAGTAACAATGAAAAAGCATCAACAATCTTCAGAGAAATTTTGTATTAGCTAACGAAGTGCATATATATATATTGCTTCCCTATCAGTTTTTAAGATGTTATGCTAGCAGTCCAATAGGAATATATGAAATTTATATAGTACATAGAAGTCACATAGCGGGAACTCTTCCATGGCACCTGCCATTTTCCTTTGAATTTATATATCTAGGTGTTCAAGCCTCACTTAATTTTTGGAATTAATAAAAGATAATCATTTCTGTCACAAACAAAAAATTTCTATTTAAAATATTATGATATCATTCTTTTGATTCAATTAAAATTATCATATACTAACAATTAGTGCAATCATATACCCCCGATGGGGGTGCCTCATCTAGTACCTAAGCGCACTACATGCATAGTTAATGCGAGTATGAATGAAAATTTTTGGACAAAGTGACAACTATAAATAAACTTGATTGATGTGTCATCATAGTAGCAAGATTGAGGAGCTTCGACCCATTGAATTGAAGTGGCCTTGAATGAGCTCTCACTTGAGTAGTTAACCACCCCAGTGTGTTCACTTTGCAATGAAAACAATGAAGGGAATGTATGGTGATAATGATTCAATGTTATTTGCAACATAGATTTTTGGATTTACAGGACATATTTGAGAATGTTTCACTTCCCAAGGAGGACTTATGTTGCTCTTCTTGTCGATTTTAGTGCGAGACAAGGAAAAAGATCTAGGTGTTTTGCAATTATTATCAAGCGAACTAAAGGACAAGGCCCTCTTGGCATGGCCCCTCTTCCTTTGGATGCATCGTTTGTCTACCTACAAACAACCTTCACCAACCTTACAAGTCACAAAGAAAGCAACATTGGGGGTATAATATGTGTAGCTCTCAAACAACCTACACTCCTCAACAAAATATACACTTTGGTATATGGTGACTCTGTGCTTTTTTATTCTTTATCTTGTATATGGTTGAATTTTAGGCACTTGGTGTTTGATATTGCAAAAAAATTGACATGTCTCCTGTCATTTATGCTCTTCCAGAGTGTATTCCTCTCACCCAAGCCTCTTCTTGTGGTCACTTCTTTTGAAATAAATCCATCTACTTCTCCCCCTTTCACCAACCATATTTCCCTATTCCTTCAAATATGATTGTGTCTCCTCTTCAACAATATTGATGCCTAGATATAGGCCTCACTTGAGAAGGGTTGTTGTGGGATAATGTACAAAAATTAACACCTGAGCTCGATCCCAAGTCCAAGACTTTGTGGATTGATACCTCAAACACACTCTATTGGCGGTATAACATGAGATTTCAGACATTAAGCAGGAATTGGTTATAATGTTCCAAAATTTTAGCTTCCAAGCTAAAATGGAACGTTAGAGTTAAACAACAACTGTAGCCGGTAAATAAATGGGTAGAAAAGGACATAAGTCTCCTAAGAAGGATAAAAGCACTCCAAGTGTGAAAGGATACACTTTTTATAGCTCAATAAGACACTTCCATGTGTGGACAAAGACAAAATGAAGCTTCTTTGACCAAGTCAATAGCGCAGTTTTAGTGGAGGAGGAATCCTAGGATGAATAACGCAATTTTTGAGGGAAATGTAACTTGGGTTAGAAGAAACCTAAGTGAGTGTGGCCAAGGGAAAGAAAACTCACATCTTATATAAGGAAGAGGATGGCAACATTATTCATCATGTTGTAGAATTATTATTCTTGGCTACCAAGAATTGTTGCTGCTTGTTGCTTAGCAAGCTGCAGTGCTGTTTAGCACTGGGTGTTCCCGAGTGGGAATCCCACCTCTTTCCTTTGATTAGATCATTGGGGGAGTTTTTATTCATCATTCCACATCAGGTTTTCAGGCCAAGCTTCAGCCATCTACATCAGTACAGCTTTGCCGGAGATTGTGTAGTGTTTCTGGGTGCAGTAGTGGAAGGGATTGAAATCCTGACTTCTAAGCTAGTTTCTCATTGGAGGAAGGTTTCCTTCACTTGAGAGATATGTTTGGAGAGCTCCAAGGCTTATTTAAGATCTGTGGTATTAGACCACACATTTCTCATACCCTCCCAGCACTATTTTTGCTAGGGAGTGCATTATTTTGGAGGCAGTGTTCATTGCATGGTTTGGTGGCTCCGTTGCAGTGTTTCCTTGTGATTGAGAGGTTCATCCTTTCATGGGAGGAGGCCCTTGAGGGTTATACTTCAGATAAGATATATTTCCAGCCTTCTATGCTCTTATGCTTCAGTTTTTCAGTGATTATTCAATAATTTTCTGAAGATCACATATTTATTCAGAGTATTTGACAAGAAACCCTTGCCGGGTTCTCTTGTATTTTGTATGAGGAGACTATATCTCTGTAATTCAGCATTGTTCATTAATATATGAGTAGATCTATTTTTCTCCCATATTCCTATGTTAAAACCCTCTTTAGACTGCGCAGTCCCTTGATGCAGCAACTCCGGTAAAATGCAGTTTGGGGTTTTTAGTCATTTTCAGCTACTCTAGTGTGGGAGATCTGTTTAACCCACCTATTTTCATTTATTTATGATCTCCTCTTGTATTTAGATGCTAGATGGATGTGTATATGGGATCCAAGTGATTATTTCACTGTTTTATTGCATATGTTACTGGAAATTCGTTTTTCATGCATGATTTATGAGCAATCCTAAAAAATGGATATTACAGTGGTATCAGAGCGAGATCTTTAGATCAGCTTGTGGCTTCAAGCCAAAGTGCTAAATCCCTGAAGAGGAATATTTCAAGCTCTATAGACAGAGTCTGCAGATGGCTAGTTAACCTCTGGATCTCATATTTTTTTCAAAGGTGACATATCCAGTAAATGCCCCTGCAGTCAATCTCTGGAATAGAATTTTGATATTCCTAAAAAGGGAACTTTCTAGTGCTATCAGAAGAAGGAGGGATGGACAAAAACCAGAAAGTTTTAGTATGTGCAGAAATAAAGGGAGACAAGCTCACAGAGCTTCTTCCAAAATCTATGAAGAGCTTTCAAGGAGAGTTGAAGAAGATAAGATTGGAGATGAAATCTCCAAAGGAGGTTGATTCTAGAGCTGAATCTAGATTTTCACATGGCGAGTGTGAGCATGCAACTGCACTCCATGATGCACAGCGCAGTCAAATTCCCAGAGCTATCTTGAGATGGATGGGAGGAGGAAGAATGCCTAAGAGAATGACTCTAAGTGATTTGTTGCGGGAGTATGAATCTCAAACTGAGAAGTTTAGAGATCATACTGATTTCCAAGAGTTTTGCAAGATCCAGATGGAGAAGAGCCAGCAGCAGGATGCAGATAGATTTATTCTATCTACTTTTGTCGGATCACCTACATGTTCAGTTGGAGCTTGGGTGAAGGAGCTAAACCTATTTTCAGCTGCACCATATTACCGGAGATGAAGCTATCAGAGTTGCAGCACTGCATTTCAGAGGTAAGGCTCATGCATCGTCGATTTTTGAATCTTATTCCTTAAAGAATGCCAATACTTTCTCTTATGCAAGATTCATAAAAACATTGATGGAGAGGTTTGGTGAAAAACTTCCTAAGACACATGAGCAAGGAAAAATTGAGAAAGAAAAAACCTTGCATGTGATGGATGAAACTCCATTTCAGAAAACCATGAGAGGAGTTGATGTCTTGCATTACACATTGCCGGAAGCAAAACTTCCAGTTCATATTTTTGAACAAGAGGGCACGGGGATCACTTTTTCACAAAGGGGTCCAATTGTTGAGATGTTTCCTACACCCATTGATGGAGAAAAAGGCAACAACGCTGTCACATCTAGAGCACATCCAGTGCCTCATGCAGAGGAGGGAGGACCACATGCTCCCACAAGAGGGATTCTTGTATCTTTGCAAGAATTTCCCTAGGATCTCATACATAGAGGTCCAAGCACAATCAATGAGCAACATGATTGTGCAACATTACAGCTGGAAGGAGAAGGAAAGGAAGAAGAGAAACATCAGTTGATGAGGAGCACACACCCTTCTCTATTTCAAAAGGCTAATGCAAGGAAGAGGAAGACTGATTTGCGCAGTGAGGGCAAGGGAAAAGTTTCCCAATCATATATGTAGTCTACTCTTGACATTGATGTCTCACTACATGGAGGCATTCCACGTGGGAGGCCACCTGATTTGGAGTTGATGGAAGACATCTTGTCTTTGGATTCACCACTCTTAGATTTTGGAGGGGTGAAGAGTTTGGAGGAAGGCTTTGGCATGGGGGATGTCAAAGTAGTAGGCATCAACATGAGTGGAAATTCACATGCCAGATCACCAGCGCTGTCACTGAGAAGGATTGATCCTTATGGGAGATCTCAGCTTTTGGTAGAGTACTCCAAGGATCTTGGTGCATGCATGATCCTTGATGACCCGGATGGAGATGACAGATACATGGTGGATGATGTGGTCATCTATTCCTATGGCATGATCTTCTTGACTAGATCTTCTAGTCTCAAGGAGAAGCTGCTACATGCAGCACATGAGGAATTCTCTTCTATGCACTTTGATGCATATTTCCAGTTGATGGAGGAGTTCACTTGGGAGGGCATCCAACATGACATATATCAGCATATGGAGAGATGCATAGCCCGGATGGTGATAGAGAGGATGTCACAGCTACCTTCCTACTCATTGGGAGTGAGGGAGCATTTCCAGTTGAGCCATTTCAGCTCAAGACCTCAAGCACATAATGGAGGAGGTATCATTTCATGTTTTGTATTGCACTTCTTTCCTTTATTTGAGCAACATGATGTAACAAGGAGAAATATTTCTTCTTGCATATTATATGATGATGTACTTACAACTACCTGTAGCATTGATCTTGGCTATCCTTTTGATGATTTGTGGGGGAAGCCATATGTCTCTTGGTGTGCACCAATGAAACCATATTGTAATTTCATGTTTTCATCTTATGAGATGACTATGGCAGCAAACAAGTGGCTGGTAAAGCACTTGTTGATTCTTATTTTGATGCAGGCCAAGGGTGCACTGCGCTGGTTCCATGGGAGGGACCAAGATTCACTCTCTGGTTGTCAATTGGAAACTTGTTTTTATTGTATCTTGCTTCCATGTATTGCTAATGTGTTCTTATTCAAAGGAAGCTTGTATGAGGGAGAGATGAGGCAACAAATTTATTTTTTGTTGCTATGGTTTCACTTTGGAGACTATGGGAAAATTTCTTCCCATACTTTTCATGATATTTATGAAGAGAAGAAAGGCACATTCATGGTGCAAAGAGGCTACCCTTTAGTATTGGAGGATCATGAGAGTCTTCCAAGTCGGGAGATGATATTATCACATAGCATCATTATGGTGGATGGCTTTGGCATATGGAATGTCAAAGGGAGAAGTCATGGAGCCTTATTACAAAGGCCTACAACGCTGTCACATAGGAGCATGTTCTTATGGATGAGATATTCCAAAGGGAGGAGGTATACCTTCTTCTTGCATATTTTTATGAGTAGATTCTCATGGGAGGACTTATTGGAGGATCTCACTTTCATCCCACTCACTATGTATGGTAGAGAATGCATTTCTGTACTTGTTGATTACTCTATTGAGTATTTGTACTTTCTCACCATGTTTGCACAGAGCATTGCTCCTCAAAAAAGAAAGAGTATTTTTGGGTTTCATGGTCACTTTAGGGCCAATGTTTATGATGATAGTAGCCCATCTATACATGAAATTGGGGAGGTGTATTGTTATTTTGTATATGTACAAATGATATACATTTATGCTTACTTCCCCATGTTGGGAGAACATGCATATCCAGCTTGTAACTTGTTGCAGGAACACTTGCCATATGACATTCTCAAGCAGCAGTTGGGAGAATTGCGCTGTATCCACTAGAGAGACCATATGTATCATCCAAACTTGCACATAACCTTCAGCCATTTTTTGATTTGGATGCCATGTGGTGATGATGTGCCATTCATCTTGAATGGAATGGTTTGGGGTGGCATGACTCATGATTTTGGAGGAAGAGTCTTTGGAGGCTCAATCTTATTCTTGCCATTGGAGGGCAATCATGTCTTAGCCCAAGATCAACATGCCCTCTACACTTATCATGAGTGGAGAGGAGGACAGCATGGGATAGGCCCTCTTGCCTATCATGTTCACTTATTCAGCCCACCTTCATTTCAGGAGCACAAGGTGGAAGAGACTTTTCATGAGTTACCATGTTGGAGGGTGACTCACTTCATTTGGATGATTGCATGGATGAGGGAGGCACTCATTCACCATGATGATCATCACTCCTACTTTGTGGAGGCCATGAGATATATAGCATGTTTCCATTCACACTTTCCACCTCTGATTGATGCAGACACTTGGGTTTTGCACACTTGGGAGGAAGCATTGGATGACAGCTTATTTGCAGATTCACTTGATGCAGTGATGGAGGCTATTGGTGGAGGCCACATGAGGAGGAGGGGAAATATTTTGATCTCCTTATGAATTTTCTTGAGGACAAGCAAAGATTTTGGAGGGGAGGACTGTAATGTTCCAAAATTTTAGCTTCCAAGCTAAAATGGAACATTAGAGTTAAACAACAGCTGTAGCAGGTAAATAAATGGGTAGAAAAGCCCATAAGTCTCCTAAGGAGGATAAAAACACTCCAAGTGTGAAAGGAAACACTTTTTATAGATCAATAAGACACCTCCATGTGTGGACAAAGACAAAATGAAGCTTCTTTGACCAAGTCAACAACACAGTTTTAGTGGAGGAGGAATCTTAGGATGGATAACACAATTTTGGAGGGAAATGTAACTTGGGTTAGAAGAAAACTAAGTGAGTGGGGCCAAGGGAAAGAAAACTCACATCTTATATAAGGAAGGGGATGGCAGCATTATTCATCATGTTGTAGAATTATTTTTCTTGGTTGCCAAGAATTGTTGCTGCTTGCTGCTTAGCAAGCTGCAGTGCTATTTAGCATTGGGTGTTCCTGAGCGGGAATCCCACCTCTTTCCTTTGAGTAGCTCATTTGGGGAGTTTGTATTCATCATTCCACATCAGGTTTTCAGGCCAAAGCCATCTACATCAGCACAAATTTGTCGGAGATTGTGCAGTGTTGCTGGGTGCAACAGTGGAAGGGATTGAAATCCCAGCTTCTGAGCTAGTTTCTCATTAGAGGAAGGTTTCCTTCACTTGAGAGATCTGTTTGGAGAGCTCCAGGGCTTATTTCAGATCTGTGGTATCAGACCACACATTTCTCATACCCTCCCAATGTTGTTTCGGCTAGGGAGTGTGTTATTTTGGAGGCAGTGTTCATTGCATGGTTTGGTGGCTTCGTTGCAGTGTTTCCTTGTGATTGAGAGGTTCACCCTTTCATGGGAGGAATCCCTTGAGGGTTATACTTCAGATCAGATATATTTACAGCCTTATATTCTCTTATGCTTCAGTTTTTCAGTGATTATTCAGTAATTTTCTGAAGATCACATATTTATGCAGAGTATTTGACAAGAAACTCTTGCCGGGTTCTCTTGTATTTTGTATGAGGAGACTATATCTCTGTACTTAAGCATTATTCATTAATATATGAGTAGATATATTGTTATCCCATATTCTTATGTTAAAACCCTCTTTAGACTGCGCAGTCCCTTGATGCAACAACTTCGGTAAAATGCAATTCGGGGTTTTTAGTCATTTTCAGCTAGTCTAGTGTGGGAGATCTGTTTAACCCACCTAGTTTCATTTCTTTCTGATCTCCTCTTGTATTTAGATGCTAGATGGATTTTTCTATGGTATCCAAGTGATTATTTCACTGTTTTATTGTAGATGTTGCTGGAAATGCGTTTTTCATGCATGATTTATGAGCAATCCTGAAAAAGGGATATTACATTGATACTGGGAAACACAACCAATTAATTAAAATCAAGACATTAACAAATAATAAATTTGGACCCCCGCATAGTCCTTTTCCATGACACAACATTGTCCATGCATGTGGTCTCCATAGAGTTTTCCAGGATCCAAAATGTTTACAACTGAGCCCGTCTAAAACATCAATAGAGATGTCTTTATTTCAACCTAATTATTCCCATTATCGAAGTCATCCACCTTGAAGGTTGGCATAAGCTTTGGCCTGTTGTATTTGACCCATATTTCTTATTGGTTCAAAACCCTAGTTGCACAACCTCTATAGGAAAACCCTAGCTTCTTGTATGTGGTATTTGCAGGGTACGTATAGCTTGTGAAAAATCATTATCTGTCCACCACTTGTCAAGAATTGAAACCATTTTGTATGATCCACCAAGAAAGATGTGGAGGATCTCGGAGGTCATGCTTAATAAGTAGAGGAAGCCCAAAAGATGAGGGAAAATCTCTATTTCCTTTTCTCCCTCTTCAACCATAATCTCGATTGGGTTAGTTAATTATGCGAAGAAAGTGTTTTCAATTAGTGAAGTTGCAATACCAAACTTTAGCTAGGTCCATTATGATAGATATCCTTTATCTGTGAATTTAGCATCACTAGTAAAAGTTGAGGGTGTCACAAATACACACAGTTGACATTTTTCTTGAGCTGGAGTATTAACCGGGGAAACATTTTTCTTAAGTTTTCCACATAGGCAACCATTATAATATATGCCAATGGTATCCCTCCACATTTTCCTAATGTTTGCTGCAGCATGGAGAGTTTACTTCTTATTTCCCCTTTTTAAATATGGCTTCTACCTTGGCACCTTCGTAAAAAATGCACTTGCTTTGATTACCATCCATATAAGGGTAAGGGTAATACCGCTTTGGAATGGAGCTTTAATGCGTAATTCCGGTCATATTTCAGAGTGCCTGCAAGTCACAGGCCCCAGGTTCGATGTACTGTCCACCCCTCTCGGTCACAATTCTGCACCCTTTCTTCACAATGCCAGAGCAGATCACATTCGCCAACTGCGACTTGAAGGCATGCTTTATCTTTTTGGCATGATCGAAAATCACATATGGTTGGGACACTTATTAAAAGAAAATGCTAGGGATCGAGGACGCAATCCATGCCTTCGTCCTATCGCATTTTGAGCGCATACGGGTAGTCGCACTTTCAGTTATATGTCGGGGATAAGGAGTGCGACCTGGAAAAGATTGTGACTTATGGGAGTCGCATGATCGTAGCTTAGCGTTTTCTGCTTTCGTTTGAAGAGTGTGACTTGGCGACCTGGGCGAAGCTCGCGACTTATGGAGGTTGCATAGATTGCAGCTCGCTATGGAGTGTGACTTGGCGACCTAGGAAAAGATTGCGACTTATGGAAGTCGCATGGTCGCAGCTCCGGGAAGGTCACATCTTCTGTTGATGCCCGAGGCTTCCACCAACGACTTTGTAACTTGTGGGGATCTTCGACTGGAAAGGAGGTCGCATGGTCGTGTTGATGGTTGGATCGCATTCACCCGTTTCATTATTGGAGCTCACCAACCACGACTCTGCGACCTTGGTTTGAAAAATGCGAGCCCACCTAAACTTGTAATCTGGTAGTGCGACTATGCAAGGAACATCTTCCCTCATGCAGTGTTATATTCGCATGTTCCCACGAGTAAGGCTTTCACAAGCCTGGTGTAGCCTTTGATGTGCGCCTCCAAGTTGATTAATTTCCTCTGCCGCCTCTAAATGATCTCTTTATGTAAGTGACAATGATGGTGGAGTGCCACCTAATGCATATTATGTATGAATTAGGGAAAATCGACGCCCTTCCATCAAACCAGATTGAGAAACTCAACATAATTGGCCCCCTCGTAGCACACCCAAACTCACTTGACGAGGAACTTAATCCTCATGGAAAATCACCGGATACATTTCATATTCTCGAAAAAAGGGAAGGAGGCCCTCCTCTGTTGCACTAAGCTCCCTGGAATATGGAACATCGGCAGAAACTCTGCTAGAATATAGCCATATACACACAATATTGTTGCGCCTTTGGTGCAGCTTTGCATCACGCCCTCTCGATGATTATGTGTGAGGGTATATCCATGTCAAGAGTCTCAATCTCCCTCCCAACGCGTCCATTTGAGCATTTTTACATCGTTATATCCCTCGTTGCATTTCCCAAACGATCTATCTATTCCTTCCACTTATAAAAATGCTTCTCTTCCAGCACACAAGGGAGGGCCTCATCATTGCATGAGATGCATTGATCATCACCCAATCAATTATCGATTACACCAGAGACTCTCAGCCTCGCACGTGGTATCCTCCATGTGCCACCTGTGCCATTATGTGAACAATGCTTCCCCTTTGGTGCAATCGTGTTAACTTATATCAATGGACAACGCACTCCATGTTGGGATGCACACCTCAAAAGATTGTCGACACATAAATGTGCAGGTTGCTATCGCGTTTGCGTTCTCCGGTGAAATATTTGTATCGTATTCCTCATTCATCCAACGCATTTTCTTATCCTCTATGACTTTTCTTGCATCCTCCCTCCAATCGATGTGGCGTAACACCTATGTGCAGCCATCCCACGTATCATTATGTTGTCATTTTCCCGTGTCTTGGGTATGGGATATTGATATTACATACATATATACGCCAATACCACATTCCCATAGTTGGTTTATACGTAGATGTCCATAACTCTCTCTATCGCATATGTAGGGAACAAAGATTTTTATTGCACCTTAATAAGAGGTTTGAGTGTGTTACTTTGTTGGCCCATGACATGGATTATAATGCACGTTCCATTTTCCATGGAATAAAAGTGGTATTTTCATGTTTAAGTAAAACGCCTCCCAAATGGTCTGCCAAGTCCGCCCTTTTCAAACTCCTTCAAAACCTTAATGCAATGAAACGATCAATATCATGATGTGTGGATAATAGAGCTTCTGGGTGCGCCTTAATAAGAGCTCTAAGTGTGTTTCTCTTACTGGCCCTACATGGCACAAAGAGGTGAAAGTTAATTAAATGATATCATGCTTATATTAAAATTAGGCGAAAATGCATGACATAAACAAAGTAAGTGCATGTAAACTTTGAGGGATATGCATATGTGTTCAATGTTTTTTGATACTGCAATACCTCAGGCATTTTTGCGACATTTTGAAGGATTTTCATTTCAAACCCTAATAAGGTCTTTTCTCCAATAATGTGTCAATCAAACACATAAATAAATTTGATGATTGACGGTGAGTGATACATGATGCAATGATTGGTACCACCTGAAGAACGCTCAAGAGAAAGCATGCTAAAGGCTGGGAATACCTATAGTGGAGACTTTTCATCATGGGAATTTAGGGTTTAGCATGTGAGTAAGAAAAGTCGTGCTTTCATAACCCTAAAGTAGCTTGGGAGAGGCCATTGCTTGATAACACAATGTATCTTTACCTTATGGAAATGCTCGTTGAGAGATGACGCATGAGGTTATACGAGGTTTGTAGTGCCTTATTAGAGTGGCCACCGTCAAACCCTCATTCATAAATGTGAAATGGATTACATGGACATGGCACAAATAGGGTTTGAGAACACTTAGGTCATGGGGAAAATTTACTAGCTCACAACATGATTGAAACCTTAATGGGTTGAGTGAATAGAGGGGGACCCGAAATTTTGAATATGCCCAAAAATTTGGGTGGTGTTGTAGTACCTACAACAATTGGCCAACCAATGGTAGAATCCAACATCTTTGCCAACATCCCTACAATTGCTCGAGTCTGGATGGTGACACAAGGGAATATTGAATAGGCATTGTGGGTACCTCTTGTGTTGCTTTGACCTTTACAGATATGCCTTCCCTTTGTGCCTTAGCTAGGTTTTGTTAATCAGTAAACACCCAAGTAGTGCCAATATTTGATGATGATGCAAAGAGTGAGGAAGAGGGATTATTATATTTAGAACTTTAAAATAAGTTTTCTGGTGTTGCTCCGCTGCCAGTAGGCCAAGACAAGTACCCCGATAGAGTCACTCCAAGAAATCACAAACGTTGCTCCGCTTCCAACGAGCCTGGTCAGTACCCTGGTGTAGTTGTTGCATTACCTCTCTGCATAGGAGGCTTTTCTCGATCCTTTACCCTTCTTTTAATTTCATTTTTCTTTTTATGTGAACATTAGCATTTATTGCTGGTAGTTCATTTCACCATGGCGGATGAGGGATCCCGAATTATTTACGGACAAGAGAGGTTGTTTCTTGTTTGACAGAAATTGAAACGTATTTTTTTTTAGGTTTTCCCTCATGCCAAGCCTTCACATCCCATCTCCAGCTAATAGGTGAAACATGAAAACAAGTCATTAAGATATTCAAGACCATGATGAGCACATGGTTCAGGTTATGGATATAGGTCACTCAAACTGATTAGGGTTCCCCATAAGAAACCTGCCTGTATCTCCCTAGTTAATGAATTAGAATCGTAGGAATGATGTCCAGGATGTGGCTTTGATGACCGATTCTGAGAGAAACTGCCTCTTGGAGTAACCATCACAACCTCACACAATTATTAGGGTCAGGGTTTCAACATTATGGAAAGGAAATCAAGGAAGACCTTTAGGGTTTTCATGTGCGCAAAGAGGTCAAAACAATCCATCCGGCTTCAAGCATGTGCAAGCAAGGGTAAGAAGGTTAGTCAGGGCACCAAAGGTTTGCAGGCTCCAGGTTCAATGAAGGCTCATGCAATGGTATGTAGCATAAAGGAAAATTGCAGTGTAGTTCATCGACAAGTGTATACTATGCAAGAAGGAAAATGTGTGATGTAGTGCAGCGAGCACAGATTATAATGCAATGCAATATTATGCGCGAAATAAATTAGCTAATCACAGATAAAGAACAATGCAACGCATGTGAAATGATTTTATGAATGCCATGCAACAATGAGCAAATGCAAACTAGAGCAAAAAACCATACTGCTTAAAACTAAACTACCTACAATAAAGAAAAGAGAAGAGATGTAATTTAACCATAAAGCAAATCCTAACAAGTAAACCCTAATTAACAACTTGACAAGTAAAATTTAATTAAAAAACCCTAGCTAGCCTAAACTTAAAACCCTAATTTAACTAGAGAGGCGGTAGGGTCATGTGAAATCAGATTTCTAGTGCAACCATCGCATCAGTTCCCATCCTGCAAGAACAAGGATGTCCGCAATCAAAACCAACATAAAAAATTGTGCGCCAACAAAAAAGCTTACCTGTAAAAGATGCAAAACAAGAAGAAGGTCATGGCCACTTACCGGACAACATGCCAAAAAAGATTTTTCAAGCCAAAGTGAAATCTCATCCTGATAAACATGAAGATGTACTTGAAACATATAATCATCTAGCCATAACAAAAAGTGAGGCAAGATGTTGCCTACTTTCAAATACATTTTCCAGATAGGATCCCTCAAGCCAGTCGACAATTTCATCATGATGTTGAGGACAATAAATTTGATGACATGGAGCAAATAAACATTTTCCAGATGAAATCGAGATGCCAGACAATTCAAGTGCGGAAATCCTAATTTCGGAAACCCTAGTTTGAAGTGGTCCATGGGTTTTGTCGAGGCCGTGAGGACCTGATGTAACCATCCGCAAGGTCTGAAGTGCCTCACTGCCTTGGAAAAACTCTGAACCTTCAAACAGGAGCTATCAAACTTTGGTGGTTTCGTGAGATTAACTGGCGAATGCATTAGTCATTATTTGCGGTGACTTGATAACTGCTAGTGAGAATATTATTAATTTGGTCAAATGTTTACACACTAATAGATTGATAGTTCAACAGATCAAATTCTTTAGATTCCCAGTGATGAGATTAATTGACCAGAAGATTCTCGGGCAACAGAGAGGTTGAGTGATTGGATTGTAAAACATCATATGTTTGTATCTGATTGCAATCTGTATAGGCTGGGCAACAATAAAAAAGATTTGAGATAGTGGTCGGTATCCTCCCTCTAGTGAAAAAATTAGGGTAAATAGGTTGATGCATATTTGTTGTTAGGGGACAAAAAGACGTGTTCAAATAAACATCACTCAAATCAGAGGCTTTCCAAGATGAGCTAGCATTCAACATGGTTATGCTAAGAGTGTGGTGCACGAAAACCTCATTTCAGAAACCCTAATTTGACTTGGCTCAAGGGTCTCATTAGGATCGTGAGAACCTAACATAACCATCAGCGTAAGCTGAAGTGCCTCAACTTCCTGATGAGTCCCTGAATCTTCAAAAGGTGAATCATCGAATTCTGGTGGCTTTGTAGGATCAACAAATAAATGCGAACGAAAATCAACAGAGGTGTGCGTGAATACGTCTTCGGGAAAAATACAATCGTTAAAGCCACCAATTTGATCAGGTTGGGTATTTGGTACATTAGGCTCCTCTTGGATTAAAAATGAGGATGAATCAATGAGAGAAACATCTTGAGATTGTCGAGACATAAGGTCTCTTTCTTAACCAGTTAAGGACTGTGGATGGAAGAGATCAGAAATAAGAGATTCATCATTCTCATAGTGCGGTTGTGAAACATCACCTTCGTGTTCATCATTGCCACCAACACCAGTAGAAGAAAGTTTTGAATGATTTGTAGAAAATACTAGTGTGGCAGACTCATGAAATGAACTAGGGAATAATGGATGAAACGATTCAGATGAGGGGGTACCAATCGTATCAGGACTTTCATCTCACACATTATTGTCATCCAGAGTGGACAATGAACCTGCATGCACGTCATCGTCCGTGAGCTTTATAGGACAATCAAATTAATCTAAGACAATACCCAAGTCATTGCCACAAAGTGCATGAGATTTAGGACTATACCTAGGCATATGTTGAACGGAATCGAGGTTTGTTTCGTTAACAGGGAGAGATATTAAATCCGTTTGTTTTTCGATTTTCGATTTGACAAGGTGTATGAAAAATGCGGAGGTGATACAATAGGTTCATTTCCCTGCAAGCATCTTTCATCGGTAAACTATTTGCAACCAAAACTCCATTAGGTAGCAAATCAAGAGGAGGATGAGAAATTTCACAAATAGTAATTTCCTCCTTGGAGGATTGAAGTTGTTCCCGACTCAGAGAGATGGGCAAGACAATATTAGGGACATAATATGGACAATTAGTAACTTGAATATTATCATGGCAGTCATAAGGATCAAGATTTGTTTCAGATTGAAGATGTTGTAGAGAAACGAATACCAATTGCTAAAACTATTCAATTAAATATGCCTAGTCAACATCTCTTTCAGGGATCTCAAAACAAGGATGAGAAAATCTAATAGCAAATTCCTCTAGATATTCTTGAGGTGTCATTCTGATCTCATTTATCCTTATCAATACATCTTGAAAATCGTACTTGTGAAAAGCTTGTTGAAGCTCACCGATGAGTTGCTCGAACGAATGCATGGAAGCTGCTGATAGTGTGCGACACCATTGCTTAATGCGACCTTCAAGGGTGAGAGAGAAAATGACATAAGCAAACTCCTCATCATCAATTTCGTAATATTCACAAAACTCAAGAAAATCAGAAAGGTGTTCGTTTATGGAAATTCCATTCTCACCATCGAACTTTAATTGAGATAAGTGATAGAGAGGCTCATCGGGGATTAAGCATTGACAAATAGATAAATTCGATAAACATCTTGGAAGAATAGTTTGGGGACGAGCCATTTACCAATATGATACAAAACTGTAGGCTCCAAGGGCTCATCTTGCCATCTGGCCCTCCTTCTAGCACCAATTTTGTTGATGGGAAAAATAGTACTACCGTCAACAAGGGGGTCTCCCCAGTGAGAGGTCTCAATTAGACCTCACACCGGTTGGGATAGGAGCCCCATCTGGTATGTGGGCTTAGCTGCGACCATAAGTGTTTTCGCTCTTGGCTGTCAGATGAGAAGGTGTTGAGGCGGGAACGAGAGTGAAATGACTAGACACTGAAACAAAATCAGACCAATATTGACAAACTACAAACATGGATACAAGCAAGTCTAAGCAGCAATGAGAAGGGGCATGCCATGAGAGGGATCAGTGAGCCAAAACCTAGCCAGACATACATGAACAAAAACATGCCAGAAGTTAATTGCAAAGTAGTTCACAATAGATCACCGACATGGCAAGGAACAAGTAAACACCGATTCGAAAGCAAAAAATACATGCAACCACTATGAATTAGTTCATAACATATTGCGCATATGAAAGCACACATACAAATATAGTGACATATCAGACAAATTATACTACCACCATGAGCAAGCATGCGAATCAGTGTCATAAAAGGGGAAAATCTTATTAATGTTGCTGTAACTTCAAATACATATCTTGCAACTCGTCAAAACCCAACAGTGGAATGTGGGCCATTCATACCAATGCCTGATGCAAAACCCTAGCCTCACTACATCTCCCTCCACGAGCTACCAAGATCTGAGTGCCTTTAGCTCTCAAGCACAAATCAATTATCTTGTCCTAGCTTCAACTCAAGTGCCAAAATTTCTTTCCAATGAGGCATGAGGGAAAATTTATAGAGACGAAGTGATTGTTCACCTACCGTGACCCTTGACCTCCCCTCATGACTCTTCAACTTCCTCACAACTTTCTCACACCTATTGACTATTACATGCTCAAATCAGTCTCAACATAGCTACTAACATTATGGTGAGCAATATTTACATTAGAATGAAAGAGAAGTGGGGATGTCGAGGGTTCTTTGAAACCCTAGAGCATTGGTTTCCCATATGCCGCAATGATGTAGTTGCCAAGTCTTGCAACCAACGTATCCTCCTGCCATTATGCCCCATTTGCAGCCATCCATCTTTCGATGATGTGCCTTTGGGCTTATTAGAAGGTTATTGGAACTTGTCCTGCATCCGTCTCGATTACTAGTGGAGACCATGGTCATACAACTTCTTGCGCGCCACCCTGATTCCCTCTTTATAGACCAACCTCTTGTTTCTGTCGCCCTACCTACAGGTACATAACATAGGTCAGGCATATTTTAAATAAAGATTGATACTGGGAAACACAAGCAATTAATTAAAATCAATACATTAACAAATAATAAACTTTGACCCCTGCATAGTCCTTTTATGTGACACAACGTTGTCCATGCATGTGGTCTCCACAAAGTTTTCCCAGGATCCAAAATGTTCACAGCTGACCCTGTCGAAAACATCAATAACGATGTCTTTATTTCAACCTATATATTCCCATTATCGGAGCCATCCACCTTGAAGGTTGGCACAAATATTTCGCCTGTCGTAATTGACTCATATTTCTTGTTGGTTCAAAACCCTAGTTGCACAACCTCTGTAGGAAAAACCTAGCTTCTTGTATGTGGTCTTTGCAGGGTACATATAGTTTGTGAGAAATCATTATCTGTCCACCACTTGTTAAGAATTGAAACCATTTTGTATGATCCACCAAGAAAGATGTGGAGGATCTCGGAGGTCATGCTTAATAAGTCGAGAAGCCACAAAGATGACATAAAATCTCTATTTCCTTTTCTCCCTCTTCAACCATAATCTCGATTGGGTTAGTTAATTATGCCAAGAAAACGTTGTCAATTAGTGAGGTCGCAATACCCAATTTGAGCTAGGCCCTTTATGATAAATATTAGGGAAATTTTGAGGTCTAAAATGGGCCTCCTAAGGAAATAATAAAATAATTGGTAAACCAATAAAATAATATTTATGAATTTGCAATTCACTTTTTGCACCAAAATCCATGTAACCAAGGTTAAATTCAATTCAAAAGTTGTACCAAAAATAAAAATAATAAAAAAATTGTATTGATGTGACTATAAATAAGAATGAGACTTTCAAGAAAAAATCATTATCATTGCACCACTAATGCATTTTTCATTTGTACTTAAATAACTTAAAATAAAATATAAATATAAATTTATAAATTCTTAATTATAGAATATATTGTTAATTAAAATTTATATTATTTAAATTATATAATAACATGTAATCAATATACTATAAAAAAATAATATAATATAATATATTGTTTTACGTATGAATTTTATATTACATATTGAATTGATTTGATTTATAATTAAATATTTTAAAATATACAAATATAATATTTGTTGAAAAATGTGTAAATACATGAAGATTGTGTAAGGATATGCATTGTTTCCTTCAAAAAATATGAAATGACAATAATAATATTTTATTCAAAGAGTATGAAATGACATTTATTATGAGTACTTTACTTTATGACTTTAAAAGTACTTAGAGCACTACCATGGTTAACCATGAGTTTTTATCCACCATTGAGAATGTAACAAGTAAGTACTTTTAACTCAATCAATGCCACCTCAACCATTAGGGATGATGTCATCCCATAAAAAGTGATTGGTTCTCATAAAGTGAATTTTAATTGTACATTTTCCTTAGGAGGCCCATTTTAGACCTCAAAATTCCCCTAATGTATCCTTTATCTACAACTTTGGCATCACTAGTAAAAGCTGAGGGTGCCACATATACACACATCTGATGCACATACCGTTGGAGATGGAGTATTAACTGAGGCAATGTTTTCCTTAAGTTTTCCACATAGGCAACCATTATAATATATGCCAATGATATTCTTCCACATTTTCCTAATGTTTGTTGGAGGATGGAGAGGTTACTTCTTATTTTCCCTTTTTAAATATGGCTTCTACCTTCGCACTTTCGTAAAAAATGCACTTGCTTTGATTACCATCCAGATAGTGGTAAGGATAAGACCGCTTTGGAATGGGGCTTTAATGCGTAATACAGGTCATATTTTAGAGTGCCTGCAAGTCACAGGCCCTAGGTTTGATGTAATTTCCACCCCTCTTGGTCACAATTTCGCACCCTTTCTTCACAATACCAGAGCAGATTGCATTTGTCCACTGTGACTTGAAGGCATGCTTTACACCTTTGGCATGATCGAAAATCACATCTGGTTGGGACACTTGTTAACAGAAAACAATAGGGATCAAAGAACGCAATACATGCCTCCGTCCCATCGCATTTTGAGCCCATACTGGCAGTCGCGCTTGTAGTTATATGTCAAGGCTAAGGAGTGTGATCTGGTGAAGATTGTGACTTATGGGAGTCGCATGGTCTCAGCTCAGTGTTTTCTGCTTTCGTTTGAGGAGTGTGGCTTGGCAACCCGGGTGAAGGTCGTGAGTTATGAAGGTCGCATAGATTGCAGCTCACTATGGAGTGCAACTTGGTGACCTGGGCAAAGATTGCGAATTATGGAAGTCGCATAGTCGCAACTTCGGGAAGGTCACATCTTTTGTTCGTGCCTGAGGCTTCCACCTATGACTTTGCAACTCGTGGGGATCTGTGACTTGAAAGGAGGTCGCATGGTCGCGTTGACGGTTGGGTCGCATTCACCAGTTTCATTATTGGAGCTCACGAACTGCGACTCTGCGACCTTGGTTTGAAAAATGTGAGCCCACCTAAACTCGTACCCTAGTAGTGTGACTGTGCAAGGAACATTTTCCCTCATGCGGTGTTATATTCACATCTTCCTACGAGTAAGGATTTCACAAGCCTGGTGTAGCCTTTGACGTGTGCCTCCAGGTTGATTAATTTCTTCCGCCATGTCTAAATTATCTCTTGATGTAAGTGACAATGATAGTGGAGTGCCGCTTAATGCAGAGTCTATATGAATTAGGGAAAATTGACGCCCTTCCATCAAACCAGATTGAGAAACTCAAGATAATTGGCCTCCTTGTAACACACCCAAACTCACTTGACGAGGAATGTAATCCTCATGGAAAATCACCAAATACATTTCATATTTCTGAAAGAAGGGAAGGAGGCCCTCCTCTGCTACACTAAGCTCCCTGGAATATGCATTAGGGGAATTTTGAGGTCTAAAATGGGCCCTAAGGAAATTATAAAATAATAGTGGAAATAATAAAATAAGATTTGATTACATTATCAAATTTTAGAGGGAAAAAAGAAAAAAATTACTTTTTCAACTCGTATTTTCAATTTATCTCGCAAAGTTTTTACTCACATTTCGAGTGGGGGTCCTTGTTGGATGCAAAATTTAATTCCTCATCCAGAGAGTACCCATGTTGCATACTTTCGATGGATCCTGCTATACAAAAAATGAGAAATACATGAAAAGCGTGATTGCAATCACGTTTTTTCATGTATTTCTCATTTTTCGTGTAGCAGGGTCCATCAAAAGTATGCAACATGGGTACTCCTTGGATGAGGAATTAAATTTTGCATCGAACAAGTACTCCCACTCGAAATTTGAGTAAAACCTTTGGGAGATAAGTTGAAAAAGTAGTTTTATTATTTTATTATTTTTTAATCTTTTGACCCTTTTACTTAAAAAATGGTGAATCATCTCTCATGGTTGACATCATCATATTGAATCCTATTGGTTCTTATAAATTTTATTTTTGTTGTACATTTTTCTTAGGAGACCCATTTTAGACCTCAAAATCACCCTCTCGATGATTATGTGTGAGGGTATATTGCTAATTTTGGAAAACTAGGTCCAAACTCCATGTTGTGATGCTCAGATGAAGATGCCAAT
Source organism: Pinus albicaulis (assembly GCA_034641835.2). NCBI lineage: Eukaryota > Viridiplantae > Streptophyta > Pinopsida > Pinales > Pinaceae > Pinus > Pinus albicaulis. Next base: position 1,318,411,532 of record CM076570.1, read on the forward strand.
ATTTTTATTGGATTCCTCTTTCAAAGAGGTGCAAGATTGATCTAAAGATCATCTTGATCTGATGAGTAGAACATTTATTTTGAATTAAATCCACTTATGTGCAAGGTCGGCCAAAATTGAAATGTAGGCTTGCAGCCCCATCAGATGTGTCACACACCCTCACTGATGGATATATATGGGTCAACGTTGGAGGTCATTTTCATCCATCACATCATCACACATTCTCTCTCATCATCTGATTGGTTCGATCATCACTTGGAGTCTCTTCTTCTCCACACGTGGGAAATGCAGCAAAAGGAATTTATGTTTTCGACCTAGGGTTTTCAATGCAGATTTGACCAGCGTTGACTTTGGTCAACACATGGTTAAACTGACCCCAATCTTGGTCAAAATTATGATTTCTATAGTTCGCATTTATTGGCACAGAAATTGAGGTTGACCATTGACTTTGACCAGGATGCGTTGACTTTTTGCTACTGTTGTTTTGCGTTGACCATTGACTGGGACAACGTTGACTTTCGTTGACTGGTATAGCTGTTCGAGAGGGTTGTGTGACACTTCTAGTTGGCTGACCGTATTGAGAATTTGTTGGTTGAAGCATCTTGTTGACTGCCGTAACGCACCACAACACATATTTTGCTGATCAAGTTAAGAGTATTTTTGGCTTGTCTTTTGTCGATCTATTGGTATGCTCTATCAACATTTTAATTTCTTGTTTATGTGATTGTTGTTTGATATTGGGGATAAAAAGTAAAGTTGCATCAAGCATAGAACATCTATGGAAATTTACATGGTATCGGAGCTGAGGTGAAGACAAAGCCCAAGTTTGTAGCAATCACCGAAGAAGAACATGGGTTCCTCAAACTAAAATGGCTTTAAAGTTGATGACTTGACTGAGAAGGAATACTTCCATGCCTGAAAGATGGCTTTGGATCTTATGTTGGAAGACCAAGATGTCATGGACTATGTGCAAGGTAAAATCCAAGAGCTTCCATCCACTGCATCTGCTGCCACCAAGTCAAAATAGAAGAAGGGGGAAATTAAAGCAAAGATGATGTTCCAAGATTCAATTCATAAGAGTCTAGTAGCCTACATATCTGAGCTACACACATCCAAGGAGATGTATGATAAGTTGGTCAACATGTTCAATGCCAATAATGAAAATCAAGTCCTTTTCTTCAAGAACCAACTGAAGAATCTGAAGAAAGGCAGGGATGAATCCGTTCAATCATATTTTCTAAAATTGATTGAAATCAAAAATAATATTCTGGTCATTGGGGAGACAATCGCTGATCGAGAAATGGTTCTCACCGTACTTTGAGGTATGTCATCCAAATGGCATGTATTCAATACTACCATTCTAAATAACAATGTGATACCTAATTTTGACGAAGTACTATCGAGATGCGTACAAGAAGAGACAAGCTTGAAGGAATATGAAAATGAAGGAAATTCTGCCTTCACTGTTCGTGCTAAGAAGAAGAACAATGGTGGTCTGAGGAACAAAGGAAGAGCAGGGGCCCAAGGAAAGAAAGGAAAATGTTACACATGTCACAAGACCAGACACTATGCTAGAGAATGCCCTTTCAAGCAGGTTTCTCCTGATGATGATAACAACAACAATCGGAGGAATGGAAATAAGAGGAACAACAGGTTCAAAGGGAAGAGGAAGGCTTCCTCTGGTGGAAATGGGCAACCTTTCAAAAGGTTGAGAAATTCTAGGTATGAGATATCTAATGTTGTTGATGATAAAAGAAATGAATTCATTCTTGTATATGCCCTCTTTGCTGCATCTCCACCTGACACTATGGATGTTTGGTTGATAGATAATGGTGCCTCAAGGCACATCACTAGGTAAAAGGAAGCACTTTCTGATATGATTGAGGAGGATGTTAATCTGAAAATTATCCTTGGAGATAATGGCACATATCCCATGAAAGGGACAGGGACTGTGACCCTCCACTTGTCTCAAGGTCAAGTCGTCTGCTTGCAAGATGTACTATATGTACCTGATTTGAAGAAGAACCTTGTGTCTATTTCGGCCATGGAAGACAAAGGTTTCAATGTAGCATTCATTGATGGGAAGGTGCGTATCTGGAAGAAGAGTTTCAAGGAAGCTATCATGATTGGGTTTAGAGTTGATACACTCTACCAGGTCGGAGGAAGTCCACTGGGAGAAATGACATGTGATACTATCTGACAGACTGAACTATGGCACCAGAGGTTTGGACACCTTCACTACAAAGCCCTTTCCGAAGTAAGGAAGGTGGTGACAGGGATGCCCGAGTTCACAAATGATCATGAAGGTGTATGTCAAGGCTCTGCCGAAGGAAAGCATACAAGGGGACCTTTCCCCTCAAGTGTCACAAAGACATCTGATGTATTGCAACTGATTCATTCTGATCTGTCTGGTATGTTTCCCGTGACATCCTTGGGAGGATGTTCTTATTATATGAAGTTCATAGATGACTTGTCTCACAAAACCTAGATATACTTCTTGAAGAAGAAGGATGAGGCTTTCATGTGGTTCCGTACCTTCAAAGCCTTGGTGGAAAATCTAACAGGGAAGAAGATCAAGATATTGAGGGCCGATAATGGCACTGAATATGAGACAAATGAGTTCAAGAAATTTTGCAGAGAAGCTGGCACCAAGAGGGAGACCACAACTGTCTATACACCTGAGCAAGATGGCGTTGCTGAAAGAAATAACAGGACGATTGTGGAAGCTGTCCATGCCATGATAGGTGACCAAGGTCTTCCGAAGTTTCTACTGGGAGAAGCTGCAAACACTATTGTGTACATACAAAACCGATGCCTGCATTCCGCTCTGGACTCCAAAACTCCCGAAGAGGTTTTATTTGGTAAGAAACCTGATGTCTCACATTTTATATTTTTTGGATGTCCTGTTTATTTTCATGTACCGAAGGAGAAGAGGAGCAAGCTGGATGCTTCTGGAAAGAAGGGAATGTTTGTGGGCTACAAAGAAACTTCGAAGGCGTATAGGGTCTATGTTCCTGGTCAAAGGGAAGTGGAGATATGCCACAGTGTTACTTTGACGAAGATGCTTCCCTGAGGAAAGTAATCAATCTTCTGAGATTTGAGGAAGATCATGAAGCAAGGCCTGGAAATCAAAAGAACCGTAGGATGAGACGATGCCCAATGTTGAAGGACCGATGGACCCTATTGATCCACCTCCTTCAATGAGGAAAAGACCATCATGGCTCAAGGACACTCTCGAGGATGCCAAGAATCATATGGCCCCAAGGGGGACATTCAATGAAAGGAAGAAGCCGAATAGATACCAAGGGTATCTAGTAGCCATGAGTACAATTGTACAATCTGAGCCTGGATCTTTTGAGGAAGCCGTAAAGCATCATGTCTGGAAGGATTCTATGCACGAAGAATATGATTCCATTATGAAGAATGATGTTTGGGATGTGGTTCCAAGACCAGAGGACAAAGCAGTTGTCACGTCGAAATGGATCTATAAGATCAAGCATGGATCTTATGGTAGTGCTGAAAAGTTCAAGGCAAGATTTGTTGCCCATGGCTTCTCTCAAAAGGAAGGCGTAGACTATGATGACATATTTGCACTTGTGGCCCGATATATCACCATTCGATCTATCATAGCCCTTGTTGCTATGCAAGGATGGAATCTTCATCAGATGGATGTGAAGACCACATTCCTGCATGGTGCGATAAAGGAAGAGGTGTATGTGGAGCAACCTATGGGGTTCGAAGTCTAGGATCGGAACACCCATGTTTGCAGGTTGAAGAAATCCCTCTATGGGTTAAAGCAAACACCCAGAGCTTGGTACGAGAGGATAGATAGCTACCTGATGAAGTTGGGCTTCACTCATAGTAATGCTAATCCAAACCTTTACTTCAAGGTTGATAGAGAAAAGCCTCTCATTCTAGTGTTGTATGCGAACGACCTCTTCCTGACAAGTGCTAACCCTCTCATTCATCAGTGTAAGAGGGAGCTCGCTGCTGAGTTCGAGATGAAGGACCTAGGACTGATGCATTACTTCCTAGGGCTGGAGGTATGGAAGAGACTTGGCGAGATTTTCCTTTCTCAAGGAAAATATATTGTGAAACTTCTAGAAATATTTGGAATGGTGGACTGTAAGTATGTGTCGACACCGATGGAGCTCAAATTTAAAAATTTGAGTGGTAGCGCTGCTAGGCTCGTGCTAGCAAATCCTACTAAGTATCGTCAACTCATAGGGGCCCTGATGTTCTTAGTGAACACCCGTCCGGACGTATTTTTTTCAGTGAACACTTCATTAGGGGAATTTTGAGGTCTAAAATGGGCCTCCTAAGGAAATTATAAAATAATAGTGGAAAAAATCTAATAAGATTTGATGACATCATCAAATTTTAGAGGGAAAAATGAAAAAACTACTTTTTCAATTCATATTTTCAACTTATCTCCCAAAGTTTTAACTCAAATTTTGAGCGGGAGTACTCGTTGGATGCGGAACTTAATTCCCTATCCAAGGAGTACCCATGTTTCATACTTTCGATGGGTCCTACTACACGAAAAATGAGAAATACATTAAAAAACGTGATTACAATCACGTTTTTTATGTATTTCTCATTTTTCGTGTAGAAGAGTTCATCGAAAGTATGCAACATGGGTACTCCTTGGATGAGGAATTAAATTCTGCATCCAACGAGTACTCCCGCTCGAAATTTGAGTAAAATTTTTGGGAGATAAGTTTAAAATACGAGTTGAAAAAGTAGTTTTATTATTTTATTATTTTTTAATATTTTTACTTTTTTACTCCAAAAATGGTGAATCATCCATTATGGATGACATCATCATCTTGAATCCTATTGGTTGTTATAAAGTTTATTTTTGTTGTACATTTTTCTTATGAGGCCCATTTTAGACCTCAAAATTCCCCTAATGTGAGTCAACATATGGTTGAACCTAATCACATTCAGTGGGTTGGTGCCAAGAATTTGTTGAGATATCTTCGGGGCATGATAAACCATGGGTTGAAATACACTATTAGGAGCATGACACTCCATGGATATACTGATGCCGATTGGGCAGGAAGTCTGGTGGATCGTAAGAGCACATCAGAATGCTACTTCACACTTGGGTCTGCTTCAATATCATGGATGAGCCGGAAGAAAAAGTTGGTGGCTTTAAGCATCGCTGAGGCCAAATACATTGCAGTGAGTATGGCCTTTTGTGAAGCAGTTTGGTTTCAAAATCTCTTCAGTGAGTTGTTTGGGCATGTGCAAGATACCACTGTGATACTATGTGATAACCAGAGTGGGATTCAGTTGTCCGAGAATCCGTGTTCCATGATCAATCCAAGCATATTGATATCGGGTACCACTTTATACGGGATATGGTACAGTGAGGTGCCATAAGGCTTAATCATATAGGAACTGATGAGAAGGTCGTAGAAATTCTCACAAATCCCTTAGGGAAGGTCAAGTTCCTAACCTTCCGGGAGAATCTTGGAATTGTGGAACGACCCTATGCTGAGGGTCTTGTTGGACGATGAGCTCTAGGAGCTCTGGGGGGCTTTGGGGATAGCTTCTCGGAGATATAAGCACACACGAGGCTAGGCTTGTCGAACCTTGTGGTGCTTCTGCCCACTGTTATGATGTTGAGTTGGTTCACCTCTCATGATCTGTGCCCCGTATGCATCCTACCCATTGAGTCTTGTAAGAACCTTAAACTTTAACTTTCAGAATTTAACCATCAATCTCAAAATACATAAGTGTAAAACTCTTAATTTTTGAAATTAACAATCATTCACAAAATTCATACTATAGAATTCAAAGTGGGATTTTTTTGAAACAGAATATATATCAATTGACTAATTAATACTTATCTGGAACCGTGTTTGAAGGTGTTCCTGATTTGTCATGGCTCCAGCGCCCATTACCAAACCGTCGTTTTCCTGCCAGCCTATCTGAGGTCAACCTCTCTGGTCCCAAGATCTAGAAGACAAGTCTTCTGGCCCCCGTGCCCAAAACTCCAATAACAATCGAGATCACTCCTTGACTTTGTTAGAACTCTAGAACTCACTGCTCATGTCTAACGCAGTTAGAACTCCTTTGACAGCATCCGCGTCAGTTTACCCATTCACTACCCATGCCCATCAAGTTTACCCCTCTTCTCCTTTTATACACAAACTCCATTCCTGATATTTATTAGAATATGATCTTTTAATAAATATCTTTGATTTTTAAATATCTTAAAAATATTATATTTTAATAAATATCTTAAATTTATTAAAATATTATTATTTAATAAATATCTTGGTTTTATTAAAATATTATTATTTAATAAATATCTCAGATTTATTAAAATATCATCATTTATTTGCATAAGTCAATGCTTTTATTTTATTTTCTTTGAAGAAAGTATTAGTTTATATTATGATAATGGTAGATATAACTAATACATTCATTATATTATGGTGAGTTAGGGAGTTACTCAATACTTCAATAATTCACTCCTTACTCTACATCGAGTTTCTTTTCATAATTGCTTAGTGCATGTACTAGTGCCGTACACGTAATACATGCATATGTAGCTATCCTATGTAGGTCTCATATGCATGCTAATATTTCTATGTTCCATATAATTCGAGTTGGGTCGTTACATACACCCCCCTTTCAGAAAACTTCGTCCTGAAGTTAAGTTTTATGTCGTATATCATTGATTATATTAGTGATTAAATATAATCATATATGGTTGGTGTATCATAGTTAAATTTTTGTTTAATATGTGAGAACATTTTTAACATTTATGTTTTGATCATTTATTGGTTTACCAATTTAGTAACCACGTTTTGCCCCAACAGTGTCCCCAACCTATTCTAGAATCATCCTAGCCTTCCTAATCTCTTCCGCTCCCATCCTATCCATCATCTACAAGAATATGCCATGGCATCAGTTTTACTGATCCATTCATAGACCTTAAGGGTAACAGTGTCGATTACATCGACCTGATTTATTTGTAGGCATCCGACAGTCATCATCACACGTCTAGGGGAGCGTGACTCGCACAGTCCTCCCATGACTCCAAGTTTTGGAGGATAAACAGTGGGCAACACCTCCATCCCTCCTAGTAGGACCAGGGTCAACACCCTATCATGGAATCTTAGTGCATCTCAATTGTTCTTGGATTTTTTTCATCACACAGTCAGTTTGGTAACGATATCATCTGCGATGTAAAACACTTGTCCACAAATTATAACATATGTATCAATATGTTGAAAACAAATTGTTACCCATATAATAATTTCTACACATTCCAAATATGTTGCTATCTATGATATTGATCCTTGAGTTCATATAACATAATTGGTTAAAACACTTGTCCACATATGTATCAATATGTTCAAAACAAATTGTTACCCATATAACAATTTCTACACATTCCAAATATGTTGCTATCTATGATATTGATCCTAGAGTTCATATAATATACTTGGTTATGTTTATCCAATAGGTCTGTAAATTCATTTTCACCCTGAATAGTCAAGTGCGATAATTCTTTTATTTCAATCTCATCATTTTAGGTTGATATGTAAAATTATAGATACCGTATCCATAACATAGTTCATAATTTATATCAGTATCCTTGTACCATCAATGCTTAAGCAAAACTTTCTTCATATTGGTATCCATGTACCAGCAATGTTTAAACAATTTATCATATTCTCACATGTCATAGTACAAAATGAAAGTCTTAAGTATCCATCCAAACAAGATAAGATTACCCTGAGTTATGAATGTCATATAGAATAATCGAACATGGATATACAAATAAGGGTGTAGCCACTATTTTCTATACTATATTAATCGATTAACCTTATAAAAGTCACGAGTTGAGGCTCTAAATGTTGAGGTTCTAATATAAATGGAGAGATGCTCCCAAGTATTTATGATTGCATATAGAAACAAGAGCACAAAACATATTTATGCAGTCGAAACATGGTCTAATTTCTTGATACAGGCTGATTAAGAACTCTAAAACACAAATTTACATATGGATGCAACTAATCTTTTTAATTCTTGTTACTTACTTGTCTTTTAAGTCTAATTATCTTTGATCTATAATCTGGATCCTAAGAGATAATAATAACATTAACTTCTTTATCATGTTATTTCAGCGCATCTTCAGCCTAAAATCTAGAAGCCAAGGAGTAGGGTTTTGCAGGGCTAATCATTAGGGTTATGCTGGAGATGGAGGAAGAGTTAATTGACTACTCTAAAGATCCCTTAGTGGAAGGTTTATTTTCATTGAAGGGATTTGTTACTGCTTGAAAATGCATTATTCATTTTGCGTTTATACTTGGTCTATTAAGAGTGTCATGTTTTCAACAAGATGTTAATTGTTGACAAACATATAATTTCCTCCTTTAATAATAAATTCAAAATTTACAAGTTATGCATAGTCACCTTATTAGTATGTTACAGTTTTGATATAGTCTCTTTTCTTTCAAGTTTCATCCTTCAGAGTCTTAACTCTAACTAGGATATTACTAGTTTTACCATCATTCCTTGAACCATTGTTTCATTTTTATTTTATTGACTCATTTAATCCAAACACATAATACATCACTGGTATACCCTCTTCTTTTCTTCATATCAATCGTTTTCTTATTAGTCCTTAGGCCTCATCTCATCGCCAAATGTATCTTCTTTTCTAATGGTGTACAATTATTATATTTAATATTTATTTTTAAACATTTTCCCAATTTATCACTTGCTACTCTTAACAAATTAAGTGTGTTCACAACTCCTTATAGGTCATTGCTTTGACCTTTACCAATCCTTTTTCTTATCTCCTTAAGAAAATTCTTCTTGATAGAAAACATCCCTTTATTTCCTTATACTGGATATTCCCAATATTCCATGTCCACTTCAATTTGAAAAGGGACATATTTATCAAATTGACTTTGTTTTCTCATATCTAGTCATCATGGTTTTCTTTTCTTCTCTTAACACATACATTTATTTCACTTGGAAATGTCGTTACTATTTCCCAACTTGGGGAAGATCCTATAAATAAATTTCGTAATGTGGATATCAAAGGTAATCTACTTATTAATTCAGGTTTTAAGACATTACAGGATAGAATTTCTTAATCATACTCCATGATGTCCATAATCCATGGATATAGTTAGTCACTTAAAGATAATTTCATAATGTGACTCTGCCCTTAGAGGGAGAAACTATTATAGATGTTGCTATGCACGTAAATTATCCTATAATTGATCAATTTTATTATAGATTTACTCTTTAATTTAATGTTATTGACATCTTATGTTGCTTTGTGAGACTTCCACTCACTCACCTTTGGTGCTATTTTGTCGATCTCAATATTCTAAGTTGATTACAATAACTAACATTTATTATCATCATTAGAAGTTTGCCATTTCGTTCTTTTCCCGTCCTCCCTAGGTACTATATTGATTATAATAGGGTAACAATGGAGATCAAACTTTGAAATTTTCCGCTCCACTCTCTTGGTAACTATATCGTCTTGTTCTAATAGTGTGTTTACTACCTTATAGGGTGGTTCCTTACCATATTAACATATGTTTCATCTATTGATTTACCTCAAACTAGCTTAGCCTTTTAAGTGGTTGTATCTTACTTTACATCTAACGGTCTTGTCATAATGTCCATAGTCATGTTTTCATTACCATTCTTCCTTTCTTCAAGAGTTCATTTCTTTGGAGCAACTTTGCCAACTAATTGACGCAACAACGCTGGAAGGTCTGCCTACGGAGAGATGGTCAACGGTGACATGGCTCTGTCTTCGTTCCCTTTGTACCCTCGTTCTTTACTCCACGTGGTCTACTTTCTCTTTTTGGAATATTATTTATCATATTCGCAGAATTTGATAAATAAGTTTTATTTGATAAAACAATATTATCGGCAACCCTTGCAAATAGATTATAGCTCCAACTTTATATTAATAGTCCAACACTTCGTAAACAATTGGATTTGTAATAAACCCGTGGCCCTGGGCCCCATCTCTATGACCAATAGCCAATCAAACGCTTGTATCGTACCTGACTATCCTCCGCACACCTTTGTTAAACTTCGCACATCTTCATCAAGTGCCCGCCGTCTGATGGACCTTTCCAAAATCAACGGTTCTCCGCCATATCGCTCGGCATCCAATGTCGAACTTTAATGCGCGATGGCGCAATTTAAGCAGTGGTATTTTGGGGGTCCACTTCGCCACGCGTTGACTCCTCTATGGAATCGCTCCTCGACTCGGAAATACTGCCTACTCTGCAAAAGCGGTGCGATGAAATCCGGAAACCGCTCGTGGTTTTGCTACAGTGGTTAACCAAGGTTCCCCGTCGGGTTGCATTTTCCTTCGTTTATCCTTCGTTTGTTAACTAAGGTTCTGACTAGTTGGGAATTTCCAATTAACAATGAACAACGTAATTTTCTTTATTACGCGGGATGTCTATTATCATGAAAAAGAGTTCCACAACCAGGATTCTCTACACAGACCTCGCCTGCGGTTGGGTAAATTCATAGGGTTGTCCAACCAATTTACGGGGATTCCAAGACAGAAAATGGAATTACCAGTACACAATCGCCTCGCAATCAAACGAATTTCCTCATAATTAACAATTCAATACAATTGGATAGATGACAGAAATGGAAATTCATTCAACTGGAAGCAATTGTTCATACACAGAGTTTATTGCAGAAATTCTCTATTCCTCTTGCTCTCTCTTTTTTTCTACATCCGGAGAATACAATTTATACAATCAACATATGTCCTTTCAGCTCCTCTGTGAGGACTGTTATGGTAACTCAAGAGCCTAATTACAATTATTCGAATACTAAAAACATAATAGATGGACTAACTATTCAACTTCTACAACTTAACTGAAATAATAATACAATCAGCTAAGGTATTGACACCTAGCTGTAACAATTCGACTGTTCTCAAACCCTCCTAGCCACAACATGTGGACAAAACTCCTACATTGCGGGCTAGTATCTAATGCCCCTGCATCAGACTCCCGAGGGCAATATTCTTCATGGGCTCCTGTCCATGAGCTCCTCCACTGACCTGCCTATCTTCTGCAACATTCCTTCAATCATCCAAGTGGCATCTTCTTCTGGCTTGTCAGTCCATTTGATCAAGTACTGAAAGTACTTTCGTCCTCTGGTTCTTCTTAATGGTCTTTTATCCAATATCTTCTCTGGTTGCAATGGCTGTGCTGGAGGTAGCTTCTCTTTCCACTCAATCTGTTCCTTGTCTGCTGCCCTTTCTTCTGCACCATCATCCTCATACTTGTACAAATCACAACATTAAAAATGGGAGATATTCCAACATCAGGTGGCAATTCAATCTCATAAGCATTTGCAGAAAACTTTCTAAGTATCTTGCATGGCCCAATCTTTTTGAACTTCAATTTGTTGTACTGCTTCTTTGGGAATCTCTCCTTTCTCAAGTGTGCCAAGACTTGATCTCCTACTTCAAAGTGAACTTCTTTTCTACTCAAGTCTGCTCTGCTTTTATATTTGCTGCTGTTGCCTTGTAGTTGTTGTTTCACTTGTTCATGTATGGCCTGGATCTCTGAAGCAAATTCCTCACCATCTGCACTCCTTAGTTCTGCGTTTCCCAGGTTTCTTAACTCTGATATCCCCCTGGGGTGCATTCCATAAACAATATGGAATGGAATTTTCCCTGTGCTCCTGTTTGGTGAGTCATTATATGCATATTCAGCCTGGGGAAAAATATGATCCGACTGCTTGGGATGTTCTCCTGCAAGACATCTCAACAAATTTCCCAGACTCCTATTTACTACCTCAGTTTGTCCATCAGTCTGAGGATGATAAGATGAGTTGAAACTTAGCTTAGTACCAAGTTTCTTCCACAATGTCCTCCAAAAGTGCCCCACAAATCTGGTGTCTCTGTCCGAAACAATACTCCTAGGCAACCCATGCAATCTAACAACTTCTTTGAAGAACAAGTTAGCAACATGGGTGGCATCACTAGTTTTATAACATGGAATAAAATGTGCCATTTTGGAGAATCTATCCACCACAACAAAGATTGCATCATTCCCTCTCTGAGTCTTGGGAAATCCTAGAACAAAATCCATGCTCACCATGTCCCAAGGCCTGTCTGGAATAGGCAAGGGAGTGTACAATCCTGCATTCTGGCTCCTTCCTTTAGCATATTGACAAATCTTGCAGTTCTTCACAAACTTGTCCACTTCTGCTCTCATCTTGGGCCAGAAATAAAAGTGACTCAGCTACTCATAAGTCTTATCAGTACCAAAGTGTCCAACAAGTCCACCACTATGCTTCTCCTTGATCAAATTTTCTCTCATGGAACATTTTGGTACACACAGTTGGCTTCTTCTGAATAACAAGTCCTCTTGCAGGAAATAATCCCGCCACTGGCTCCTATATGTTAAAACAGGGTTACTACATGCCTCAAATGCTTCTTTAAAATCTGGATCTGTTTTATATAATTCTTTCAGAAAATCAAATCCAACAACTTCAAAATTAGTTTCTTAAACAAGCAAGTGTCTCCTACTCAAAGCATCAGTTACTTTATTGGCTTGGCCACTTATATGTTTCAAAAAAAAATTAAAACTTTGGAGATACTCAACCCACTTAGCATGCTGATGTTTCAACTTGGGCTGTTGCACAATATATTGCAAAGCATGATTGTCAGAATATAATACAAATTCCCTGGACATCAAGTAATGTCTCCATTTCTTCAATGCCTGAACAATTGCATAGAATTCCTTCTCATAAGAGGAATACTTTCTTCTGGTGTCATTCATCTTTTCACTGAAATATGCCACAGGCCTATCATCCTGACTCAACACAGCTCCAATGGCCTCTCCACTGGCATCACATTTTACTTGAAATGGTTTTGTAAAATCAGGCAGAATCAAAATAGGCTTCTCTGTTATCTTTTGCTTTAGCAGCTTAAAATTCCTTTCTGCTTCAGAAGTCCACTTAAATGGCTGTTTTCCCTTCTTTATTGTCTCAATTATGAGTGCATTGATCTTACTGAAGTTTCTTATAAACTTTCTGTAAAAGCTAGCAAGTCCATGGAAACTTCGTACCTCAAAAACATTTCTGGGTGAAGGCCACTCCACAATTGCCTTAACCTTTTATGGGTCCATCTTCAATCCTTCTGCAGAAACAACAAACCCCAAATACACCAACTCTTCCTTCATGAATGAACATTTCTTCAAATTTATCAGTAGCTTCTCTTGGTGCAGCTTCTTCAAGACATGATTAAGATGCCTTAAATGTTCTTCTCTAGTTTTGCTGAAAACTAATATATCATCCAGATATACTATCACAAATTTACCAATGAATTCTTTCAATACTTCATTCATAAGTCTCATAAAAGTGCTAGGTGCATTTGACAACCCAAAAGGCGTTACCATCCATTCATACAGTCCTTCATTTGTTTTAAAGGCAGTTTTCCACTCATCACCCTCTCTTATTTTAATCTGATGGTATCCACTCTTCAAATCTATCTTTGAGAAATATTTAGCACCACTCAAACAATCCATTAAGTCCTTAACTCTGGGCAAAGGGAATTTGTACCTGATTGTGATCTTATTGATTGCTCTGGAATCAATACACATCCTCCAGCCTCCATCTTTCTTTGGGCTCAACACTGCTGGTACTGCACATGGACTCAGAATTTCTCTAATAAGCCCCTTGTCCACCAACTCCTGTACTTGTCTCCTGATTTCCTCATTTTCCTTGGGAGTCATTCTGTAGGCTGCCCTATTTGGCAGATTTGAACCAGGGATAAAATCTATCTGATGGTTGATCTTTCTCATAGGTGACAGCTCATCAGGTAAATTATCCACAACAATGTCACATTAATTGTCTAACATCTCTTGTATCTCTACTGGTAAATCAGAAATCTTTGTAGAAGTAAGAACTACTTTAGGCTTACAAACTAAAGCAGAGCTTACCTCTTCTTCTTCTATCTGATGCAGATATTCCTTCCCGCTCAGCAACATGGTCTTTGGATCAATCACTCAGCTGGATGGCTCTCCTTCTTCCATGGGTATCAATGTATGATGTACCCCATCCTTGAAGAACTTGTAAGTGTTATTATTTCCATCATGCACTGCGGCTCTGTCAAATTGCCAAGGTCTTCCTAGCAGTATATGACATACATCCATGGGCATTACATCACACAGGACCTTATCTTTATATTTGTCCATTTGCAGCTCTATTTCACACTGTTCTTTCACAACCAACTAATTTCCTTTATGCAGCCAGGACACCCTGTAGGGAGTTGGATGCTCCCTTGTCTTCAACTTCAACTTTTCTATTACCTCAGTGGAAACCAGATTGTCTGTGCTACAACTATCAATGACTAGCTGACAACATTTCACTTGGAATTTGCATATGCTCCTAAACAAAGTCTTCCTTTGTGCAGGCTCAGTGACCTCTTTGGCTTGCTTCAACATGACCTTATTTACCACCAAGGATTCTCCCCTCTCTGGAAGAATTTCTTCTTCGATCTCTGCTTCTTCTCTAGCCTGGGCAACAACAACATTTCTTGGGCCAACACCCACATTCTCTAGACATTCATAGTGCTTGTGTCCCACTTGCTGACATCTATAACACCTCAATTCTCTACCTCTGCCTCTGTCTCTGCCTCCTCTTCCTTTTCCTTTGTAAGAACCCCTTCTGCCCCTTGCATCATCCTCTGTAGATGCATTCTGAGGTGAGCTACTATTAGCCCCATCCCCGTGTAAAGGTGCTTCTACCACCTCCTACTTTCTGAAAGTACCTCAAAGTGTATCATTTCCTCAGAGTTTTCTCCGCTTTCAAAGGCACGAGGCTAAGCCTCCTTCCACTGTCTTAGGAGACAGGAGACCAATCTCTTCTTGGATCTCTAGATTGAGACCATTCAAATATCTGGCAGTGTTCTCAGGTGTATCTTGAAATTTCCCAGCCCTTATGCTTACTCTGTAGAATTCCTCTGTGTATTATTTTACTGTCAGCAACCTCTGTCTCAGGTTCTGCATTTGTTTATACAATGTCAGCTGGTAATCACTAGGCAAGAATTTACCTTTCAATTTAGCCATAATTATGGTCCAGATCTTGATAGGTTGCTTGCCAACTCTCCTCCTCTCTGCCTGCACTCCATCCCACCAAAGTGCAGCATGTCCTTTCAGCTTTGTTACGGCAAACTTGACCCTTTTATCTTCACTTATTTCTTCATAATCGAAGCTTGTTCAATTCATTTATCTAGTCTACTAGTTCTTCTGGATTCAGTCCCCCTGCGTAACTCGACACTTCAATCCTAGGCTTAACTGCAGACCCCAGAACAGTTATAAGGAGCCTCAAGTCAGGAGGAATTTCAACATTTTCTTCCGCTTCTTCCGTCTCAGGTTCGCTGATGTCTTCCGGATCTCTGGGTTGCCTTTGCTCCATGGCATCTATTCTGGCCTTGACCCTCTGCAACATCCCCAACACCTCAGCGTTGGCAATATGTCTTCTTCTGCCAGTACCTCTACCAACTCAGATTGCCATGTCAGCAAAACAACTTTAGACAACAGCTCTGATACCACAAATGACGCAACAACGCTGGAAGGTATGCCTACGGAGATCTGGTCAACGGTGACGTGGCTCTGTCTTCGTTCCCTTTGTACCCTCGTTCTTTACTCCACGTGGTTTGCTTTCTCTTTTTGGAATATTATTTATCAAATTTGCGGAATTTGATAAATAAGTATTATTTGATGCAACCCTTACAAATAGATTATAGCTCCAACTTTATATTAATAGTCCAACACTTCATAAACAATTGGCTTTGTAATAAACCCGTGGCCCTGGGCCCCACCTCTATGACCAATAGCCAATCAAACGCTCGTATCGTACCTAACTATCCTCCGCACACCTTTGTTAAACTTCGCGCATCTTCATCAAGCGCCCGTCGTCCGATGGCCCTTTCCAAAATCAACGGTTCTCAGCCATATCACTCGGCATCCAACGTCGAAATTTAATGCGCGATGGCGCACTTTAAGCAGTGGTATTTTGGGGGTCCACTACGCCACGCATCGACTCCTCTATGGAATCGATCCTCGACTCGGAAATACCGCCTACTCCGCAAAAGTGGTGCGATGAAATCCGGAAACCGCTCATGGTTTTGCTACAGTGGTTAACCAAGGTTCCCCGTCGGGTTGCATTTTCCTTCGTTTATCCTCTGTTTGTTAACTAAGGTTCTGACCAGTTGGGAATTTCCAATTAACAATGAACAAAGTAATTTTCTTTATTACGCGAGATGTCTATTATCATGAAACAGAGTTCCACGACCAAGATTCTCTACACAGACCTTGCCTGCGGTTGGGTAAATTCACAGGGTTGTCCAACCAATTTACGGGGATTCCAAGACAGAAAACGAAATTACCAGTACACATTCGCCTCGCAATCAAACGGATTTCCTCATAATTAAAAATTCAAGACAATTGGATAGACGACAGAAATCAAAATTCATTCAAATGGAAGCAATTGTTCATACATAGAGTTTATTGCAGAAATTCTCTATTCCTCTTGCTCTCTCTTTTTTTCTACATGCGGAGAATACAATTTATACAATCAACATATGTCCTTTCGGCTCCTCTGTGAGGACCATTATGGTAACTCAAGAGCTTAATTACAATTATTTGAAAACTAAAAACATAACATATGGACTAACTATTCGACTTCTACAACTTAATTGAAATAATAATACAATCAGCTAAGGTATTGACACCTAGCTGTAACAATTCGACTGTTCTCAAACCCTCCTAGCCACAACATGTGGACAAAACTCCTACATTGCGGGCTAGTATCTAATGCCCCTGCATCACTAATCTTTATATATACCTAAAGAATCACCATGAATCATCTTACATAGTGTCATAATGTTATGTGCTCATCATATAGGGCTACTAGCTGGTTGGTTGTCCATAGACGAGAAAAATTTGTCCTACGGGTTACTAAATTTTGGTGGTTAACAAGTCACTTGTATGAATGCGACTTTATTACATCAAGTAAATCTTATCTTCCAATACCCTCTCTTAAGTTTTTTTCCATACAATCAAAAGATATTAACTAAATCATTATTCGAATGTTTATTTTTGACAAACAATGCTTGCACTGAGTAGGGCTTTGTTAATCTGTCCCATAAACCTTGTAAAGGTTTAGCTCCTAAGCCATACTCTTAATTTCCTATATTCCACCTCCTTGAACCTACAAATATGAATCTCCTTCGCTTTTGAACATCCATCCATGCTGAGTTGCATTCACAATGCCTCATCACGTGTCTCATGACCCTCTTAAAGGTATAATTCCCAATATTCAAAAACTCCCAAACTATATGAGCAACCACCATGCTAAGTTGTATCTACACTAGATCCCTTCCTTTTCTACTAGGTGTGGGCCTCTCTTCTCATGACAACATCATCTATTTTACTATACTTCGTTCTAATAAGGTATGATGGTAAAGACATCTTTACTACATAAAAATTGTAAATACAAGGATGAAATGTCCATATGGTAATATCCTAGCTACCAAGCCACCTAGGTACATATCATAGTTAGGGTGCTTTCCAAGTTCTTTGGGATAATAATATGGACATAGAGTTTATTCTTATCAATTTTACATTTTACATATGCTAAAATAAACACAAGGACTAATGTAACGTATAACATATCTCTCTTCGAATGTTATTTATTCATTTATTTATTTTTTTAATATAAAACCTAAAAATAAAATTTTTATGGTTGCTTCATCTTATTTTGGAATTTAAATAACTCTATATCTCTCCTAATAATACTTGAGAAATCTCCTTTGTCCATATATCAAATTCTCACATAGATTTTGAAGAAGTATAATCTATATAATCAACCATTTATGTATCTAGGGGTGAGAAACTTTGCATAAATTTTACATTTCTATTGTTCGTTTGTGTAAGGTTTATTATTTATATACCCTATATATGAAATATATATAACCCACAAAACCATGTAGGCTTCCAATATAAAAAGGTATTTAACATAGAGAAAAATGTCTTTGAATTGTTCCATTTACAATGTGCAAGTTGCCTTTTCTTTATTGGATACATAACTATTGAAGTCTACAATATGATTATGTTAGTGTTACTTATGCCGAAATTATGCAAATATATTTGTATCCTCTTCCATTTAATATGATATGTATGTCGGGTCAGGTAGCTCTATTACACGATTTACAAGAAAATAATTATTCTATGTGTCAAACACTCATGGTTGTTGTGTATCTCAAGTTACGACAGAAATATCTTTCATTTTCTTATTCGACTTGACATTGATAGCTCTCTTCTCGACAACATTGGATGGATCTAATGGTGGTAGGTCTAATCTTAGGTTTCTCTACAATGGCCAATCTCACTCTTTGATAAAACTATATTTGTTGAAATATTATTTAATCTGTATTTTATCAATCACTTCTCATGAATATGGCTTTATTATATCAAATTTTATATTTCAACACACATGGTTGATAGATTCTTATTGACCTATTCGAGGCTTGGAAGCCTAGGCGCTTTAGCAACAATAACAAAGTCCTTCTAAATACACAAAATAATTTCCACATTATATTTCCAAAATAGGTAGATGGATCGTATCTCAAATTTTATTTTATTTTATTTTATTTTATTTTTTTATTCCTTGTTAACCTCAACAATATTTTTTTTTAATTTTATTTAATTTTATTTATTTATTGTATTTTATTTTTATTTGTTTTATTTATTTATTTTTTATTTTTAATTTTTAATTTATTTATTTTTTTAATTTTAATTTTTATTTTTATTTTTTTCTCTGAAAAAGAATAGATTCACACTCCATAAAATTATTAATAACAATGTGCAACACCCATTACTAAATGTCACTTATATATATATATATATATATATATATATATATATATATATATATATATATATATATATATATATATAATAAACGAAGGACCAAAAAGAACATGGTGTAAAATTCACGGAAAGGCATACTACCGGAATGAATTTGTCTAGCAGCCTTCAGAATTCTGCTTTCCTCGGTAGGGAGTACGTGCCCTGAGCAGATTAATTCGAGGAGAGGCAAATTTATGTGTTTTGGAAGTTACACGACCCTTCTAGGAAATCTAAGTTGTTAAACCCAAACCAATACTAATTTTAAGTCACTAGAAGCTACTATTATCGTAGAGTCGGTTCTCATGTGAAAATAGCTATGATGGTGACAGGTATATATAAATTTCACCATAAGTGAATGATCTGAAAATTGTAACTTCTTAATCTAATCCAGAGTTGGACTATAGGGGAATTTAATGGATATGTCACCTTTGATAAAATGATGAGATCCAGAGACTATCTGGCCCTTTACAGACTCTATCTTTAGAACTTGTAGAATTTATACTCAATGATCTGAAAATGAAACTACTTGTATTTTCTATTCAAGGTATCCATTTCCATAAAATTATATGTGCAAAGTGTTTAGATAGTCTTGCAAGTGAAACAAAGCGTTTTTGGTAGATTTCCGAGTCTTATGAGTGAAGGAGTGTTATTTATTTTTACTGTTTAACTTATTAAATCTAAAAAACACAGCAAGATAAAATCACATAATATAACACAACAACTGATGAGGCAGTTCACCCCTCCTGGGCTACATCTGCCGAGTCCAAGGCCCCCAAATGGGCATGTTCTTGCTCTTATTAGATGCTCAAATTGGTTATACATTGATAAGAAAGCCTAAACAGACAAAAAAAGTTGTGGAAATGAGTTCAGAACACAGAAAATAGTGAAGATTGGCTTTTGTTTCACCTCCAATGGTCAACCATAGCTCAATACAACTCCAACACTCCCTAGGCCCTAATGGCTCTTCAAGCTTCTCTACTGAAAAAGTACCTGAAGATGAGCTCTGTTGCCTCTGCAACCTACACCATTGGCTCTGGAATGCTCAAAATACCCGAAATAAAAAAAAAATTTCATCCAAAAAGGTTATGCCTATCAAAAATTATGACCAACTAAAGTTTTTGTCTAGTTTGGCCTAAAAAACCTCCTCTAAATTTGGGAAACTGCAGTGAACTCCGCCATTTTGGCTATCTCCGCCGATTTAGGGGGGACCCGCTCCAAATTAGGTGGCAACATTTAATGTAAATGTGAGCTGTTAGCGCGTTCATATGCGCGGTTTTCGGAATTAACTATCGGCAATTAAGTTTTAAGCCTCCGCCCATGGTCATGGTTCGGAGGTCCTGTGGTGGATGGGCTAGTGCCCAAGTGCTTAGCCAAAACTCTGCCCAACCGTTTCGGGTCCTTTGTGCAGTGCTGACCCACATGCACTGTCAACCCACGGGTAGTCACCACCCGATTCGTTCACCACTTAACCACTCTGCTCTGCGTTCAATGCTGACCCTCGGGATCCATTCACACGCTACCCGCCGTCTCGGTCACGACCTACCATCTCTGCCCACGGTTCACATCGGCCTGTTAGTTATTGTTGACCTGATACGTTCACACATCACCCGACGCGTTCACTCTTGACCCGTGGGTAGAGATCGCCCGCAGGTGACCTGTGCCCACCCGGGTCGGGTCAGGTCGGGTCAATGGACAAAAAAAATTTTAAACTTCAAAATTTCCAGAGTTTGAACCTTGAGGCCTGGGGCCACATGGCAGCCTCCAGGCAGGCCACGTGGCACCCACTGAAAGGCCATCCAATTTTTTTATAAAAATAATAAAATTTTCCATTTTCCACAAAATTTCTGAAGATGTCATTTTTGCCTTCCAAAGTGATGTTTTGAAGGTTATTGGGCAAAATTAAAACTTGAATATCTTCCATATCTGACATCGGATTTGAGTGACGTTCGCGGCATTAGGATCGTAATGACGAACACTATCCGTTCGATCAATTTATTACCAATTCTTAGCAGTTCCAAATTTGAGCATTTTTTCCACTTAGGACATGATGACCTTATCACACCTCCCCATTGGGAAGCTTTTGGACCCCAAAAGCTCTCTGATTACTGAAATTGAAGATGAGGAGACTGATTCTCCACTCTTCCAACCTTGAATAACTGAAATCTCCCTGACTTCATCAAATTGAGCTTTTCATAAAAAGATAAATTGTCTCTTGAATTCACTCACTGACCGTTGCTAAAATTGACTGAGTCATGATGAAAATTCTTGAAATTTGTAGAACAACAAATATATTTTGCAGAAAGCATATTGTTTCTACAATGTTCAAACTTCAAAGAAGACTTAAAATAAAGTTCACCTTGCCAACTGTTCACATGGCGAATTTTTGCTGAATGAACCTTGTACTTGTGCTGATTCCTGACCAAGTTTTCTCGCCATACCAATCTGCCATTCTGAAACCAACATTGACCCACGCTGAACTGTGTGCCCTCTTTGCTTGCATGCCTTTCCATCTCATTGACTCTTTCACTGCTTTGCACCGACACTTCGTTCTCTGCACCAATCGACACCAAAGGTACCTTGTGCAACATAATGTCATCTTCTTTCAAAGACAAATTGTTATCAAGCTGAAACATATCATCAGTAATACATTGAAAAGGTAAATGTACAAAATCTTGTTGTTTAAACATCAACAAAGTCAGATTTTTACTTGCATTAACTAGCCTTTTCAATTTCCCTGCATGGACTAAATAAGATTCTAGTTTCTTCTTATGTGCTCTGACAATGTACTCTTTTCCATCCTTGAACAAGTGATACTTATTCTCATGGCGATGGAAGATTGCCTTTCTGTCATATAAATATGGACTACCCAACACAACACCTATAATGTTAAGCGGTACTACATCTAGTTCAACCCAATCAACATACTGAGCTGTTATAGCGAAGCGCAAGATGCACTTTCTTAAGACTTGTAATTTTGCATCCTTGCATATCCACCCAAGTGGATAAGGCTTTGGATGTGGAATTGTCTCAAGTTTCAATTGTTTGACCAAGTCTTCTGAGATGAGATTAGCTTGAGACCCACTATCAAAAAGTGTGTCCATCTTTGTGTGGTTTGAGATTATCCTCACATGAAATAGCTCTATCCTCCTCTTTTCATTTTGAGTTTCTTTGTGACAGTTTAATGTGCTAGAACTGGGATTTGTTTCTTGTACAACCTCTTTCCCCTTTATGTTCTTTAGTACCATGGCGATACTTTTAGTCTCATCACCTGATTCAGACCCTAAGTCCTATTCAATAGTTGCAACAATTTTTCCCTTTTCTTTGGTTTTGTCTTTGTTTTTATATTTCTCTGGTTTCAGCTCCGGATGAAGCTTCTAACAGTGATCTTCATCGTGGCTTGTTTTTGAACAGTTCTTGCAAAAGAATTTCCCTTTTTCCTTTCTAGAGTTTGCAATCCTTTTTCTTCCTTTGCCTTTAAAATCACTACCCTCATTTACATCAAAAGTGTTTTTCCCTCTAGCCTCTAAATGCGTAGCTTGTACACAAACTTCATCTAGATTAGTAGGATTGAACATAAGGATAGTATGTATAAGGTAATTATGCAAACCACCTATATATTTCAGCAAAGTATCTTGACTTTGTAAGTCTACTCCTAACAATAGTGCTCTTCTCCTAAACTCTTGAGTGTATTCTTGAACACTTTGTCCTTTAAGTTGTCTAAAGTTTTGCCAATTCATTATAGCCTTTTGTAGATGAGCAAGAGGATAAAATTTCTTCTTAATTGCGGAAATAAATTTAGCCCATGATAAAGTAAGCTTACCATGTTTTCGAATTTCCTCTTTGGTCTTGGCTTCCCACCATACCAAAGTTGCTCCATCCATTCTCAGCGAGGTTAGTTGTATCTTGGTGTCACCATCATGCAAATTTTGAATCCTTAAATAGACTTCCAATTGTCTGATCCAATTATCTAATTTCTCTGCATTAACTTCACCGTTAAACATGGGCAATTCAAATTTGACATCAAGCTTTAAAAAAGGATTTTTACCAGTGGTTTTCGACTTATGTGACTGATTTACCAAAGTCGAGGAAGACGATGGAGATGGTGGATCACCATTTCCTCCATTCCCTTTATTTGACTAATCATTACCCTTCTTTCCTCCCGAGGAATCCTCTCCTTCTTTTTGGTTTTTAGACCCTTCTCCAAAAATCCTATCATTTCTTTCTTGATAGAGGATCCTTACCATTTCAGTCATATCCAAGAAAGATTTCCGAAATACCCTTTCTTCTTCCTTGGGATCCATCTCTTCAGGAGTTTCGCCTTCTCCTGAAGACATGCTTGTAGCTGCTTCTAGGCTCTTGGAGGTGGTTCTCTAACCCTTCTTGGTTGTGGATTAGTTTGTGCATTAACCAAGTTTCCTTCACCTCTTTTGAGTTTTAACCTAGTCAGCATCAAAACTTGCAAACAAATGACTTAAACTTTGCACAAAAGAAATGTTGAGTAAAAACTCTAGCTCAAAACCATAGTTTTGATACCAACTGATCTGAAAATTGTAACTTCTTAAATCTAATCCAGAGATGGACTATAGGGGTATTTACTGGATATGTCACCTTTGATAAAAGGACGAGATCCAGAGCCTACCTGGCCATTTACAGACTCTGTCTTTAGAACTTGTAGAAGTTATACTCAATGATCTGAAAATGAAACTACTTGTATTTTTTGTTCATGGTATTCATTTCCATAAAATTATATGTGCAAAGTGTTTAGATAGTCTTGCAAGTGAAACAAAGTGTTTTTGGTAGATTTCCGAGTCTTATGAGTGAAGGAGTGCTATTTCTTTTATTGTTTAACTTATTAAATCTGAAAAACACAACAAGATAAAATCACATAATATAACACAACAGTTGATGAGGCAGTTCACCCCTCCTAGGCTACATCTGCTGGGTCCAAGGCCCCCAAATTGGCATGTCCTTGCTCTTATTAGATGCTCAAATTGGTTATGCAATGATAAGAAAGCCTCAACAGGAAAAACAAGCTGTGGAAATGAGTTCGGAACATAGAAAACAGTAAATATTGGCTTTTGTTTCACCTCCAATGGTTAACCATAGCCCAATACAACTCCAACACTCCCTAGGCCCTGATGGCTCTTCAAGCTTCTCTGCTGAAAAAGTACTGAATATGAGCTCTATTGCCTCTACAACCTGCATCATTGGCTCTGGAATGCTCAAAATACCCGAAATTGAAAAAAAAAAATCATCCAAAAAGGTTCTGTCTATCAAAAGTTATGACCAACTGAAGTTTTTGTCCAATTTGGCCTAAAAAACCTCCTCTAAATTTGGGAAATTGCAGTTAACTCCGCCATTTTGGCTAACTCCACCAGTTTAGGGGGGACCCGCTCCAAATTAGGTGGCAACATTTAATGTAACTGTGAGTTGTTAGCGCGTTCATATGCGCGATTTTCGGAATTAACTGTCGACGGTTAATTTTTAAGCCTCCGCCCATGGTCATGGGTCGGAGGTCCCGTGGTGGATGGGCTAGTACCCAAGTGCTTAGCCAAAACTCCGCCCAACCGTTCCGGGTCCTTTGTGCAGTGTTGACCCACATGCACTGTCGATCCGTAGGTAGTCACCACCCGGTTTGTTCACCACTTAACCACTCTGCTCTGCGTTCAATGCTGACCCTCGAGTAGACTCTTCCCGGGGCTCCGTTCACATGCCACCTGTCGTCTCGGTCACGACCTACATCTCTGCCCACGGTTCACACCGACCCGTCAGTTATTGCTGACCCGACACGTTCACACATCACCCAACGCGTTCATTCCTGACCCGAGGGTAGACACTGCCCGTGGGTGACCCGTGCCCACCTGAGTCGGGTCGGGTCGATGGCCAAATTTTTTTTTAAACTTCAAAATTTCCAAAGTTTGAACCTTGAGGCCTGGGGCCACGTGGCACCAATTGAAAGGCCATCCAATTTTTTTTATAAAAATAATAAAATTTGCCATTTTCCACAAAATTTTTGAAGATGTCATTTTTGCCTTCCAAAGTGTTGTTTTGAAGGTTATTGGGAAAAATTAAAACTTGAATATCTTCCACATCCGACATCAGATTTGAGTGTCGTTCACGGCGTTAGGATCGTAATGACGAACACTTTCCGATCGATCAATTTATCACCAGTTCTGAGCAGTTCCAAATTTGAGCATTTTTTCCACCTAGGACATGATCACCTGATCAGTGAAAGTAAAATGACATTAAACATTCAATATCTCACTAAGGTTTTCATTGTTTCAGGACATAAAAATGGACAAGAACAAAGAATACGTTGAGCACATTGAGGAATCTTTGTCCGCCCACTTGGAAGTGGAAATCTTGAAATGGTCCGGCGGTTCATGCAGTCCCTTGACCACGTAAAACCACCTTTCTTCATGCTTCTCTTTGAGCTCACGATTAAGTTAATATAGGTAACGCAGGGTTTCGGTATCCTAGCTCGACGGGAGTAACTAAGTTCGAACCTGAGACATGCGGCTTGGTGTCTTGTCAAGCATCAAGGGGATGGTGCTTTGCTGGATTTTAATTCCAAGCAGAATTGGGTCACTGAGGAGGATGTTCTTGATTGAAGAAAGGAAGGTTTGGATGATAAACAAATTGACGCAGATGATTTATTGGAAAGCAAGGTATCTCACCTTCAAGCACCGCTAAATAATGTATATTAGACCCGTCTCCCTCATCTGGCCATATTTTTGCTGCCAGGCCATGCATTTCAATTATATTTACCAGACGGTTGCAAACAAGCCCCCATTGCCCGCCCTGCACCCATCTTCACTGAATGCTATCGTACAATGGCACCATGATTTCAATTCTCATCGTCTCTCGAAATCAGAAATTACTCACGGTTTGGACAAAGAGCTCTCGTTGCTGGGTCAAAACGTGAAATCCCCAGATTGTTGACTTTCCATCTCCGCTTAGCTCAGAATTGGTGGATGTAAGTGTTTATTTGGTGGATGTTTTATCAATATACTTGAGCAGTGCCAACATTTAGGGGTTGAATTTTTGTTCATGGTGAGAAGGTTTGAGTCTTCTATGTTGGAATGATGATTTTTCTCTCTCTGCTCTGGAGAAGAGAAGACAATCAGAAACGGAAAGGATTAGAACCCTTAACGAAGAAAATTTGGATAATAGTAATAATTTGGTAATGTCTTTTGTGGTGAAAAAGGGAGAGCCAATAGCATTTCCTATGAGTTTTATGGGTGGTTACGGCCTTAAGAATAAATTCATGCTATGGGTGGAAGAATGGCAGAGGGTCCCCTATATATCGCCATATGAGAATTGCTCTGATCTAAATCCAAACAGTGACTTGTCTGAGAAACGGATTGTTGGTGTTTTTCATGAATTGTTAAGTCTCATGGTTCACAAGAAATCAGAGAGAGAATTTGAGTAATTTGCGCAAGTACTTTGGGCTCCCACAGAAATTCACAAAAGTTTTCACTCGCCACCTAGGTATTTAACAACGCTAAAGTAATCAAGATATTTAGGAACCAAGCTCTGCACATAATCTTCTAGCAACCCAAGATCCCTCTTCAATTGATCAATTGTCTATAAAGGAAGCTTCCTCTGACTCGCAATCATGAGAACTCTGCATAAGCGCTCCACAGAGCCTGCCTCATGCTCCCGAAAAATTCTCTGCTCCTCCTCATCCAGATCCATAGCCTCCTTAGTCAATTTAAACCATGGCACATCACAGTTCTTTTGGCCTCGGAACTCCTCAAAACTTGTTGGATACCTTCTCATAAAACTTGAAACACGAATGTCCAATCCAAGTTGTCTTCGCCTTTTGGACACAACATAAATTGGCACACAGCCGCCTGGATACTTCCTAATAGTATCTTTTAGAATACATACAGCTTTCAGACCCTTCTCTTTCTCAATAGCACGGTCCAAAACCTTATCCTTGACCCTTTTAATCCTACAATTAACTAAGAAGGCCTTCTACTGGTAAGAAAAGCCATGTCTAGCTGCAAGAAGAGAATGACCCAACTGACTCTTCTTTAGAAGAATATTGCTGGAAGAAAGACCCCGTTGCTTTTTTTTTTTTAAAGAAACATGCCATGGGTAGAATGACCTAATTGATTTTTTTTTAAATCGGAAACATGCTATCGGGACAACGACCCAATTCATTTTTATTTTTTTATTTTTTTAAAGCGGGAACGGGTGACCCAAATGATTTGTTATCAGAAGCATGTCATCGATAGTATTACCCAATTGGGATTTTTATTTTTTATTATTAGCAGAAGCATGCTATTGGGAATATGAACCGTTTCATTGTTTATGACAAAAAACGGGGTTCAGATCGAAAGAAATGCATGCATATGCTCGGAGTGTAAACCATACTAATCGATTGTCAAGCATCGTAAGGAGTCTCTTTATAGCTTTGGAGTTGAAAATAACTGAATCCTGAATGGAATTCCATTTGAACATACTTCTGAAGCTGTAAGTATGTCTGGCAATATTATTTTCTCGACACTGGTATTGATATAAACAGCACATCAGTGTACACACAATGCATGGTTTAAGTTTTAACAAAGGTTTGGGAGATTTTATTTCCTATGATGTTCTTGATCAATCTGTGGCCAAAGATACATGCAACACACTGCTTTTCTTAATTCAAATCAAAATTTTGGGAATCGCCTCCAAGGTTTAAAGTGAAGAGATGGAGGCAATACAAGCTTGGAAGCCCATAGAAATGATTAAAATACCCTAAGATCCTCAGAGTCTGAAACTAAGCTTTGATACCATGTGTAGAACCTTAAACTTTAACTTTCAGAATTTAACCATCAATCTCAAAATACATAAGTGTAAAGCTCTTAATTTTCGAAATTAACAATCATTCACAAAATTCATACTACAGAATTCAGAGTGAGATTTTTGAAACAAAATATATATCAATTGAATAATTAATACTTACTTGGAACCGTGTTTGAAGATGTTCCTGATTTGTCATGGCTCCAGCTCCCGTTACCAAACTGTCGTTTTCCTCCCAGCATATCTGAAGTCAACCTCTCCGGTCCCCAAATCCAGAAGACAAGTCTTCTAGCCCCCGTGCCCAAAACTCCAATAACAATCGAGATCACTCCATGACTCTATTAGAACTCACTGCTCATGAATCATGCAGTTAGAATACCTCTGACAGCATCCGGGTTAGTTTACCCATTCACTACCCATGCCCATCAAGTTTACCCGTCTTCTCTTTTTATGCACAAACTCCATTCCTGATATTTATTAGAATATGATCTTTTAATAAATATCTTTGATTTCTAAAATATGTTAAAAATATTATATTTTAATAAATATCTTAGATTTATTAAAATATTATTATTTAATAAATATCTTGGTTTTATTAAAATATTATTATTTATTAAATATCTTGGAATTATTAAAATATCATCATTTATTTGCATAAGTCGATGCTTTTAATTTTCTTTGAACAAAGTATTAATTTATTTTATGATAATGGTAGATATAACTAATACATTCATTATATTATGGTGAGTTAGGGAGTTACTCAATATTTCAATAATTCACTATTTACTCTACACCGAATTTCTTTTCATAATTGCTTAGTGCATGTACTAGTGTTGTACACATGATACATGCATATGTAGCTATCATATGCAGGTCTCATATGCATGCTAATATTTCTATGTTCCATATAATTCGAGTTGGGTCGTTACAAGTCCCAGACTCATGGGAAGTACCTTTCATTTGGCCAGTGAGGTGGGAAAAGCTAGAGACCAATAGCAAAGACCGATGGATGCATCGGAGATTGTCGTATTCTCTATGTCTAGGATGGCACGTGTCCAACCACTTGATTTGGGATCAAGTCTAGTGAGGTTTCAGACCTCCAACTGACTTCGGGTTGGTATGTGACTCTTTTGAGTCTTATATAGGTTTCGGACCTCTGGGCTGAATTTGTCAACCGGGAATGATGTCTTTGTGACTGACCCTTTAGGTTTTGAAATAAAGAATCCAGTAAAGCAAGTTACAGTAGGATGACGCACGATGTTTGGATGGCACAGGTGGGTGGAGTTCTCCCTAGTTGAGAGGGAGTGTTAATTTTGGACAACTACATCCAAACTCCATGTTGTGATACTCAGATGAAGATGCCAATATTTTTATTGGATTCCTCTTTCGGAGAGGTGCAAGATCAATCTAAAGATCATCTTGATCGGATGAGCAGAACATTTATTTTGAATTAAATCCACTTACGTGCAAGGTTGGCCAGAATTGAAATGTAGGCTTGAAGCCCCAGCAGATGTGTCACACACCTTCACTGATGGATATATATAGGTCAATGTTGGAGGTCATTTTCATCCATCACATCATCACACATTCTCTCTCATCATCTGATTGGTTCGATCATCACTTGGAGTCTCTTCTTCTCCACACGTGAGAAACACAACAAAAGGAATTTTTGTTTTTGACCTAGGGTTCCCAGTGTAGATTTGACCAGCGTTGACTTTGGTCAATTCATGGTCAAACTAACCCTAACCTTGGTCGAAATTTTGATTTTTGCAGTCCGCATTTATTGGCACAGAAATCGAGGTTGACTGTTGACTTTGACCGTGTTGCATTAACTTTTTGATGTTGTTGTTTTGCGTTGACCGTTGACTGGGACAACGTTGACTTTAGGTTGACTGGTATAGCTGTCCGAGAGGGTTGTGTGACACTTCTGGTTCGCTGACCGTATTGAGACTTTGCTGGTTGAAGCATCCTGTTGACCGTCGTAACACACCACAACTCATATTTTGTTGATCAAGTTAAGTGTATTTTTGGCTTGTCTTCTGTCGATCTATTGGTATGTTCTATCAGCATTTTACTTTCTTGTTTATGTGATTGATGTTTGATATTGGGGATAAAAAGTAAAGTTGCATCAAGCATAGAACATCTATGAAAATTTACATATATCCATGCCAAGAGTCTCAATCTCCCTCCCAGCGCATCCATTTGAGCATTTTGACGTCATTATATTCCTCGTTGCATTTCCCAAACGATCTATCTATTCCTTCCACTTATACAAACGCTTATCTGCGAGCGCACATGGGAGGGCCTCATCATTGCATGAAATGCATTGATCATCACCCAATCAATTATCAATTACACTGAAGACTCTCAGCCTTGCACGCGATATCCTCCATGTGCCACCTATGCCATTATGTGTACAATGCTTCCCCTTTGGTGCAATAGCGTTAACTTACATCAATGGACAACGCACTCCATGTTGGGATGCACACCTTGGAAGATTGTCGACACCCAAATGTGCAAGGTGTTATCGTGTTCGCGTTCGCGTTCTCCTGTGAAATATTGGTATCATATTCTTCTCATTCGTCCAATGCATTTTCTTGTCCTCTGTGACTTTGCCTGCATCCTCCCTCCAATCGATGTGGCGTAACACCTATGTGCAGCCATCCCACATATCATTATGTTGTCAATTCTGCGTCTTGGATATGTGATATTGATACTACATACATATATACGCCAATACCACATTCCCATAGTTTGTTTAGACATAGATGTCCATAAAACTCTCTATCGCATGTGTACGAAACAAAGAATTTTATTGCGCCTTAATAAGAGCTTTGAGTGTGTTACTTTGCTGGCCCATGCCATGGATTAATGCACGTTCCATTTTCCATGGAATAAAAGTTTTATTTTCATGTTTGAGTAAAAATCCTCCCAACTGGTCGATCAAGTCTGCCTTGTTCAAACTCCTTCAAAACCTTAATGCAATGAAAATATCAATATCATGATGTGTGGAGAATAGAGCTTCTGGGTGCGCCTTAATCAAAGCTCTAAGTGTGTTTCTCTTACTGGCCTTGCATTGCACAAAGTGGCCAAAGTTAATTAAATGATATCATGCTTGTATTAAATTAGACTAAAATGCATGACATAAACAAAGTAAGTGCATGTAAACTTTGAGGGACATACATATGTGTTCAATGTCTTTTGATACTGCAATACCTCAGGCGTTTTGGCGACATTTTGAAGGATTATCATTTCAAATCCTAATAAGGTCTTTTATCCAATAATGTGTCAGTCAAGCACATAAATAAATTTGATGATTGACAGTGATGCAATACATAACGCAATGATTAGTACCACCTAAAGAACGCTCAAGAGAAAGCATGCTAAAGGTTGGGAATACCTATAGTGGAGACTTTTCATCATGGGAATTTAGGGTTTAACATGTGTAAGCAAAGTCGCGCTTTCGTAACCCCAAGGTAGCTTGGGAGAGGCCATTGCTTGATAACACAGGGTATCTTTACCTTGTGGCAATGCTTGTTGAATAACAGCGCATGAGGGTATACGAGGTTTGTAGTGCCTTATTAGAGTGGCCACCCTCAAACCCTCATTCATAAATGTGAAATGGATTACATGGACGGGGCACAAATAGGGTTTGAGAACACTTAGGTCATGGGGAAAATTTACTAGCTCACAATGTCATTGAAACCTGAATGGGTTGAGTGAGCAGAGGGGGACCCGATATTTTGAATATGCCAAAAATTTTGGGTGGTGTTGTAGCAACGACAATAGACACATATAATTCTTGGTGAAAGCATGGAGAGGAAATATAACTTACAACCACTTTAAAAGATGAGAAAACACAAACAATAACACTGTAAAATGGAAATTTTCTCAAGAAGCCCGACACTAAAATAAAACTTATTTGACAACTCATGACCAGTGTTATAAGACTCGGTTGAGCAGGATCTAAGAATTTAAGGACCAAAATCGATAAGGCATAAATGCAAGCCCTTTCAAGTTCGAAAATAAGAAGATGGAACCTGGAACAAATGCAACAAGGTGATAGTATCCTACATAAGTAGAACAATGAAATACCCATCTCGTTGTTTTGACTAGTATGTATATACCCATAGCATAATAATTTCTTCTACAATAAGCCAAAATACAGTGCTCAGAAATCCCTGGAAAATGACTTTAGAATCAGGTGTTGAAGAGCACAAAATATTAAGTTTGAAACCTGGTGAAAATGCCTTGCTCAAGAAATTTGTACCCTACTTATGGAAGAAATTCCACCTCAGATATTTTAAGAAGAAATAAATTCAAAAGATTACAGTCTTTGTTGATGTGTGCACAACCTCAACGCTTTCACCGAATAATCGTTGTCATCAATTCTCATACACAAGTTACAATAAAACTACTTATGCGCAGGTTCTACTATCTTGGCCTCCATAACACAAGTAATCATACCATATAGGGATGCCGCACATCTAAGAGATTTAATGCATAGATCACAAAATGTACACACACTACTGACCACATAGCATGCTACCAACAACCCTTCCCACCAATCGGCAACCACTATGACAAGATTCACATACAGGCAGTGCATGGATATGTGGCATCACTTCACAATTGCTTGGCCCTCAATGAATTTTGCTCAATCCAATGTTGAACTTGTCGTCCAAATCACTCGTTCTAGCTAATAATTGAATGGCTACAACACATGCGCATGGCCTCATGCTATTCGTACAACAAATTCACATGCACAATGTTGGAATAGGGGTTCCTAGCCCTAATTTTGTCCAAGTTTTGTAATATTTGGTCTAGCGGAGGGGGTTTGGGGTGGGTCAAACCCCTAATGGATTGTAATGGGTCAAAAGGGTAGACCTAGGGTCCGCATGGTTTGTGTACCATAGGATAGTGCAGGCTAGGGTGCTATAAATAGATAGGTAGATCAAGTCTAGAGGTAGGCTAAGATTGATTGATGTTAGTTGCGAACTATTGAGATCTGTTTTGGGTTGTAATTGGGTAAGGACTCCAGCTGGTTGTGTGCACGGAGATCCTCAGTCTTGCTGTGTGCAGACCCCGCTGGCTGTGTGTGCGGGTTGGGAATTGGGTCTGTAAGTGGATTTTAAATCTAATGAATGATAATTCTGTTTGGTCACATCTCTGCGTTATAGATTGGTTATGTTCTTGATGTTACAGTGATTTTGTTTGATTAATATCAATGCGCACATGGATGCGAAGGTATTATTGAGATCTTATTAGTAATAGTTGCTTACGCTATCTGTGGTTTGTGAACTTCTCATTCTGCACGTACACTGTTAAAAGTTTTGCGGTAAGATTCCCTCTGCGCAAATATGATAGATCTTAACAGGGCCGCCTCTATTAACTCTCTTTCTCTGAGGGTGTGGTAACCTGGTTCCAACACCCTCCCATACTACTTCGAATGAGACCTTGGCCTGCACAAGCAGGTCATTGCCGAAAGGGCCAGTAGTATAGGGGTTTGTTGGCAAACCTTAGATCCGAACCTAGGTCAGGACCAATCAAGCCAACAAATGGTTCCGTTGCCGGGACTGGGAGCATTTTGAGAGAAATAGGGTAATGTCGCGAGGTCACTAGCGGCCTGAGAAGTCTGAGCTTGAAGACTGGTTCGAGAAACAAATCCAGGAATTTTCCTTAAAAGAGAATCAGAGTACAAGGCTGACTACCGAAGAGTGGAAAAACAAGTATATCTTTATCGAAGTATATGAGATTTTCTTTGTAGCCTTCGCACACGAACTATAGGAGTGGTTAGCAAGGTTAGCGGAATTCCAGACTTGCGGAAAGAACGATCAGGTTACGCAATGGACTCCTGAATTAATCCAACAACTGGAAACGGCTGATAACAAAATCACCCGGACTGTGGACCACTGGGTGGACGGTGTCTTGGGAGGATTTGTAATGGAATTCACAGTGGATCAGTTTGTATCTTATTCTAAAGCTGAGCAAAGGTTCTTCAAATGGTTTCGAGGTAAGTTTTTGCAAACATTGTTGCTACTAATTAAGATACTATTGTGCGAAAAAGGTGTGTTCTACAGTCACACCACGTGAATGGCCTATGATCAGAACGAAAATACAACACGAAGCGGTAAATATTACTGGGTTAACCAAGAAGGGGACAAATCGGTATATAGTCCCCTAAGAGAGCCACCTACGCAAGCAGGAACTAGTCTGCCGGTTACCCCACTGTCAAAGCCATGCAAGCACTTGTCAGTATGGATGGAAGTATTGCGAAGGGACTTGGGATGAGTGGGCCACATGTTTATACATGCCTTGGGACCTATCCCCACCACGTGGTACTTGGATGCAGAGCTACACTAGCGCACTCGCCATTGGGATACCATGAGGGAAGATTTTTTGGGGACGTTCGGATTGATAGGTGGGACTGAGAAATTAGACGAAGCCCTGCAGGACAAAGATGCCCTAGTGTTTGATGACTCGCGCCCTCGCACAAAATGTGGGGAACCAGCTTGGGATGTGCAGATGCAGGATATTGGCAATTGCCAAAATCTATCAGTGGAAGAGTGTGATGAGGACCCACGAAATATCACTATCTCGGAGTTCGAGGGTGAACGCGCAGTTGTTGGACCCCCATTACAAGCAATAGATGTGACTAAGCCTCTCAAATTAAAGGAAGTCAACATTGGAACGGACGAACAACCTAAGATGGCTAGAATTGGGGATTAGTGGGACAATGATACCATTGGGAAAATCGCAAAACTGCTCATAGAATATCAAGATCTGTTTCCCACAAAAAAATTTAGAGCTCAAAGGTATTGTAGGGGACCTGGGTGTCATGAGGATTACCTTAAAACCATATGCACAGCCTGTCAAGCAACGACCTTACCGATTGAACCCCAAATATAAGCAGAAGGTCAGAGAAGAAATCAATAAAATGATAGTCGTAGATATCATCGAACCAGTAGAAAAATCTGATTGGGTAAGTCCTATAGTGGTCCAAGAAAAGAAGACAAAAGGGGAAATAAGAATGTACGTAGACCTGCGCAAATTAAATGATGCTTGCATACAAGATCCCTTTCCTACCCCATTCTCCGATGAAATTCTAGACAATATGGGAGGTCAGGAAGCATACTCGTTCATCGATGGGTTCTCGAGTTACCATCAGATCAGAATCGCACTCGAAGATCACAGCAAAACTACCTTCGCCACCGAATGGGGATCCTTCCAATACACTATCATGCCCTTCAGGCTCAAAAATACCCCTGCCATCTTTTCACGAGTGGCTGTGGTAGTGTTTAAAGAGTTCATTCACAAGTTTTTGGAGGTATACTTTGACGATTGGACAGTGTTTGGATTGGTCAAGAAGCAAGTATCCAGCTTGTGCATGATGTCGGATGCCTGCAGAAAGCACCAAATTTCCCTAAACATTAAGAAGTGCATATTCTGTGTGCCTTTCGGGATCTTGTTAGGACACATGGTATGTCGGCAAGGATTGATGGTTGACCCAGCCAAGGTGGCAGTTATCATCAATTTAGCGGTCCCTACAACTGAGAAGCAGCTACGCTCCATCCTTGGGCATACTAGTTATTATCGAAAATTTATTCAAGGGTACACACTCATCACGGCACCAATGGAAACGCCGCTAAAGAAGGACGTAACTTTTTTTCTGGAATGAGGAGTGTCAGAAGAATTTTGAGCTGCTAAAGGAAAAGATGATCTCTGCCCCTATTCTCATATTTCCTGACTGGGCGAAGGTTTTTCATGTCCATGTGGACGCCTCGGGGATCGCCCTAGGCGTTGTCCTTACACAGCACAGGGAAGGGGATATTGACCACCCGGTTGCGTTTGCTAGTAGAAAACTTTCTAGCGCGAAGCGTAATTACTCTACTACTGAACGTGAGGGACTGGCCATGGTGTACGCCCTGCAGAAATACCGACAATATCTACTGGGAGGGCACTTCAAGATGTTCATGGATCACTCAGCTTTGAAGTACCTAGTCAATAAGCCTGTGTTGGGGGGGAAGATCTATCGATGGTTACCGTTGTTTCAGGAGTATGACTTTGAGATAATTGTAAAGCCTGGGAGACTAAATGCCGGACCAGACCACTTATCTTGAATCGAGAATGGTGAGGAGCCAACTAACCTAGAAGAAGGCTTGCCCGATGCACAACCTTTTGCTATTAAGGTGGTTGACAAACACTTTGCAGAAATTATTCAATTCTTAACGACGGGGATGGCACCTACAAACTACTCGATACAACAACAAAAAAGCACTGGTCACCCGTGCTACTGACTTTACCATCATTGTGGGCCAATTGTACAAGATGGGCGTTGATGAGGTGCTGTGAAGGTATGTACTGGAGCATGAAAGACAAGCCGTTTTAGCAGAAGCCCATGGAGGAGTGGTAGGAGGTCATTATGCCACAAAAGCGACTGCGCAAAAGGTACTAAGAGCTGGGTTGTGGTGGCCCACACTGTATAACGAATCCCACGCATATTGTAAAGCATGCGACGCGTGCCAACAGACAAGGAGACCTTCGCGGCGAGACGAGATGCCTTTGCAACCACAGACGGCCTTGCATGCATTTGATAAGTGGGCCATTGACTTCGTAGGCCCCATCAAACCCCCCGGTAAGAAGACAAGTGCTCAATATATCATTATGGCTACAGATTACGTCATCAGGTGGGCCGAAGCTGCAACTGTCAAGGACTGCACTGCGGACACAGCGACGCACTTCCTTTTTGAGAATATCTTAACCAAGTTTGGGTGCCCCAGGATCTTGATGAGCGACAGAGGGACGCATTTCATTAATGAAACAATTAAGGCTCTGATTGAGGAATTCCAGATTCACCATGCCAAAAGTACCCCATATCACTCGCAGGCAAATGGGACTGTAGAGGCATTCAACAAAATCTTGGAACAAGTGCTCACCAAGGTCTGTAATGCACAACGGAGTGATTGGGACGTGTGCATCCCCTCTGTCCTCTGGGCCTATAGAACCACGTGTAAGAAGCTCATAGGAAAAACACCCTTCCGCCTGGTCTACGGAAAGGAAGTGATTATGCCTATGGAATACATTGTTCCTAGCTTGCGCATCTCGGCCTTCACGAATATGGCCGATCCTGACATTATGGAGGAGCGCTTGGCACAACTGGTAGCACTAAAAGAAGATCGGTTCATTGCTCAATCCCACCAGCAGGTTCAGAAGGCCCAGGAAAAACCATGGCATGATCACCATATCCGACAGAAGGACTTTTCGGAAAATGCATTGGTCTTACTATATGATAGCCAGTTCGCGAAACACTCGAGGAAATTCTGACAGCACTGGTTAGGTCCGTATGTGGTCAAAGAAGTCACCAATGGCGGAGCGGTCAGACTGGCTACACTGCGTGGTGAGTCCCTATCAGGATATGTTAATGGAAGTCGGCTAAAGCCCTACCAGGACTCCACGGTGCCGATCAAATGACTATATGCCTAGAGTAACTGTACCAGGGACACGACACACAGGGAGGATGCGCATGACTGGCAGCACAGGTGGATGCAAGATAGGCGCAAGAGCTGCGTGAAAGAGACAAAACTAGTCGTTGGAATGGAGCGGGCAAATGGAAAATTGTGCTCCTCGTTTAATGACATGGGTAACTGGCAATTAATGAGGTGATTCACGAGGATCTATTACCGTTTCCGTAATGATGGAAGGCAATTAAGGGTCCGATGGCCATTTCTCTCTCATGGATGCTATAAGGTCAAGACTAGTTGTTCAACGAAATTCAATTGTTGCTCATGTTTGCCACACCTCAGCCTCTCTGATATATACCTTTGTTTCTGTCTATCTGTCGGCCGCATGACTGAGCAAGCTTTGTTGTCCGACAGTAGCCACATTGAATTCATCTTTCAAGCTAGGATGACCGCTACCAACCCAGTTGCACTACCACCTAACACAACATTCGAAGAAATATAATCTGATGAGGTCTACGAGGTCACCCCTACAACAGAAGAAATTGGCTCGACCTCAGCACCTCAGAAGGGCAATGGAAAGGCAAAGCAGACGAAATGGGTTGGTGGGAAGCCTCAGACATCCCCTCGAATTCGGCGTTCTCCCCAGCAGGTGCCTCAGAAGCATTCACCCCCCGCAACCCCGAACCTGATGGCACTCACAGCTAAAGGCCTGTAGGCAACCCCGCTGACTTGGTTACCCCCTTATGTTCGGCCACGCAGAACAACAGCCCGTATGCCCAATGTAGATGTCGTCCGTTCCTATCTTCATATGCCTTTGGTCCTCGAAGAAGTACCCCAGCAGGGCAATATGTTCGAACAGCTGCCCCACATAAAGTTCGACGACCATGACCTGGGCAACCTGGACACTTTCCCTTCGTTGGATCCGCGATTGTACTTGGAATAGGTGATCGAAGATGGTGTGCCCAAAGTCGAGCCAATGCTTTGGGTCATGAGCGTAGCTGAGGCAGGCATCCTGAACTCGCTGCATGTTATGAATATAATTCATAACAAATATAATAAATATAGTTATTAATAGTTAAATAAAGATTATGTTAAGTAGTCATTAAGTTAGTGAAAAGGCATGTCTAAAAGACATGCCTAGTCATGAAAGGTCACCTGCATAGGTAGATAAGCAGGGCCTCATTGTAACATTTATCATTTTATCACTTATACATTTTATTAATAGATTATTACTACAAGTACCTCTTGTGTATTTTACAATTTAAAGTCAACAAGTATACAGTTTTGTTGCTTCAGTGGTATTAGAGCCATCAGAGCCATGTTGCACAGTATAGTCGTACAAGCCTATGAAAATTGTTTACCGTCCAATGTGCCATTACGTGTAGATCCTGAAGAAAGTGAGAAGATTAGAAAAATTCAAGACAATCTTCAGCAATTAAAAAAATCATGTGCAAAAGCTAGATCATGTTTTAAAAGATATGCAGAAATCCATAATAAAGAAGAAGATATTTTTGAAGATAATTATGAAAACTACATATTTGAAAAGGAAAAAGTGCATTATGGGAATGATGAAGGAAAAAACCAGTATCAAAATGATGATTCTGATGAAGTTGATATAAATCAAGATAAGGAACAAGATGAATCTGATCTTAATGTGGATGAAGTTGTTGGTGTAGTAGGTAGTCTTGACCATAATGAAAATTGCAGTAGTACAGATTCCCCTGATTCTTTCCCATCGTGTACATTATATGGTCAAGTAGTTGGAGTAGATGCATCAAACATGACTCCAGCTAAAAATTTTACTGAAGAGGTAATGAGGAAATGTAACGTACTTCCTGGAGCAATGTCTCTTGATGAATATATAGGTTCAAGGGAAGGTCAATTGAAGGGAGATGCAAAAGTTGATTATAGAATTTCTCATTCTTGACATAGTAAGCGATTTGGATTGGTAATCATGGAAAGTGCCTCTTATAATGCAAAAATCAAACCAAAAATTCTTGAGTGTTTCGAACATTTTAGAGTGTTTAATGAACACATGCAGACCCCATGAATAACCGCACGAGTTCAAATAGATCTCGATGTGAAAGTTCAAAAAATAGCCAGAGATATACAGCTAGCTCGCGAAAAGTTAGAGAAATCTTCATTTTTTGAGGAATTTATGAGACAAATGGAGAACCCAGAGATTGTTTCACTAATTAAACATTTCATGCCATGTGGAAAAGTGACCTCCATACAAATGCTATATAATATTTTAACTGGTGGTCCAGCCGAGATTGCGATAATTGAGTTTGATTCCAACGAAGTAGCAAACAGATCCCTAAGTATGAATGGTTCAACAATTGTGGACAGAAAATTACAGGTTGTGCCAAAATCCCTGTCTCGGGTAACAAACGACGAGATCGATTCTTAGACTGCCGAAACAGGACGACAAATTCCTCTTCCGACTCCTCCCCTTCCTCGTCGAAATCCAAGTTATTGACTCATTTTGGGCGTGCCTGGAACACTTCCCTATTTCACCATCACGGAGCTTATGATAACTCGCGTTCAAACCACAAGTTAACATACCCTCAGAAGCGGGGAGAAAAAACTGCGCAAATCGGGGTTTCTAAGGCTTCTTCTGGAAAATTTCAGGATCGAATAATATTGGATTTCACAATGTTTTGATCAAGTAACCCATTTGGACAACCAAGTTCCAATCCATTTGGAGCACACATCCAGCATTTGGGCAAACCAACATTGCAACAAATACTAATCCATTTAGTCCAAGGCCTTTTGGCAACACAAGTCCATTTGGTGGAACATCTACATTTGGACAAAAGTCTGCTCTCGATATATTAAGTTAAAAAAAATGCAAAGATATCAAATGACCGTACGGACGTGTACGATGACCA
Organism: Pinus albicaulis; assembly: GCA_034641835.2. Taxonomy (NCBI): domain Eukaryota; kingdom Viridiplantae; phylum Streptophyta; class Pinopsida; order Pinales; family Pinaceae; genus Pinus; species Pinus albicaulis. The sequence goes on from CM076570.1 coordinate 1,318,451,630, forward strand.
TCCATAGCTAAAAAATAAAATTATAGATACAACTGACGTAACAAAATAATTTAATTAATTTAAAATCTAAAAAACTTTATAAATCTATATAAGTAACTTTATAAATCTATATAAGTAACTTTATTAACATATAAAGTTATTTTATACTAAATTTTATAAAGTTCCATATAAATAAAAATAAAAACTAGTTCCAAATACCATGCCAGAGTTATACATGTTGAGGTATTTGCGACCAATCATATTTAGTGAAAACATATGCCAAGAAGATAATCTCGGGTGAAGAAAATTGTTGAAAAATTAAGCTTTGGGGACAACGCTTTTCGAAGAGGAAGGCAATGTTATGAATATAGTTCATAACAAATATAATAAATATAGTTATTAATAGTTAAATAAAGATTATGTTAAGTAGTCATTAAGTTAGTGAAAAGGCATGTCCTAGTCATGAAAGGTCACCTACATAGGTATATAAGCAAGGCCTCATTGTAACATTTATCATCTTATCACTTATACATTTTATTAATAAATTATTACTACAAGTACCTCTTGTGTATTTTACAATTTAAAGTCAACAAGCATAAAGTTTTGTTGCTTCACTGCACCTCCCCCATTTTGGACGCTACAACATAACCAGCCTCATCGTTCGTCAACTACAGGCACTTGTTCATGATGGCTACTTGTGGCTCCAAGGCCGCATACCGATCGATGATGCCCTCATTCACCACATGATAGGCCTCCCTATGAACGGGCCTGACCCGCAAGACGGAACAAGCAAGAGATTTGAGCACCATATTGCCAACACTGTCCGGAAGAAGTACGGTGTTGACCGCAACAGGCGGGGCTTCCTGATTAACACCATCCAAGACCTGAGGACGCATATGGGAACTTTACTGCTTGCCTGCAAATTGATGCGGAAATGTTAGGCCGCAACTGTCCATGCTCACATAATTCAGATTGTTGGCCAGTGTGAAAAGGGAGTCTGCTTCAATTGGTCCCAGTACCTGGTTGAAGAATTTCTCGACAATGTGCGCGAAGCTCAGTAGCAGGGAAAAGCATTCTACTACTCACGGCTACTTCTGCTAATCATCTTAGTTGCCTGGGAGACCCTGGAAGAAGCGGTCTTCCCCCCTCTTGAGCCTAGCATGTGCTAAGGGGCGCGATTTTCCAATATGTGGGACTCGAAGGACCCCAAGCGAGTGGAGGAAAACAAGATCTTTTGGGTACTCTACGATGGAGCCATCTATGCGGCCATTGATTCCCAACCACGCCTGTCCCCAGCCGTCTATGACAAGTACAAGAAAATAGCGGCATTTCAGATAACCATGCACAATGTGCAAATTCGGGCCCGAAAGGCTCACACTTGGTATAATCTCCCATACATGACTACTGAAGCTGAAATTAAACAGGTAATCGCCACTTGGCCTCCAAAGTGAAAGGTCACAGCTCTGCCAACCGCCCTAGACGCAGCAGGAGTATCTGCCCCCCCCCCCCAATCGTATCCAAGCCTACTGTTTCGCTCAGCCCAGCAGCAGAATTCGTGCCCGCATCATCCACGCCGCAGGTGACACCCAAGAGCACCACCACGCAGCGAGAACCAGACTCCCCGCCAAACCACCACACCAACGATGTTGATGACGTCGGTACATCCGTCCTGCACACCCTTAAGCGGCCCCGTGAATTGTCTCAAGGGCCTAGGAAGAAATGTAAGGCCACTAAGACTGGCACCACCACGGAAGTTACCCTCACGAAGGATGACCTTGATCAGATTGCCGATGTTGTCACCATTGCGTCTGTTGATCGATGGAACGTTTGGGAGGAACAACACAAGGCTACTATAGATGTTTTACAAGCTGAGCTGTAGGCCCTCCAACTCAAAGCAAACACACTTCAAGCGAGCGTGGATCAAGCGAGGCAAAATTAGGTGAGCGTAGATCAAGCGAGGCAGACTCCTGAGAGTTCACTGGACCCCGTTACAGCCCTGGCCACCGTTGTAGACAACCGAATATGCCCTCTCCCCGACGCGGCTTTTGTCCTAGAACCCACTGAATTGTGCGCCCAAGTTCAAGTATGTTCCTCCATCGGCCTTAAGGTTGGTCGATTCGCTGGTGCACAACTGCAAGAATTATTGAATGTCGTCACCAGCAAAATTCAGCGCCGCGAGCTTCGAGTACAGAAGCACCTCAGCACAGCCAAGCAGACTATTCTGACCCAGGCCACCGAAGTCACTCAAATCCAAGCCGCGCACGTCGCCACCATCGCGCAGCAGGCTGCCCTCGAACAACTGATTAACAAGCTCTGTGAGTACATGCCTGAAGTCATTCCTGCTTCCGCTGAACCCCAAGCTATGGTTGAAGGTTTGGTCGCTACCCTGAAGGCCTCCCGAACCGAGGTACAGGTTGTCAAGGTTGAGTTCGAACTTCAGCTCGCATCCTTACAAGCCAAGTTGCAGCATGAGACCCCTCCGGAGGTACGCGCCCAACGCTCTGCATTGGTTACAGAAGCCACAACCACTATTACAATGCAGATCAGCCAAGTTGTCGCTTTGCTTGAGCAGGCTATGGAATTATGGTCCCAAGTACAGCACGATCCTCTCCTCTGAGAGATCGATTAGGAGTTAACTCAGAAGGAGAAAGACTTTGAACAGTTGGAAGCTACGATGTCCACTCTTGTTCCCGCCTTGCGCTTAGCTTGTCTTCGAACCAGCCACACACTTCGCACTGAAATTATGGGCCTACAACGCAAGAAACAGGTGCTCAGTGACCATCTCACACCATGGTCAGATGCCACCCTCAAGCTATTGCATGACTTAGATAGGGTCGTGAAACAATTGAACCAGACTCTCGACAGCGTCACCACTGCTACGGAAGGACCGACCTTGCAGAAACTGGTGGGAATCGCGCAGACTGTTGCAGCGCAAAGACTTCACATTTTGCCTCTGCTCACAACCACACTAGAACAACTCAAGGGAAGACCTCACTGGCACTGTGACTCAGGACGAGTCATAAGATTGTGTTGGGGGATTGTTGGAACAGGGGTTCCTAGCCTAATTTTGCCAAGTTTTGTAATATTTTTGTAATATTTGGTCTAGCGGAGGGGTTTTGGGGTGGGTCAAACCCCCAATGGATTGTAATGGGTCAAAAGAGTAGATCTAGGGTCCGCAAACCATGGTTTGCAGACCATAGGATAGCACAGTCTAAGGTGCTATAAATAGATGGGTAGATCAATTCTAGAGGTAGGCTAAGATTGATTGATGTTAGTTGCGAAATGTTGAGATCGGTTTTGGGTTGTAATTGGGTAAGGACTCTGGCTCGCTGTGTGCGCGGAGATCCTCAGTCCTGTTGTGTGCGGACCCCGCTCGTTGTGTGCGCGTGTTGGAAATTGGGTCTGTAAGTGGATTTTGGAGCTAATGAATGATAAATCTGTTTGGTCACATCTCTGCATTATAGATTGGTTATGTTCTTGATGTCACAGTGATTTAGTTTGATTAATATCAATGCGCACGTGGATGCGAAGGTATCACTGAGATCTGATTAGTAATAGTTGCTTATGCTATCTGTGGTTTGTGAACTTCTCATTCTGCACGTACACTGTTAAAAGTTCTGCAATAAGATTCCCTCAGTGCAAATCTAATAGATCTTAACAAGGCCGCCTCTATTAACTCTCTTTCTCTCAGGGTGCGAAAACCTGGTTCCAATGCCCTCCCATACTACTTCGGGTGAGACCTTGGCCTGCGCAAGCAAGTCATTGCCGAAAAGGCCAATAGTATAGGGGTTTGTTGGCAAACCTTACATCCGAACCTGGGTCAGGACCCTTCAAGCCAACACACAATCATTTGCTTCGTGTTATTCACACCCTTTTAACAGAGATCAGAGCCTAAGCATAAACATATCTGGAGTGCTGAGGATCGATAGCTTGATGTGCCAATCAAGCTCCCAATGAATGCTCACGGCCTCAAATAAATATTCGACGGGGAAGGATTCAACCTCCGAAAGTGGTCATGGCAGCTAAATCCGCCATTGCTTTACTTATTCAACTCAGCGAATTGCTAAAGTCGGCCTTCCGAACAACAAATGTGCACAGGGTGAATTTTGTCCCTTCCCGCAAAGCGATAAATCCCGCACAGCAAATTAGATAATTTGGCCACAAAATAATACTTCCTTGTCTTGCAATTGTGATTTATTCATTGAATGCTAAGAAGCCAGCCAAACAAGTGAGCTCGGCCTTCTAAAAAAAAAACTGACCGTCAGTGATAACTTCAACTCAGACGAAATTATGAAGGGAAATTCAACTTTGATAATATGCTAGGGCAATTTTAAAATGTTCCTTGAACGACAGCCTGCACAATCAAATCTTATATGAGTTTAGCACGGTCATGGAACCTGGGGAGAATGTGGGCTTCGTCTTCCAATATACTTGACCAACTGCAGTGGAATCTCAATTCGGTTCTGAAAACAATAGCTCATCCTTGGAAACAATTTTCTTTTGATTGATATGCCCAAATCAACAATTCAGACCAAGAACATTTGGCTTTGAATCTTAGCCAAAGTGATTAATAGTTTAGCTCCGCAACTTCACAACATATTATTGCTCACATACAATAGTCTTTTTCATAAAATGTATTCGGCCTTCTTAAGAGATAGTGTCAGCCTTGGCATCATTTTGACTGCCCCCACCTAAAATTTTGATACAATTTGGTCGACGGTCCTTTTTGAATAATTCATATTTCTCACCATTCCCACAAAAAAAAAATGATTTTGATAAAATTTTGCCCATGTCCTCATAATATTGATTTTTTAAAATTCATTGTGCATCGCCATTTTGTCGATCATTTAATAAAAATGAGACAATTTGGTAACTGAATCAACAAGGAGTATTCTTGAGCAAAGACTTATGTTTTCTGGCAAGGACATATTTTCTGCAATGCACCTTCAAAATAAACCCTCGACAATCTGCAGTTAACCCTCAAGCTAGCAGGAACACCAGCTCTGATACCGCTCTGATACCACTGTAATATCCCAAACAGGATATTTTGCAGAAATCTACTGAACCAAAATTACTCCATAGAAAATTTCCATTTATTTTAACAAAACATTGCCATAGTAAAAATTTAACCAACAATATACAGAAAAATAACAACAAAAATGAACAGGAACAATCTCATCTTTTATTATAAGAGAAACTGGGGTTTACATGCTGATGCAACAAAATAGTTGAGATGGAAAACTGGCAAGTAAGTAAAACTGTTCGAAAGAATGCATACAAATACCCAAATTGGAAAAGTTTGTATTGGTACTGGAGACAACATACTAGAAGAAATATAGATAGAACAGTGTATATCGGACAGCGAAATCTTTGGCATTCACAACCTTAAATTAATTGGTGATACTCAAATCAGAGCCAGATCTGTTAACAGGGCTCTCACACAACAAACCTAACATTAAGGTGTTTAGCCAATTTTTTGGCTCAGCCCACAGACTCAATGTGACACGTATAATCCTTGGTGAAAGTATGAAGAGGAAATATAACTTACGACCACTTTAAAAGATGAGAATACACAAACAATAATACTGTAAAATGGACCTCTTCTCAAGAAGCCCGACACTAAAGATAAAACTTATTTGACAACTCAAAAATCCTGAAACAGATGAGAAAGAGATCAACTTTTAAGGATATCCTGGAGATAAAACTTCTTTGACAACTCAAACATCCTGAAACAGATGAGAAAGAGACCAACTTTTAAGGATATCCTGGACCTTTGCATCTAATGCTTTCTGGATTAAAGCTGGACACATCCTCGCAGCATAGCTATTCAATTTTGTAGCTATACTAGACCTAGAAAACTCCTCTTCAGGAAACACTCCAAGAAGTTGAAGAAGCGTAGAATTCCGCCGGAGCTCAAATTTCTGCAAGGCAGAACAAACAGAAAAAAAGATTATACTAATATATATAACTGCTAAATTGTACAGATATTAGTTGTAGCGTAATATTCTGAATAATTGGACATCAGCACCAGCACCACAGCATTGGAGTAATGTACTTGCAAATGGATAAATAATATGACACAGTACTTTGGCATAAACTAAAAAACTACAGAAGTTTAGTTTGAGAGGTGTGCAATTTATAATTTAGAAACAAAAATAATTCCTATCCAGCATAATCACATCAAATAGTTTAAGAAAAAGAATGATTCCTCTCCTTCACATCATTCTTCCATCAAAGCATAAATTCATTCTCAGGAATATGAAAAACTAAGCAAAACAGCTTATAGCAAGTGTAAACTTTAAAGGCAAACATTTACAAGATAAAAGGGAGGATTGAAATTTGTTAATGGTGCAGGGTTACCAAAGATGGTCAATGTAAGTGAATAGCAAATCAGCATGTAAGTACAAGTAATGAGGGAGTGCTCAATCATCTCCTACGGTGTGCCAGCCATTGCCCATTTGTAATTCTTTAATGGATGTGGAAGTATATACATATACATATATGCATTAACAAAAGTTCCAGGGTATATGCGTATGTGATTGTTATTATTTATATCTATTTATATTATTTTTAAATATATTTTATTGCTAACATACATTAACAAATAATAATATATTAAAATAATAATGATAATAAAACAAATGAAGAGTTACAACTCTTTATGATAACCTTTTACCTTGTGACTCTTCAATTAGTATATATAGTTTGTGAGGAAGGCTATTGCAATCATTCATTTATATACACAAACACTTGGCCCCACGGGGTAGCTCACTTGGCAAGTCAGTGTTATATAAAGTTATGTCAGTGATGAAATCCCTCTAATGTAAACCTGTGTGCCATCCCCAGGGCAGAGCAATTACACCTAATGGTTATAGTGGTAGGGATTGGAATCAACCACATGTCACGCAACTACGAGCCCAGCCCCATGTCACGCAACTACAAGCCCGACCTAGTTGTTGATTCCTATAATATATATATATAGACCGTTTTGATTGGAATATTCAAATTATAAATTGTCTACCGCTTTTGTGGATCATATATGTTGAAAAGTGGACCAGATAAGAAAGACAGATGAAACACTTTCTGGTAGATGACATGACTCATGAATGAAAGTGATGGATGATCTGTGCCCTATGGAGCTAAAGTTGAAGGTTCCTCAAAGATCGAAATCCATGACATCGAGGGGAGGAATTCTTCATGAGCAGCTGGGTGTCTCACCATTGCTGCTTCAGGTCCCTAATTGAGAGGGAAACTAGTGATCAGTGTCTTACTTGGAAGAAACTGGGTAATTCCTAAGAATGAGCTTAGGTACATTCCTTATACAAGAATGAGTATATTCCCTAGTGAAATAAGTCCTCACTGGCTGAGAGGGGGAGATGGACACATCATTCTCGTCTTCACTTGGGAAGACAAAATGGAGGATTGGGTAATCATTTGGCATTCGATACTCTTTGAGAGTGTGTTAGGGCATTCACGATAAGAGTAGTTAGGGACCGATATTCTTTGGGGGCTAGCTACCCAAGAGAAGAATAGTCCAAGAAGGTCATACTTTGGGAACACCCGGGTGGAGTATGTACCTTGGAGAGACAAAGACTATGGTGTCTATAAGTCGTGTGTCTCGCCAGCATTGTAGCCCATTGTCTCGTTGAGAGATGGGGTTGTTAGTCAAGGCCTTGCACTAAGACAATGTTGGTTGATATGATGCTATACAGATGCAATTACCAATCCGATTCTTCTTATGAGATTCTTTAGTTTGAAAGTGACCATGTGCCTGTATGAATACCTCCCTAGTTAAGAGGGAGTGTTGAAAAGTGTAACTAGGATCGATCTTCATATTGACTATGTAATTATGTATTTATGTAAAGAAGAAGACAAAGATAATAAAATGTATTTTGTTGTACTTGCTTCATGGGTTTCATGAGCAAGATTTTATTATAGGTTAATAGACTTCTTCTTGATGTCTATTAGGGTTTTGTTTTCTAGGTATAAATATAATTAAGTGTCATGTATATGAAGGACCTAGTCTAGAGAAAATGCTCCAAGACCTTGGCCAAGAAACCGTGGAAGAATGGTTTAATTCAGCCCTCAAACCAGGTTGATGCTAAAATGTTGGGTTAAAGTCGGCCTACATGGTAGCTGGATGGTGGGCCTAAAAATAGAGAAGGAGTCTCTATATATACTTCGATTTGAAGCTCATTTGACATAAGATTTTCAGATAGCTCTGAAGAACAGAATTTGGATAATCTGAGGTTCACAGTGGGACGAGATCTGGAATAAATGCTAAGTTACGAGAGCCATGTTCAAGGGTTAAATGTGCGGATCAGTAAGAAGACACTCAGACAAGTCTGTGTGTAATTGCAGACTTCAGAACAAGGAATCTTCTGAGATCTTCGGACTGATATTATAGATAGAAAAGATTGCGTAATGAAGTCTGAGATAAAGGTATAAGATTGCGGATAGTGCTGAAGAAGAAGAGTGCAGATCCAGTGAAGAGATGTGTGGATCAGGTCTGAAAGACGTATAACATACTGTGATATGAATTGCTAAGCTAATTGACTGAAGTCTGATGTGATGCATATCTGAATAAAAAGTTAAGTAAATAGAAGGAAGGTAAATTAGAGATTTACCTTCCTATCTTCAGTACTCAAAAGAAAGTAATATATATCTCAAGTGAATATGTAAGAAGGAGTGTTTTGATAAGCAAAGACTAAATCAAGGAAAATAAAATTAGAGACCGAGTTCTCTTATGTTGGTGCAGATTAGTGTAAGTCGGTGCAAATATAAAGGATCAGCACTAGAGGTAGACAAAGAAGCAGTGGTAAGGTCTTCGAGGCATTCATAGGTCAAGGGTCTAAGTCTTGATCATAGTACTCCTCATTTGAAGATCTATAAGAAGAATTTCTCGTGGGTTTTCCTCTCCAAGAGGGAGAGGTTTTGCCCTGGCTCGAAGAGGTTTTGTATTTTGGTAATTGACTTGATGAAAGACTAAACAAGCTAAGCAAGAGAAGACATAAGTAACTCAAGTAAGCTCACAAGTAATTATCAAGAAGAGAATTTGAATTCATCTCCGGACCTCTAAATTCTCAACATGGTATCAGAGCTAAGGTGTTGAACTCAAGGGCTACTTGACAAAGAGACACTCCAGGAAGCAAAAATCAAAGTTTGGGTGAAACGTCAGATCAATTTGCAAGGAAGACTCTCAAGTTGTTTTCGAGAAAGATCTTCATCTCATTCAAAGGATCAACTTTTCAAGAAAATAATCTTTGCCATCAAATATTCACATTCAATACATTGTTATAAGAGGACATTATCTTTTGAAGATATCCTTTACCATCAAGGATCCAAGAACACCTAGATTGAAGACTTCTATCTTAGAAGAAGCTCCTAACTTCTTCGTCATCATCAAGGAAGCTGCAAGCCACTCTACTCAAGTAAGTATCTATCACCTTACTTAAATTTGTCAAGATGACTTATTGTAAAGAGAGCAACAAGCTGGTTGGGTCATCAAACTTTAGTGCATGGAAGAAGAGGACAGATTTGAATTTAATTGAAAATGAAGTTATGGACTACATCAAAGGATCGACAATTCAACCACCAAAAGAAAATGTTCCAGCTCATGCCAAGTACATGAAGGGAGAAATCAGAGCCCAAAGGATTCTCATAGAATCCATTAAGGACTCACTCATTCCTTATATATCAAAACTAAAGTCTGCTAAAGAAATATATGAGAAACTGGTGGAGCTATTCTCTGTGAGTACTACAGGAGAAGCAATCTCTCTGAGACAAGAACTATATAAAATGAAATTGGCAACGGAAGAAGGAATCACTCCATACTTTATGAGGATTTTTGAAATAAGAGATCTACTACAGGAACTGGGAGAAGTAATGTCTGACGCTGATATGACTACAGTGGTGTTGAATGCTCTACCAGAAGAATGGGGAAACTTCACTTCAAGTTTATACGGGAAGAAAGAAGCCACACCATTCCATGATTTATGGTCTCTATGTAAAATAGAGGAAACAAGACTGAAAGCCAAAGCTGATACAGGACCAAGTGAAGGGAATCAAGCCTTTGCAACCATATACAGGAAGAGAGGAAGATTCGAAAAATTTGGTCCTCAGAATAAAAGAAGAAATATGGACAAAGCACAATGCTTACGATGTAAAGAACTTGGGCATTATAAAAGAGATTTTCCTAAATCTGAAAAGGACAAGAGAAGAAGCCCATGTCTCAGAAATGAGGGAAGAACCTGATGCAAAGAAATCTAAGAAAGAAGAAGCGAGGGATCTCCACTATGATTGAGATCATCTTCTCCTTTAAGTGATTTCTATTGGTTGTAAAACAGTATGATAGGAAGCAGTATAATATAATGATCGAAGCCTGGCAGGAGCTCTCGATGAAACAACTCCTGGAAAACCTCACTGATAACAATACTGATGGAAGGCAGTCATCAAGATCAAGGGTCATCATGGAAATAGGCGCTGACATTTTCTAATGGATTTCTCTATGAATTCACTGATTAGAAAGAAAGCAGAATGGCTTCTTCAAGAATTATATGCTACATAATTCTGGGATGTGATGACATATTGATGAAGCAGGTCAAGGGAATGAAGCTCTTCATTCTAGTGAAACTGTTATAGGATGACTCAAAGGAAAAATGTATGAGGTATATATATATATATATATGCTGACAGTGGATGCTATGAAGTCATGTCTTATGGTTGCAGGTAATGGACTTCTATATTTAGAAGTCTAATCTATGAAGGAGGATCTCTCTCGATGCACTGACAGATGAAATCAACATAATATATCCTCATGTGGAATATGATGTGGTTGTATATGAATAAGGAACTGTAAACTAGAAGTTCCTGGAAATGAAGATGTGTAGAAAGGAAGAGATCATGAACTGCAACCATGTCAAGAGGCAGTTACCATCCGGAAGCAAAGAAGATGTGACTAGAATTTCTCCTGGGAGGATATGTAGACTCTGATAGAAGTCTGGTAAAGAAGAAGACCCTTGACAAAACATATCATTAGGAGATGTGTCAATTTGAACAAAGGATGTCGATGCCTACAGGAAGATGTCACGGTGAAAGATCATCACTGAGGTAACTTTTGTTTTAAAAGTTCAGATGTATATGTTTATCTAGATGAATTTGTGTAGGGCTGCTAATCATGAGAAAGGATGTATGATCCTTGGAGATGATTTGAAAGAAAGCAGCATGGCATGTAAGGTGGACCAGATAAGAAATACAAATGAAACACTCTCTGGTAGATGTCATGACTAATGAATGAAAGTGATGGATAATCTGTGCCGTATGGAGCTAAAGTTGAAGATTCCTCAAAGATCGAAATCCATGACATCGAGGGGAGGAATTCTTCATGAGTAGCTGGGTGTCTCACCATTATTGCTGCAAGTCCCTAATTGAGAGGGAGCCTGGTGATTAGTTTCTTACTTGGAAGAAACTGGGTAATTCCTATGAATGAGCTTAGGTACATTCCTTATACAAGAATGAGTACATTCCCTTGTGGAATAGGTCGTCCTTGGCTGAGAGGGAGAGATAGACACATCATTCTGGTCTTCACTTGGGAAGATAGAATGGAGGATTGGGTAATCATCTGGCATTTGATACTCTTTGAGAATGTGTTAGGGCATTCACGATAAGAGTAGTTAGGAACCGATATTCTTTGAGGGCTAGCTACCCAAGATAAGAATAGTCCAAGAAGGTCATACTTTGGGAACACCCGAGTGGAGTATGTACCTTGGAGAGACTGACTATGGTGTCTATAAGTCATGTGTCTCGCCAACATTGTAACTCGTTGTCTCGTTGAGAGATGGGGATGTTAGTCAAGTCCTTGCACTAGGACAATGTTGGTTGATATGATGCTATACAGATGCGATTACCAATCCAATTCTTCTTATGAGATTCTTCAGATTGAAAGTGACCATGTACCTGTATGAATACCTCCCTAGTTAAGAGGGAGTGTTGAAAAGTGTAACTAGGATCGGTCTTCATATTGACTATGTAATTATGTATTTATGTAAAGAAGAAGACAAAGATATAAAATGTATTTTGTTGTACTTGTTTCATGGGTTTCATGAGCAAGATTTTATTATAGGTTAATAGACTTCTTCTTGATGTCTATTAGGGTTTTTTTTTGTAGGTATAAATATAATTAAGTGTCATGTATATGAAGAACCTAGTCTCGAGAAAATGCTCCAAGACCTTGCCAAATAAACCGTGGAAGAATGGTTTAATTCAGCCCTCAAACCACGTTCAAATATAAGCTAAAATGTTGGGTTAAAGTCAACCTACAAACTGTGTTAAAGTCGGCCTACATGGTCGCTAGATGGTCGGCCTAAAAACAGAGGAGTCTCTATATATACTTCGATCCTAGGCTCATTTGACATAAGATTTTCGGATAGCTCTGAAGAACAGATTTTGGATAATCTGAGGTTCACAGTGGGACGAGATCTGGAATAAATACGAAGTTATGAGAGCCATGCTCAAGGGTTAAATGTGCAGATCGGTAAGAAGACACTCAGACAAGTCTATGTGTAATTGCGGACTTCAGAACAAGGAATCTTCTGAGATCTTCAGACTGATATTACAGATAGAAAAGATTGTGGAATGAAGTCTGAGATAAAGGTAGATGATTACGGATAGTGCTGAAGAAGAGGAGTGTGGATCCAGTGAAGAGATGTGCGGATCAGGTGTGAAAGACATATAACATACTGTGATATGAATTGCTAAGCTAATCGGCTGAAGTCTGATGTGATGCATATCTAAATAGAAAGTAAGTAAATAGAAGGAAGGTAAATCGGAGATGATTTACCTTCCTATGTTCAGTACTCAAAAGAAAGTAATATATATCTCAAGTGCATATGAAGTATGAAGGAGTGTTTTGATAAGCAAAAACTAAATCAAGGAAAATAGAATTAGAGACCGAGTTCTCTAATGTTGGTGCAGATCAGTGTAAGTCAGTGCAAATATAAAGGATCAACATTGGAGGCAAACAAAGAAGCAGTGGTAAGGTCTTGGAGGCATTCATAGGTCAAGGGTCTAAGTCTTGGTCATAGTACTTCTCATTTGAAGATCGATAAGGAGAATTTCTCATGGGTTTTCCTCTCCAAGAGGTAGAGGTTTTGCCCAAGCTCGAAGAGCCTAACTTTGTGTCTTTTATATTTTGGTAATTGACTTGATGAAAGACTAAACAAGCTAAGCAAGAGAAGACATAAGTAACTCAAGTAAGCTTACAAGTAATTAACAAGAAGAGAATTTGAATTAATCTTCGGACCTCCAAATTCTCAACATTATCCTGACTTTAATAGCCACCAAAATCATGGGTACGATTAGCGTGGCTACAACCGCCCTTTCAATAGACAAAATAAAGAAATTTTTGGATAGGATATTTAAAGAATAGAGTGCATAGATAAACCACTAATAAATATGAATAGAGGAAAAAATCGTTTGAAAAACATAAATTGGCAAAACTAATCCTAACTTCTTTTTCTCTTTTTTCATTTTTTTTTGTAACTAGGCGAAGCCTCTGCCGGGGCCAGCGTGCTTATTGGTTGGAAGAATATTGATCTACAAACAATGGGATGCTAATCACTAGGATTGTGCGAGGCCTTTGTCAATCCTGGATGCCCCTTGGGAAGTTTAATTCCCCCAAAGTGGCTTCCACTCCTCAACCACTCCCCATGAGGTTTGAACCTATGACTTGGTGGGGACTAAACCCCACACAAACCAATTGGTCTACACCTCATGGGTAACTAATCCTAACTTAAACACTAAGAAACCTAACCAATGAGATTGACCTAAACACTAACAGTGGTGGGAATATAAATATGGGAGAAGATAAAAAGCCAAATTATAAAGAGTGCCTCTGTGGGAATTGACAAAAAAGATATGGAAAAATACAAATGCATATAGCCATCGGTGAAACTTCATGGAGCAGTTTACAACCTCAGGGAAGAATCAAGAAAATAGAGCTTGTTCGATTATTATTATATAGTGTAACTATTTTAAGGGCATCTAGAATATCATTTACAAGCATAACCCTCCAGTGAACAGTGGTTTTATCCAAAAGGTTATAGGTTGTGAGACAATGTGTTATCTACAGTCAATCCTATCTAGTTCCATATAGATGAGAAGGAGGTGGAGGTGGGCGCCACTGTCACTTCAACACTCCACCTCCTGTTTTTTAGTGGAATTTCACCATACGGGAAGCTTCTTAGTATAAGTCACTTGAAGGATATTCTAAATCAATAGCTCAAAGGCGACAAGTACAATAGGGTCAAATAAGGTACTTAAATAGGGTACTTAGACTAAGAACAAGGCTCAATTATATGTAATAAGGAAAAATATACACTAAAAAAAACTCACAAATAAAAGCTTATAGCCTAGGCTTTCAATGATATGATGCAAAAATAGCACAATTAGGCATATAAGGCAAAGAAAAGAATTGCTAGAAAGATATGATCAATAAAGGAGAGTGACAAACCTTCAATTAGTCCTAAGTTGAAGCCTTAATCCAAGATGAGGGTAATTTAGCCTAGAATTGCCTAGGGTTTGTGACGTTAGCCCTAAGGAGGCTATTTCAACCATAAAAAATGCAATACTTTGGTGAAATAAGGTTCAACAAGCAAAAACAACCACAAAATATCCCAACGCTTCAACCCTAGTTGAATTTTGCCTCAAGGCTTGATGTGATTGATGTATCTCATTCTTATTGTAATTTGTATCTCAACTGAACAATTGATAAATATCTAAGATGAAGAATTTGGTTGGGTTTTCCCCCTTGTGCTGTTTTCCGTGGTCTTTTACCTAAATCCTAGTGTCTCTATTGTGCATGTTTTTCTTCTATTGTTCCTTATTTATTTTATTGCATTGTTGACAATTGTTGACATTTATTATTCTCTTACATAATTGCTAATGATGATATGACGTTATGGGGTTAATGTTATATAAAAATATCGAAAAAGTTCATAAATGCAATCATCTTCAGCAAGAACAATCTAGCCCTAAAAATTAACAAGTAGATGGATAGCATGTTGGGCCAACTTAAAGGCATTGTTGAAACTTGAGACTAGAGATGCCAACTTGTATAATTATATTCGTGCAGAAGTGGAAAAATGATGGGAAATGCTAAACATTGCACTACATACTTTAGCATATATTCTTACACCTAAGTAGTAAATACTATCATGTATCATGGCTTCCACCGCGAAAACTACTAGAGAGTTCAAGAGAAAACCACACCAAGATCCAGAGGCTTAAACTAGCTATATGAAAACATTAGAGAAATTAGTCCTTGATGAGGTGTGACACGATAAGGAGACAATTGAGCAACTACATCCTTTGCACCGGTTCATTTGGGACCAACCATGCAATTAGAGATCCTAAGAACTTGCCTTCTCTTGAGTAGTGGTGGAACATGCATGGTGGTGCTATTCCACAACTACAATTTTTGGCAATAAGGTTGCTCTCAGAGTTGGTGA
Organism: Pinus albicaulis; assembly: GCA_034641835.2. Lineage (NCBI taxonomy): Eukaryota > Viridiplantae > Streptophyta > Pinopsida > Pinales > Pinaceae > Pinus > Pinus albicaulis. The sequence goes on from CM076570.1 coordinate 1,318,467,115, forward strand.
ACACTTCTTCTGTAATGAGGTGTTGGAACACATATAATTTCATTCATATTGTTGAAACAAACAGGTTGATTGTAAATGGAGTAGGGAGCTTGGTTTATGTTCAAAACAACTAGCAATTGTTGTCCCGTTACTGTGAGGAGGCAAAGACAAATAAATACTTGACGATTTGGGACAAAAATCCAAACGAGGATAATTTGAAGGATGGATTGTTGTATATAGAAGCTAGAGCAATCGAAGGATGCTCTTATCCAAGATGATGATCATCATGTTGAGAGGACATCCCCATCCAATGCCATGGTCCCCATGTCCAAGATTGCAACAATAATAGGGGCTTCATCTTCAATTCCACAACCACCATCTACTTCACTACAACCACATGGAGGCCCACACAACAGTCACCCACAAAGCAGTCCTAGTGGTGTAAGGAGAGAATAGTAGATAACTTCACTATTTCATTTGTCATCGTCTATAGATGATAGATTAAACTTTAGTGTTTTGAATTTGGATTTTTCAATCTTCATACTTTAGTGTGTAGATGACCTATTTTGTAAAGATTACTATTTGTTCATGTTGACAATTTCTAGATAAGTTATTTAAATGTTTTAATGGTCTACTTTCTATTGTCCTTAAAAATTTTATCTTTGTTTGTAATTGCTAGACTCTAGATGGTTGATGCTCGACTGATTAATAATTAATGTACCATGGACATCATTTCTATCTTGATTGGCATACAAATATGCATGTTTATATATATATATAGTAGATGCTTTCGGAATGCTACAGTTTCAAGGATTTTTGTGGAATGACACTCCTGACACTTCTCAAATATGCTCCCTCTTTATGCAACCTTTGTTTGTGATGAAACATCTTATGATGCTTGGTCAAGAAAAGAAACAAAGGTAATAATTTTCAATTTTTTTGGTTGTTTGGCATATACATTCTAGATAAAGATAGACATAAATTGGAAGCCAAAAGTAGGAAAATATATGTTGGAAACATAAACGTTTTGGGGTTATGTGAATTTGGCTTATTCACTTGAAAGGAAGGTGAAAAGCCTAAAGTGAAGGCCAACAGGCATAGAAGTCCAAAAGATTGCTTGGAATATCAAACCAAGGGTCAAGAAAATGTGTATTACTATGCATATTATATTGATAATATGGATCACACAATTTATCTAAATTGGTCTATTGAAAATGTGTGTTCAACAGTGGTATCATAGCTGGTAGGTCAAACTTGTCCCTCTATCTACCTACATTTTTCCATCTTCGTGCCCATTTTCTGCCATGCCCACTCTCCCAACTCTACACCATTTTCTGCCTTACGATGCTTGGTCAAGAAAAGAAACAAAGGTAATGATTTTCAATTTTTTTGGTTGTTTGGCATATACATTCTAGATAAAGATAGACATAAATTGGAAGCCAAAAGTAGGAAAAATATATGTTGGTGGAGTGTAAAAACTCTGGTAAACTTGAATAAGTATATATTATTATTGATAAAAGATGAGATGATTACAAGTGAGGATCACCAAGGCTTTAAATACAGCCTTATGGTGTCCCTTGGCGAAGAGGCATGATCGTTGATCATGCCCTTCCACATTAATAAACCTAAGATAACTATGTTTAACTAATAATTAATAAAATATACATAACATTGCCCCTCTCTTAAAGATGCTTTGTCCTCAAAGCATACATAATGAAGGACATCGTTGACAAACGTCGGGCTTTCTCGAGAGGCAGGCTCTTGCTTCCCACATTTTTAAAAGATCGTGGAGCATCTTCTCGAGCTCAATCTGTTGGTGATGTGGATAGCGACAAGATTTGATATTGACAGGGTCGGATCCTTTCTTGACTTCTATTGGATGCTCATGTTCCCTAGGAGGTATTTTTATTCGCAGGTCTTGGAAGACTTTTTCATGTTTCTGAACTATTCCTTGTTCTTCTGGTGACTCTTCATGTAGGGGCACGATTTTTTTTTTAAATCTACAGCAAGGAGTTTTTAAAATTTAAAAACAAAAAGCGTGAGGATAAAAAAGAATGAACACAGGCTGCGTTAAAGGGAGGGAGGCCGAGAGCCGAGAGGGAGGGTGGTTGAGTGTGCAGGCCGTGGAGCGGCGGGAGGAAGATGGTGGGAGTGTGCGGAAGGAAGACGGCAGAAGATGAGTGGTGGGGGAGGCGACAGCAGGATAGCGGGAAGGTGGGCATGAGGCGGACAAGGCAGCGGGAGCAGGTGGTTAGGGACGCAGGGAAGAGGGTGTATGAGGGGGGTAGGGAGAGGTGAGCAACGGCCGAGGGCCGTGGTAGGGAAGAGCTAAGGGAGGTGGGGATAGGAGGGGCAGGTGTAGGGATAGGAGGGATAGGCGGATAGTGGTGAGGGGGTCGGGTGGGTAGGTGAGGGGAGCAGAGTTGTAATGTAATGGAGGGGAGTGCTATGTGAGGGGGAAGAGGGAAAACAAATTCGGGGGAGGAAAAATTTGTAAAAAAAAAATTTAAACAAATGCTACCCACAAGCACTCGATTTTAAAAAAATCTGCAATTCTAGAATTTTCTTGTAATTCCTTAATTCTTGGTGATCACACAGATCCTGAAGAGCGACTACTCTGATACCAATGGAGTGTAAAAACTCTGGTAAACTTGAATAAGTATATATTATTATTGATAAAATATGAGATGATTACAAGTGAGGATCACCAAAGCTTTAAATACAACCTTATGGTGTCCCTTGGCGAAGAGGCATGATCATTGATCATGCCCTTCCACATTAATAAACCTAAGATAACTATATTTAACTAATAATTAATAAAATATACATAACAATTGGAAACATAAACGTTTTGGGGTTATGCGAATTTGGCTTATTCACTTGAAAGGAAGGTGAAAAGCCTAAAGTGAAGGCCAACAGGCATAGAAGTCCAAAAGATTGCTTGGAATATCAAACCAAGGGCCAAGAAAATGTGTATTACTATGCATATTATATTGATAATATGCATCACACGATTTATCTAAATTGGTCTATTGAAAATGTGTGTTCAACAGTGGTATCATAGCTGGTAGGTCAAACTTGTCCCTCTATCTACCTACATTTTTCCATATTCGTGCCCATTTTCTGCCATGCCCACTCTCCCAACTCTACAACCCTAGTATCTACTCTCACCCTAGTTGTTGTCTCCTCCCGCATTTGTCAAATGCCTCCATGCAAAAAACCCTAGTGCCTTTGCACTCATATACAACCCATTTTGGTTCCCATTCAGGTCTAAGGTTCCTAACATTCAAAGACTATTATCACGTAGCTAGAGCGCAATTGTAATTCCTTACAAGAATTTTAGTTCTAAAGATTGTGGTGCTAAGGAGAAAGGATCAAGAGAGACAAAAACAAAGAGGTGTCAAAGTGATCAAAGATTGAAGCATGCAACCTTGGCTCGAAAGAGTAAGAGAAATATGGCGTTGCTTGAGAGATGTGGGTCCAAACCTGCACCGAACTCGTGTTCAGTAACACTCGTCTTATTGTCCTGCAGATTTTTGACATTTTGGCTTAGTGTTTTATAGCCAGATGTGATGGGTTGAGTGCTTTCCCTTTGATGCTCTCAATGTTCTCCTGGACCCTTCTTGTTTTAAGCACCCTCCTTAGTTCTCTGTGTGTAGCTAGAAAGCAAATTTAGATGTTGGCACATTCCCTAGGTGGTTGTCTCTTCTTGACGCGAAACTGAGGTGGCTTCTCTATGCCAAACTTCATTTTGGTCCTATTTTTGCTAAGTAAATAGGAATACTTTAGAATTAATTCTTCTTCTCATTGACGCTCCTCTTCTTCTTGCTCTCCTTGCCTCTTCTTTTGGATAAAAGGTGTGGAGAAGAGTGGATTGAAGTAACTTGATTTGGCATAGATTGTAATGTGGATGCTTTTCCTTTATATTTATCTTGTTTGTGCTTGGGTCTTGGTTTTGTTCTTGTGATAATTGACACTACTTGTGCCTACACATTCAATCAACTAGATTTATGGCGTGTCAGACTCGAGGTCAACTAATGATGACTCTCAGAGATTAGTCCTAGTACAGGCATTGTCTTCATATCTCAAACACTCAAGCCATATGGACTAGATCCCTCAGAACTTTTGGTGCTGCTACGAATACACTCATGTAAGATGTGGAATGTATTTGCAAATTTCTAAGGAACTTCGCCTTTAGAGATTATTAAAGCAACCATTGACCTCGTTTTAGGAGTTTGCAAATATGAGAAATGATAACTCATGACTTTTGTTGAGAATTTGGTAGGGCTAGGTTTAATTCAAATTCTCTACTTGATAATTACTTGTGAGCTTAAATTTTTTACTTAGGTCTTCTCTTCTTAGCTTATTATGTCTTTCATTAAGTTAATCATCAAAACACAAGAGACAAATTTAGGCTCTTCAAGCCAGGGCCAAAACCTCTCCCTCTTGGAGAGGAAAACCCACAAGAAATTCTTCTTATATTCTTTCAGATGACAAGTACCATGACCATGACACAAACCCTTGACCCTTGTATGCCTCCAAGACCTTTTCACTGCTTCTTCCTTGACTCCTTAAGCTAATCCTTCTTTTCTGCACCGTCCTGCACCATTCTGCACCAGCCTTAGAGAACTCGGTCTCCAGTCCTTGCTATCTCCTTTTTATTTTTTGACTCTACCTTATATCCTTCTCGGCTTCTTCTTATCTTTCTTTATACCCAAGACAGTGATACATACTTCTGCACCAATCCTTCAAATGCAGCCCTAGACTAAACTTATAACAGACCTTCTTCACACTATATAAATATCCCTTTTCTTGCATTGTATACTTTGCTGAGCAGCACCCATCTTATTTCACACTTCACTGTAATTTTGTCCCTCCTTCGCACTAAAGCACAGTCCCGCAACTTCGCATATATATATATATATATATATATATATATATATATATATATATATATATTTGTCTCTCTATGCTTCAATCCACAATCCTTCTTTTCTTCTTTACTAATCTGTCTCCCAAACAACGATCCTAACTTCACTTTATTACTATCCTGCAACTCTGCATTTATTACAGCTCCCTATCTGCACTTCTTCCTACAACTCTATCAGAAAAACTGAAACCAAATCTGAATTCTATTTTTTCAATTTCTATGTAGTCCAATGAGCTATTTATAGTGGTCAACCCCTATAGTTAGCCGAATTGACAATGAATAGTTGTCACTGTTCATCGAGTTGATTTGACCAAGGTTTTATGAGCCGACTTGTAGAGGATGTCTTCCAGTGTTTTGTAGGTTGTCTTGAAGGATATATTCATCACGAATTATGTTGGTGTTTAGTACCATTGTTGAGCCATATTGTTGAGCTTCTTTAACAAGGTCTTTGAGACATACTTCATTGAATTGACTCTTCATATACATGACTCTTAATTAATACATTTATGAAAATATGACAAATCCCTAAAAGACATCAAGAAGAAGTCTTTTGACCTATAATAAAAACCTTGCTCATGAAACCCATGAAGCAAGCATAGCAAAAATACATTTTATTATCTTTGTCTTCTTCATTACATAAATACATAATTACATAGTCAATATGAAGATCGAACCTAGTTACACTTTCCAACACTCCCTCTTAACCAGGGAGGTATTCATAATGGTACATGGTTACTTTCAATCTAAACAATCTCATAACAAGAATCAGATTGGTGATCGCATCTATATAGCAGCATATCAACCAACATTGTCCTAGTGTAAGGCCTTGACTAACAACCCCATCTCTCAACGAGACAATGGGCTACAATGCTAGTGAGACACATGACTTATAGACACCATAGTCATTGTCTCTCCAAGGTACATATTCCACTCGGGTGTTCCCATAGTATGACCTTCTTGGACTATTCTTCTCTTGGGTAGCTAGCCCTCAAAGAATATTGGTCCTCGACTACTCTTATCTTCAATGCCCTATCTCATTCTCAAAGAGTATCGTATGCTAGATGATTACCCAATCCTCCATTCTGTCTTCCAGGTGAAGACCAGAATGATGTGTCTATCCATTCTCTCCTCATGACCTTCACTGAGACTTACGGTTGTTAGTCCTGGTCTAGTGCATGACACATGAATTTAGAGAATTATATCCGTCACTTCCTTTTAATTCAGGAAGGGCATACTTCAAGTTTCTTCCAAGTAAGAAACTCAGTACCGAGCTCCCTCTTAACTAGGGACCTGCAACAGCAATGATGAAAACACCAAACTGCTCATGAAGAATTCCTCTCCTCGAAGTCATGGATTCGATATTGAGGAATCTTCAACTTTAGCTCCATAGGGCACAGATCATCCATCACTTTCATCCATGAGTCATATCATCTACCAGAAAGTGATTCATCAGACTTTCACATCTAGTCCACGTTTATGCCATGTTGCTTTCCTTTGAACCATCTCCCAAGGATCTTACATCCTTCCATATGGTTAGTAACCCTACATAAACTTATCCAGATAAACATATACATAAGAAGTTTTAAATCAAAAGTTACCTTGGTGATGATCTTTCACCGTGACATCTTCCTGTAGGTGTTGAAATTTGATGACTAAAAAGTTTCCTGCAATCCCAACCCAATTTTAATTTCACCTTATCACTCCCATTCAATTAAATGTCCTTTCCCATAAACTTACATTCAACATATAGAATTATGGAAATGAAATTTTCAGATTAAAACACATGTTGAAAATAAATATGGACATAAACAGACCAGCAACACATAAAAAACACACACAGATTTTTGGTAAACTTAGACCCAGGCAAAACCCCTTCAATATTCTCCGGGGAAAACCTGTTAGAGAGCTCTTCAAATTTATTTATCTTTCAAGTTCAAGAAAAATACATTCGCAGGAAAACAAAACAACAAACTACAACTTATCCCTTCAGCCCAAAACTCCTTGAAAATTGTGCCCACTTTGCCTCGATTTTCATGCCCACTTAAAGCTGAAATTGTACTATATGGACGCAGACTATACTGTACGGATTTTCGTACCACTGTAAAGACTGTACGGTTTTTTTTTTCAAAAAAAAAATTGCTCAAAAACTTCTCTTGAACTGCGTGCAACTCACAACATTAAATGTTGTTCGTACTATGCCTTCTGCTATCTTCTATGCCCTGATTTACGTACCCATATTTGCCCAAAAATCACTCCTTCAGCTTGCTGCAACAAATTTCTCTTTCAGAACTTTTCTCCAGCTCTTAGCCTCCTTTCTCCAATCTGCTAATGAAGAATGAATGAATGCAGTCTCTCTTTTCTTTCCCCTTTTTGTTTTCCTAAATGACTTTTGGGCAACCCTAAGATCTAATGGCTCAGATTCATTTAGATCAAGGGATGTGAATAAATGTGCATTTAATTCTCCCTTTCTATTTTTTAACTCACCCATTAAATAAAGTACCCACATTCTACTTTATGTCTAAAGTCACTTTTCACTTTATGATTTAACATTGACTTTACCACTTATAAAGTCACTTTCACTTTATAATTTAATATTGACTTTACCACTTATAAAATCACTTTCACTTTATAAAGTCACATTTAGGAAAAGAATTAGCTTGGACAATTTTCCCTAGGTAGAGACTAACCCATGGGAAACCACTTGTCCAAGGTACATTAAAAATCAACACTCCCTCTTACCGAGGGAAGTGTTTCTCACCACACCCATCTTGTCCCTGAAATGGACATGCTTGCCTCTTGCCAAGGACTTCATGAGAACATCAGCCACCTGCTCATCTGTCGATATATACTTCAACTTCATTGCCCCCTTCTTAACATAGTCCCTGCTGAAATGATATATGATGTCAATGTGTTTTGACCTGTCATGAAACACTGGATTCTATGTGAGTTTAATGCAACTCTGATTATCAAGTGAATAATTGTTGGTCTCAACTTTTGATCAAATAGGCCACACAATAACTTGCGAAGCCAAATGGCCTCACAACTAGCCTAGCTAGCAGCCATATACTCAGCCTCAGAAGAGCTCAAAGCAACTGGATTTTGCTTTCGACTAAACCACGACACAACTACCGAACCCAAATCGAAGCAACACCCTGAAAGTTCTTTTCCTGTCAGAAGCACTCCCTGCCCAATTTGAATTTGTGTAACCTGCCAACCTCACTTCATCTCCCCGCCTATAGTCTAGACCATAATCAATAGTCCCCTGCACGTAGCGAATAATGTGCTTTGAAGCTACCCAGTGCACCGTCCTGGGCTCAACCATGAACTGGCTAAGTGTGTTCACTACAAAGCATATATCTGGCCTAGTGTTGACCAGATACATCAAGGACCCAATAAGTTGCCTATAATATGTGGGATCCACCAAACTAGAATCCGAAGCATCAAGCTTCTTCCAGTGAGTGATCATAGGGGTAGACATGGGTCTACAGTCTGCCATGTGAAATTTGTTGAACACATCCACAGCATACTGCCCCTGCCCCAAAAAAATATGCCCCTCCTCCTGCCACACCTTAAGCCCCAAAAAGTAATGCATCAACCCAACGTCCTTCATCTCGAACTCCATAGCAAGATCCTCCTTGCAACCATTAATTAGTCTCTCTGCCCCAGTAATGAACAAGTCATCAACATATAACACAAGAATGAGCGGATCATCCCCTACAACAATGTAGGATAGGTTCAGATCTACATCACTCTTTGTGAAACCCATTTGCTGCAAGTAAGTATCAATCCTCGAATACCATCTCGGAGCTTGCTTAAGTCCGTAGAGTGCTCGCCTCAACCGGCATACATGGGTCTCCCGCCCAAGTACCTCAAAGCCCTGTGGCTGCTCAACATACACCTCCTCCTCTATAACTCCATTCAGAAATGCGGCCTTCACATCCATCTGATGGATCTGCCAACCCATTTCTGTAGCAATAGAAATAAGGGACCAGATAGAAGTGTACCGAGCTACGGGAGCAAAGGTATCATCATAGTCAACTCCCTCTATTTGTGAGAACCCTCTAGCCACAAATTTCGCCTTGAACTTCTCAATGTTGCCATTGGCAGCATGCTTGATCTTGTAGAGCCACCTAGAAGTCAAACTGACTTGCCCTCAGGCCTAAGCACCACCTCCCAAACATTGTTCTTAATGATAGAGGCATACTCCTCCACCATAGCCTCTCTCCATACCTCTTGGTTGGCAGCCTCCTCATAGCTAGTAGGCTCAGAGTCAACAATGCTGGTAGCCTTGGCTACATAACTGCAAAACCGCTCAAGTGGCACACTCTCCCTGTTCATCCTCTTCGAAGGACAAACGGACTCTGCTTCCTTCAAGGTGTCTTGAAGCCACTTGGGCCTCCTCTTCCCAGAAGAAGCTTCCCCATATGGAACCTCATCCTCTGCCCCCCAGTCTAGTGAACCTAAAAGGTCTCCCAATTGACCCCGGTGTGTTTGTACTAACACCTGTCCTCGAAGAACCTGTGCCTGTATCAGCTGAAGTGCCATGTGAACTCTGTACCAGTGGACTCCCTAAAGAAGTGCTCAGTGAAGTCATCACTGGTGCCCCAGATGTCACTGACACTGACGTACCTCCTGTACCAATCGATTCAGAACCCTGAGGTCCTACTCCCTGTACTTGACCTCCCTGCTGAGGAGAAGTTTGTGACTCTCTCTCATCATACTCCCGTGATCTCCCATAGGCCCTCTCCTCCTCGAACTTCACATCCCTCCTAATCACCACTCTCCGTTTAGAAGGAATGAAGATCTGATAGGCCTTCGAAGTCTCATTGTAACCCATAATGATACCCTTCTCTGCCATGGGTTCCAGGTTTTTCCTCTTCTCCTTGGGGATATAAGAATATGTGAGACATCCAAAGATATGAAGATGTCCCACATGAGGCTTCTCTCCAGTGAAGGCCTCCTCCGAAGTCATATTCCCCAATACTCTGTGAGGACTGCAATAAATGCAAAGTCCCTGTCAAACTGTGAAGCAAATTGTTCCACCTCTACTGAAGCTGTAGTACCCTTCTTCCCCTTGTTTTTCCTCTCAGGACACATAGCAGCATAGTGTCCCATCTTTTGACATGCCCAACATTTGACTTTGGACATATCCGTATCTTTCTTCTTCTTCTTCTCCTTTCCCTTAGCCTCATCTGATGAGGCACCTTTCTTGGCCTTCCCTTTGTTCTTCCCCCTGGTTGTCAAGGCTACATCCTCCTCATCTGCTATCTTCACCCCACCACTTCCAGTCTTTTGTATCTCACGCTACACACAATCATTCCAGAATCTATCCCAATTGGGAAGATTCTCCCTAGAGGTAACAGTATCTCCAAAGACCTCCCAAGACATAGGAAGTCCCGCTACGGCTATCCTGACTAACTCTGTGGGTGCAACTACCTCACCAATAGCAGTCAAATCATCACGTACCTGTTTGACCCTGCTAAGATAATGAACTACACTTTCAACCTTTGTCATCCTGATGTTCTTCAATTGTGCTTTGAGCACCATCTTCCTGCTCTCATTCGTACTCTGATAGAGAGTGGTTAGAGTTGTCCACATCTAATATGCATGTGTTTCCTCTCACCTGAGGAACCACATGATCCTTCAGACTATCCATCAAATTCCTTTTTGCCTTCATATTATTTTTTGTGAATTCAGCAAGTTCATCTGTAGCAGTAGGAGGTACAACCTCTTGCCGTACTACGTTCCAAACTACTGCCTCATCAAACATTGTCTGAATTCTGTCCTTCCAAATGGCATAGTTGAATATCCCATCTAGTCTGTCCTCTATCCTTAAGAACATGGCCATGACTGCTATCCAAAATTTACAAAACCAAGAAAATGGAGAAATGAACTTTCCAACACACCTTGTTGTCCCAAAAGTTCATTCTATGTGAAATTTCACCTTGCTGTCCCAAAATATCAATTTTCTGTCCAAACCGAGTTTGGTGTCCAAAAATTCAATTTGTTGTCCAAACCACTGTTTGCTATCCCAAACTACTGTCTGTTGTTCAAACTGCAATTTTCAGCCTGTAGCTCTGATATCATGTTGAAATTTGATGACTAAAAATTTTCCTACAATCCCAACCCAATTTTAATTTCACCTTATCACTCCCATTCAGTTAAATGCCCTTTCCCATAAACTTACATTCAACATATAGAATTCTAGAAATGAAATTTTCAGATTAAAACACATGGGACTGTCAACACATGCTGAAAATAATTATGGACATAAACAGAGCAGCAACACAAAAAAAATTACACAGATTTTTGGTCAAATTAGACCTAGGGAAAACCCCTTCAATATTCTCCAAGGAAAACCTGCTAGAGAGCTCTTCAAATTTATTTATCTTTCAAGTTTAGGAAAAATACATTTGCAGACAAAACAAAACAACAAAATACAACTTATCTCTTCAGCCCAAAACTCCTTGAAAACTGTGCCCACTTTGCCTCGATTTACGTGCCCACTTCAAGTTGAAACTTTGCTGTACAGACTCGGACTGTACTGTATGAATTCCGTACTGAGTGTACGGATTTCCGTACCACTGTACGGACTATATGGTTTTTTTCAAAAAAAAACTGCTCTCGAACTGCGTGCAACTCGCAGCACTAAATGTTGTTCATACAATACCTTTTGTTGTCTTCTATGCCTTGATTTTCGTGCCCAGCTTTGCCCATAAATCAATCCTTCAGTTTGCTGCAAAAAATTTCTCTTTCAGAACTTTTCTCCAGCTCTCAGTCTCCTTTCTCCAATTTGCTCATGAAGAATGAATGAATGTAATCTCTCTTTTCTTTTCTCCCTTTTGTTTCCTTAAATGACTTTTGGGCAACCCTAAGATCTAATGGCTCAGATTCATTTAGATCAAGGGATGGGAATAAATGTGTATTTAATTCTCACTTTCTATTTTTTAACTCACCCATTAAATAAAGTACCCACATTGTACTTTATGTCTAAAGTCACTTTTCACTTTATAATTTAACATTGACAGTACCACTTATAAAGTCACTTTCACTTTATAATTTAATATTGACTTTACCACTTATAAAGTCGCTTTCACTTTATAACGTCACACTTAGGAAAAGAATTATTTTGGACACTTTTCCCTAGGTAGAGACTAACCCATGGGAAACCACTTGATATATGGGAGGCAAGAATGAGGAATTTCTTGAAGACTCAAGGAATTGAAGTTTGGAAATCACTGATTACTAATGACACGATGGATGAAGAATCCAAAGAGTACAATACAAGAGCAATGAAAGCAATTTTGAATGGGTTACAAATTCTATGAAGGCCAATTTTGAAAAATGTTCGTTAGCAAAAGTCATATGGGACAAACTTCATGATCTTCACTCAAAAGGAGCGTTGACAATGATCTCTAGTCAAGAAGATGATGGAAACCAAGAAAGAAGTCCAGAATCCATCAACGAAGATGAAGATAAGAAACATGACAACAAGGCTAAAGAAGACCTAAAAGATGAATAGAACAAAGAAGACTTTGAAGAAGATGTCCTAAATAAACTTATAGCTTCCATGAAAGAGATTAATAGTTTGAAAAAGAAAAATGAAGAACTTACGAAAAAAGCGCAAGATGGTAACCAAGACAAGGCAAGGAAGGAAGTTGAGTTTGTCAAGCTTCAAGTACAAGAAAGAGATGAGGAGCTCGCCAAACTTAAAGAGGAATTTCATCAAAACAAATGAAAGCATCATGAAGAAGTCATATCTATGACAAATCAATTGGATAAGACAAAGAAAAAGGAAGAAACTTTGTCAAGCCACCTTGAACAAAGACTTAAGAGCTTGAACAATCTTGAAGCAGAAATTGATCAATACAAGGAAGAGGTCTCCTCTCTTAGATCTCAACTACAAGAAGCAAGGAAATAAGCGCAAGGAGCCGAGAAGGTGATGGAAACTTTGGCATTCAAAGAAGGACAAGCTGATGAAGCAGAAAAGGAGAGAAACACAATGATATGCCAACTAGAAGAAAAGGATGAAGAAATCTTCAAACTAAAATCAGACATCAATCTTCTCAACGCCGAAACATATGAAGCAACAAGGATGATGGAAGAAATGAAGAAGCAACTAGTCATGAAAGATGACGATTGTGAAAAAATGAAAGGAGAAATTGTCACTCTTAAAAAGGAAGTTATCTCGCTGAATAAGAACTTGAAAAGCTCTCAAACCCTAGATGACATCCTAAGTCATCAAAGGTCTCCCCTTGATAAACCAGATCTTGGCTATGCACGTGAACCCTCAAGCAAGAATGATAATGCTTCAAATAATAAGGATGTGAGGAAGCTAGAAAGAGATGTTGATGATCCCCATTCCAGTAAAGGCAAGAGTCAAAATGACATTAGAAGAAACCCTACTCCAGGAAGATATGCAGATGGTGTCAAGGATGCAAGAGGCAATAAATTTGATCAAAGGATCCTAATACGGAATGATTTTGGAAGTACATCAAAGCAATCTCCATCCTCCAGGTACCAAAGTATATTTCTTGGATATTGCTATTCTTGTACAAACTTTGGGCACATGGCAAAAGATTGTAGGGCATATCACAAAGACAAATATAATGGTCCCCATCAATCTCCTAGAAGCAATTTTGCAAGAAGAAGTCATGATTTCTTATTCATGAACAAGATAGAGTGCTTCAATTGCCATAACATTGGACATATGGCACATGATTGTAACTTGACTTGGGTTCCTAAACAAGCTAAAACCATGACAACCAAACCAGAGAAGAAAGTTACACAAGTATGGAGAAGAAAGCAAGTTGAATCCTTAAGTCGCTTGAACACTCAAGTCATCAACTCATGTTGTTGATTTGATGAAGACATCTTTGGAAGATGTGATATTCCAAGTATTTGATGATGAGACTCTGCCAAAAAGAGGACCATGCACATTGTCAGGGGGAACGTTTGATTCTTGTCCAATCTTGCAGAAGCTATCCAAGAAGTGCCCTATGAAACCCTTGATAAATCATACATGGAAAATATTGATAGATCATTTCTCGGGAGTAACTCCATTGAAGAAAATCATGAAATTTGTGAAGATGTCTTCCACTTGATCACAAAGCAAGAAATCTTACTTGAGCTAGAGGAGTTTATGTCAGCAGGGGGAGTTGGTTGATTACATGAAGAAATGCAAACCCTCTATTATGGACCACATTGCCAAGAGGAACAGCACCTTGACAGGGGGAGCAACATATCTATCATGAAGAACTATCATTGTTGAAGAAAATACGATGGGAGCAACATATCAAGAAGCAGCCTGATAGAGGGAGTACTTGGGCACCCCATTTGCCATTGATGTCAAAGGGGGAGAGAAGGTTGAAAGGGCAAGAATATTTCCATCAATGACAAAGGGGAAGATGGTTGATCTAGGTTGTCAATGATGTCAATAGTTGATGTTAATGGCCAGGATGGAAAATATTCTTGAAGATGCTAGAGGATGATTACAATGGAAGACAAACATATCACTGCACTTGATGAAGGACTAGAAGACATACACATGATTACATGTCCTACCTCCAATGATCTTGATGATAACACTACATGATTACATGTCCTACCTCCGATAATTTGATGATGACATGACAAATCTCCAATGATGTGAAGCTTGTTGTCCTTATGATGAAGACTACATAATGATGCTCCATTTGATTGATGAAATATCTCTGCACTATCTTAAGGACAGCAAACCTAGTAACCCTATATTGAAGAAGGCAAGGACATGATGATGGTGATCCTATGTTGAAGAAGGTTAGGACATGATTATGAAGATAATCAACGAAGAAATCAATACATGAAGAAGTTCTACACTCAAAGGCATTCTGCTCTGCCTCCATTTCTGCACTCATAAATAATCAGTCACATTAAAAAATCTTTTTTGCTATCTTAGAGGCAAAATTCCTTAATGAAACCTACACCATCTTGAAGAGCATAATTTTGCCTTTCCAACGAGCTATTACTCAGCCTGAAACTCCAAGTGGTTTGAAAGTTATTGATTTTTCAAATTTAAGGTAAAATTTTGTCAGTTAGCCGACCTTACCTTAGTAAATTCATGTCGGCCCTTCTTGAAGACATGTCTATTCGTTTATGGACAAGAATGTGTATATATATTATATATAAGAGGGTTTCGACCTTCTTTTAGAACAGAATTTCAGAGGAGATTAAGGAGAAAAACAACAAAGTAAATAACACAGAAAAAACAGCGAGTTAAGGGTCATATTCCATTTATTTGTTGTGGACTGTTGTGTATTGTTTGGTAAATTTTCGGACTGTCTATGGGCTACAACAGTGGGGAGGCAAATATATTCGAACCTGTGACTTTTAATCTGTGGGAGCTTGTGCAATCTACGGGTTTTGGTCTATGGAGAAGATTTAAGCTTCGGACTTCCTACCTTTGATGCTTTGGTGCCCTCCTGTAAGCTCATATCTGTGGTTGGATTGCAAATTTTTGTTGATCAAACTAAGTCATACGTTGCTGTGGGTTGCTCAGACCTGTTCCCTCTCATTCTCGGTGATGTTATAGGGTGGTTTTCGCACTAAGA
The DNA here is from genome assembly GCA_034641835.2 of Pinus albicaulis. NCBI lineage: Eukaryota > Viridiplantae > Streptophyta > Pinopsida > Pinales > Pinaceae > Pinus > Pinus albicaulis. The sequence continues at coordinate 1,318,482,613 of CM076570.1, forward strand.
AGCAGTCTTTCTTTGGACCTGTTGGCGGAATTTGATCCACTCTCTTTAGGCACGTTGCTGTGGGTATTGTGATTCGGATTTGTACCTTCCTTTCCAGTAAGCTTCAGTGGTAGAGCTGGCTGGTTGGGTTACAAATTCATTGCAGAAGGTTCAGGATTGTTTTGGCACCAGATCTACGGACCTGTGACATCCTTCCTATGGTAGCACTTGAAGATTGGACTGATCTGACCTCAGACTAGTGTTAATCCGTCGTTTTGGAGTAGTGCAAAAGTCCTGGTGCAGTATGGTGTAAATTCCTTAGTGCAGTTGGTGTAATAGTCCTAGTGCAGCGTGGTGCAAGAATGTTGGTACAACAGTGAAGTTTTAAGCAGGAGCCTTGGTGCAGATTGGGTGATGAACAGTAGTGCAGTAGAGCAGGCTTAGTGTAGAATAGTAAGGATACTCTTGAAGACTACCTTGGAACATTGATTAAAGGAGTTGGCATTTGGAGCACCTTTGAAGTCAACTTGGAGAAGTCTTGGAGCAAACCTTGGATCAGATTTGAAGAAGGTGCAAAACTATTGAAGTCACATTTAGAGCTGGTGTAGAACTTAGTGCAGACACATTGGAGTGTTGTATTGAAAACAATGATGCAATGATGATGTCATGATGAGATAACTTGCCACCAAATAGCTCATAATAGGAAAAAGTGGGCAAAATGTGCTACAAGCCTTGTCTATGTACTCCTGGAGAGGGCTGCAACCTGGAAACACTGCAACTCTATTGGTTGCCACCATCTCCAATAGCTCCAAATATGGATGCACCACCATCTCCAATAGCTCCTCCCTCTGATTGGAAACTATACGCTCCTCCCGTCTACTAGCCTCCTGCAAAACTATTGTGCCAAGCTCTAACAGCTCCTAATGACAAGTGTCTGCACATACTACCACTTTGTTGGTTGTCTGTACATATGTCCACTCTAACTAGTGTACTTTGCAAAGGAGTGCATCCAGTTCTTCAAGTTTGAAAAGAGCTTTCACTGTAACAAGTTTAAAATTTTTGGGTCCCAACTCATATTCTTCTTGAGGCCACTCTTGTTGTAGCATACAAAGCATTTCCTCAAAAAGTGTTTTGTTGATTGTTGCTACTAGTTTATTGAGGAAATCTCTGAAGGTTTGACCCATGTTTTAGTTGATTAATGACAAGTATATCAAATTGTTTTATGCATGGCTTTGACTGGTAATGATATGACCAGTTGATTCAAAATATCTCACATTCAACAATAAGCTCATCATACCTCAACACACAACAATACTATTCATAACATCTAACAGCGAGTATTGTCAAACATATGGCAGAATGCAAAGCTACTCACATCAACGATTACTTTGACTCCATAGATGGTATTATGACCATTTTCTCACTCGGACAACCTGAGACAACTTTCGTGACCATGATCTTTGCTTACAACAACAGCATATCAACTCATGACCAGTGTTATAAGACTTGGTTGAGCAGGACTAAAAATTTAAGGACCACAATCTATAAGGCATAAATACAAGCCCTTTCAAGTTCAGAAATAAGAAGATGGAACTTGTGTTAGGTCCCTATAATACTAGTGTAGCACCTTATTGTTATTGTTAGTGTAGCCCCATTATTGTTATTGCTGTGCCCATGTAGTCCCAATATTGTTATTATTGTGCTCCATAGGTGTAGCCCCATTATTGTTATTGTTGTGCCCATGTGGTCCCCATACTGTTATATTGTGACCCTTTAGACTCCTATATATAGAAGATAGGTTTTGTCATTTGTATCATCCAAGAATTGTTCATTTATGTAATGTAAAGGAGGTTTCCCCTTCGAAGAGGCTGAATTCTAAGTCGTTGATCTATTTTTTCTTCTATTTTGTGAGTTGGTTTCATAACATTTGGTATCAGAGCTTTGGATTCTAGGGTTTCGCTGTTGCAAACAGGTCATCTTAGCATTTTCGCTATAACTTTTTTTCTACGAAGGTTCAGAAGTTGAAATTTTTACCACAAGAAGCCGAAATCCTGAGGAACTTCGTGTAAAAATTTCAGATCTTGGTTCGCTATATTTTTGGAGATATGCTCTAAGGAAGTTAGGGTTTTTTCAAGCTCCATAATTTCATCTCAAACAGGTGACCGAGGGAAAATCGTCATTACTTTCATTTCCGACATCGGATTTGAATTCTGTAAAAAGTGACCGAAAGTGCACGGACTGTAGTTTCTCGTGTATCAATTTCAGGTCTGAAGGTCAAAACAATGACACGTGTCATGTCGTACAAGTTCGTTATACTGAACCAGTCCATAATTAGGTCATTGTGGGGGATTGGGCATAACTTTATCTTGAAGAATCCAAATTGGGTCTGACCTGTGGCATTCGAAAGAAGACTCAAAGGGCTACCACAAGACCAAAGTTCAGATCTTGGAGATCCGAAATTACAGAGTTACAACTGTTTCAATATTGAGCTCCTAAAAGCAACAAAAAAGTGTGTTTTTTAAAAACAATTTGCATAACTTTTGTTTGAAAAATCAGTTTGAAGAGATTCCAAGGGCATATTGAAGCATAGATATCTGTATTGGGTTCTAAAAAGCATATTGAAGCATAGAAAAAAGTGTGTATTTTTTAAAAACAATTTGCATAACTTTTGTTTGAAAAATCAGTTTGAAGTGATTCCAAGGGCATATTAAAGCATAGGTATCTGTATTGGGTTCTAAAATGCCTCCAAAAAATAATTTCACACCCATTAAGCCCTCAGAAAGCTCTACTATGACACATGAAGATGAAAAACTACAGCATGATATATCAAAATTACGAGACCAAGTGCAACAAATTTCGCTCTCGCAAAGAGTAACCAAAAATGAAGTGGAAGTTAAGATGGATGGTTTGAAGAAAGACGTGTAAGCTAAGGTGGATGATTTGAAGGATGACATGAAAGCTAAGATCGATGGTATAGAAGAAAAACTAAAAGGCAACATGGAATACATGAAGAATGGTCTAAAAACAAACATGGAAGGTTTGAAGGACGGTTTGACAAAGTTGCTACAAAAAATGATTCCTCATGGAAAAAATGTAGTAGACGAAACTCATGATGAGAACAAAAGAAATATTAATCATGATTTCATACACTCTAATGTTGGATATAAGACCCACCATATTCCAAAGATCGAGATGAGGAAGTTTGATGGCAAGGATCCGGTAATATGGATACTACAGATGGAGCAATATTTTGATCTCCATAATGTGAAAAATACACAAAAGGTACGCATTACAACTTTATATTTAGAACCCAATCAATTTGTATGGTATCGATCGTTTTGTTCTTGTAAACCACTTGTCACTTGGTCAATTTTTACGGAGGAAAAGATAGCACATTATGAAAATACAAAGAGCAACGCCTTCTTTAGCCAATTGATAAATCTCAAACAAAATGGTTCAATGGCGGAGCACATTGAGGACTTCCAAAAATTGATTATAAGGGTAAATGAAATTCTAAGGTTCAAGCAGTGGAAGATCACATCGAGCATCAACAACAAGTTCTCCAACTCTTAAAGGAAAACCTAACTTTAGCGCAAAATCGAATGAAACAACAAGCAGATCAACATCGCAGCGAAAGAAGTTTTGATGTAGGTGACTGGGTATTATTACGGCTCCAAACAAATGCCCCTCAAGCAAGCTAAGAAGGATAATAAATTATCGCCAAAGTACTATGGTCCTTACAAGGTGTTGCAATAGATTGGTACTATGGCATACAAATTGGAGCTTCCTGCATCTTCCCGAGTGCACCCAGTTTTCCATGTTTCATGCTTAAAGAAGGTTATAGGTGACAAACTCCCAGTTCAAACAATATTTCCAAAACTTGATGAGGAAGGAAAAATCATATTGGAACTTGAAGCAATCACGAAAACAAGAACTCGACAGCTACAAAATCTATCAATTTTAGAGTATCTCATCAAGTAGAAGAACTTACCCATTGAATATTTCACATGGGAGGATGAGAATTTTATACAGAAGCATCCAGAAGTAATCAAACGTTGAGGACAACACATTTTTGAAGGAGAGGGGCATATTAGGTCCCTATAATACTAGTGTAGCCCCTTTTTGTTATTGTTAGAGTAGCCCCATTATTGTTATTGTTGTGCCCATGTAGTCCCCATATTGTTATTATTGTGCCCCATAGTTGTAGCCCCATTATTGTTATTGTGTGCCCATGTGCTCCCCATATTGTTATATTGTGACCCCTTAGACTCCTATATATAGAAAGTAGGTTTTGTCATTTGTATCATTCAAAAATTGTTCATTTATGTAATGGAAAGGAGGTTCCCCCTAGATGAGGCTGAATTCTAAGTCGTTGATCTATCTTTTCTTCTATTTTGTGAGTTGGTTTCATAACAACCTGGAACAAATGCAACAAGGTGACAATATCCTACAGAAGTAGAACAATAAAATACCCAGCTAGTTGTTGTGACTAGTATGTATACCTGACATAATCATTTTTTCTACAATAAGCCAAAATACAGTGCTCAGAAATACCTGGAAAGTGCCTTTAGAATAAGATGATGAAGAGCACAAAAAATTAAGTTTGAAGCCTGGTGAAAATGCCTTGCTCAAGAAATCTGCAGCCTCCTTATGGAAGAAATTCCACCTCAAATATTTTAAGAAGAAATAAATTCAGAAGATTGCAGTCTTTGTTGATGTGTGCACAGCCTCAACGCTTTCACCGAATAGTCGTTGTCATCAATTCTCATACACAGGTTACAATAAAACTACTTATGCGCAGGTTTTGCAATCTCCGCCTCCATAACGCGGGTAACCATACCGTATAGGGACACCGCACATCTAAGTGATTTAATGCATAGATCAAAAAGTGTGCACGCACTACTGACCATATAGCATGCTACCAACAATCGTTCCCACCAATCGGCTACCACTGTAACCAGATTCACATAGAGGCAGTGGATGGATCTGTGGCATCACTTCACAATCCTTCGGCCCTCAATGAATTTGCTATTCAATGTTGAACTTCGCATCAAAATTACTCGCTCTAACTGATAATTGAATGGCTACAGCACATGAGCATGCCCTCATGCTATTCGTACAGCAAATTTCACATGCACATAGTCATTTGCTTCATGTTATTCACACCCCTTTAACAGAGATTAGATCCTGAGCATAAACATATATGGAGTGTTCAGGATCAATATCTTGATGTGCTCCGATCACTGACAATCAAGCTACCAATGAATGCTCACGGTCGCGGATACATATCCAATAGGGAAGGATTCAGCCTCCGAAAGTGGTCATGGCAGCTAAATCCGTCGCTGCTTTACTGATTAGACTCAACGAATTTCGTCTTCCAATATACTTGACCCATTGCAATGGAATCTCAATTTGGTTCTGAAAACAATAGCTCGTCCATGGAAATAAATTTTTTTTGAATGATATGCCCAAATCAACAATTCAGACCAAGAACATTTGGCTCTGAATCCTATAGCCAAAGTGATTAATAATTGAGCTCCACATCTTCACAACATATCATTGCTCACATACAACAGTCTTCTTCATAAAATATATTCGGCCTTCTTAAGAGATATTGTCAGCCTTGGCATCATTTTGAGCACCCCCACGGTCTTTTTTGAATAATTCATATTTCTCATCGTTCCCGAAAAAAAATGATTTTGATAAAAAATTTCCCACGACCTCATAATCTTGATTTTTTAAATTCGTTGTGCATCGCCATTTTTTCCAAAATCATTCAGTTGTAATCACATTGGACAGAAAATTGTCGACGTGTTTAGAACCAACCAGTGTGGTTCATCTTCAGGACGAAATGAGAAATCAGATAGAGTCATTAAGCTTATATAGATGTAGAGAAGGTCAAATAGTTGTTGGAATAATAGCTAGTTTGACTAGGAAGGAAAATTATTTATGATAAAAATTTATTTTTATTTATTATATAACGTTAAAATATTATTATAAAAAATGTACTAATGAGTATAAAGTCAAATCAGCCATTAGAATAATGGCTAGTTTGACTCCGAAGACCAATTTTATTTATTTATTATTATTATTTATTTATTTTTATTTATTTATTTATTTATTTATTTTTTTTTTTATCTTTATTTGAATCAACATAATGAAATTAATAATGAAAAAAAAAGGGGACAATACCTAGGAGTATAGGGCAGGGATCCAACACCTACTAATATTCCATCTGTCGTCTCTATTGAGATTGACAGGTCTTTTTTCAATCTCTAAAGCTTCCATTAATTTACGGTGATGAAAATGGTCAATCTAAGCAATAAACTTAGCTTCTTCGATGCATATGTGATGGTTCGTCTTTTTAGCATGATCAGCGAGGGCTGAGGATTAGGATCTCTCATGCCTAAGATCAGCAACATGCTCACAAATCCTTTGATTAATTGATCGACCAGTTTTGGCAATGTAAGGAGTCCCACAGGAGCATGGGATAATGTAGACACCTTTTCTATCCTTGGGATTCACAAGATCTTTAACCGATCTAAGGGAGCTACGAATGGTGTTCAGGGGTTTGAAAGTAGAGGAAATCTTATGCTTCTTAAGGATCCTTGCGATCTTATCAGTGGTTCCTTGAATAAAGGGAAGGTGCACTCCATAAGACCATTCTTTAGGATCTTTTTTATTCATATTATGACCTTTTTCTGCTTTAAGAAAATATCTAAGTCCTTGGGATTTACTATAATCGTTCTTACTGAAGACATCGACGAGATGGGTTTTTTCTCCTTCAAGGTGAGATTCGTCAGAGATTCTCAACGACCTAGTGGCTAAGGTGTTGAGGACGCCTAACTTTTGAGCAGGGAAATGATGCCAGTTAGCGTGAAGACACTGCTCAGTATGTGTTTTCTTCCGAAAAACCTGATGAGAGAAAGAACCATCTTCCTTTCTAGAAATAAGAACATCCAGGAAAGGAAGGCTACCACTAACCTCTTGTTCCATCGTGAACTTAATGGAAGATGACTGACTATTGAGATGAAGGAAAAAGAGATCTAACTTTTCTTTGCCATGAGGCCAAACAACGCAAGTGTCATCTACAAACCTCTTCCATAGTTTAGGCTAGAATAGATCATAAGAGAGGGCCTTAGATTCAAAGTCCTCCATGAAAAGATTAGCTACAACAGGGGATAGGGGGGAACCCATGGCTACACCACAAGTTTGCTCGAAAAATTCACCTTCGAAACTGAAGAACGTCGAGGTGAGGCAAATTTCAACTAAATGGGCAGTATCAGGATCCATAATGCAACTGATGATGTTAATAGCCTCATTAATGGGAATGTTGGTGTAAAGAGAAACCACATCGAAGCTTACCAACTTATCATCTAGATCCAATTTTACGCCCTTAAGCTCATTAACAAAAGAGGACGAATCCTTGACAAAGGATTCGGTGCGACCAACGAGGGGCTTAAGCTTATTCGCTAAATATTTAGCTAGGAGATACGTCAGACTACCTATGGTATTAACAATGGGCCGAAGGGGAGCCCCCTCTTTGTGGATCTTAGGAAGACCATAGATTCTAGGAGTAAGAGGGTTATTTTCGATAAGCTTCTTACTAAGGGCACTAACTGAGCTGCTAGATCTAATGGCTAGAGCGACAGCTTTAGAAACCTTTTTTAGGGGATTTTTATTAAGCTTCTTGTAGCTCCCGCTATTCTCCAACTGATCTAACATTTTCCTCCTATAATCATCTTTGTTTAGGATCACAACAGCACCACCTTTGTCAGCTTTAAGAACAACAATCTCCTTATTATTGTTTAAGGATTTTAGAGCCTGAAACTCCGGCTTACGAATGTTGCTCCTGGGGGGTTTTGCTTTCCTCGGGATGATTGCACAATCCTATCTAATGATTACCTTAGAGGCCTCTGGTATGTCCCTAATCCCATATTCAATGTCACATATAATATCTTGAATAGGGATTTTTCTAGGAGCCATGGAAAAATTAAAACCTTTCTCTAAAAGACTATAAACATGGCAGTCAAAGGAAAAACTAGAAAGATTAATAACCTTATTATGGGAGAAAGAAAAGTTATTATTATTATTATTAGTATTATTGAGCAAAGATTTTGGTTTTCTGGCAAGGATATCTTTTTTGCAATGCAACTTCAAAATAAACCCTTGACAATTTGCAGTTAACCTCAGACTTGTAGGAACACCAACTCCGATACCACTGTAAGGATATTTTGCAAAAATTTATTGAACCAAAATTACTCCATAAAAAATTTCCATTTATTTTAACAAAACATTGCCATGTAAAAATTTAACCAACAACATACAAAAAATTAGAAACAAAAAAGCAAAGGAACAATCTCATATTTTATTATAATAGAAACTAGGGTTTACATGTTGAAGGAACAAAATAGTTGAGATGGGAAATTGGCATCAAGAATCTGCTCCAATGCTATCTTGGCCCTCCAAAATGAATTGGACTACATTGCTAAGCTCTCCCGTGAATTCTGGATGAATTCACCAAGGGAAGGTGGGTACTCGCCCAGCCTCACTGAATCACCTGACGGTTTCCGTCCTGGGGCTACTGCTGAAGTAGAGAACCGGGTTCTCAACCTCATACAAGAAGAAATATCAAATCCAAGATGTCCTCTAATGGCCTCCTCCCCCTCTTTCTATAAATCTAATGGATCCCTCTAAAAACTCCTTTTTTATTATTATTTTAATCATGGAGCACTTTTCCCTATTTTTATTTCAATTAAAATATTCTTTTTAATGTGGGAAAAGGGTAAATTAGCCACCATGTCTCCTCGGGTCACTAAAAGTCACTCCTAGCCATCCTATCTTGTAGATCTTCTCGTTCTGGTTCCAATGAGCTATTACACTAACGTGCTCTGTCAAGTATTCTACTCAAAACGCCACCTTAAGCGTAATTAATTGAGTTAGGCCCAAAAATAACCTTGTTTTTCGAAAGTTGTCAAAACACAACGGAACAAAAGGCAAGCTGTATAGATGATGGAACATGCCAAGCGAAGGCCATCAAATCCCATAGAAACTCCTCAAACCCCCATGAAACATCTCCAAAAGCCCCTGAGCCTATTGATGGTGTAAACCTGCACCTGTGACCTGTTTACCTCCAAACCTAAAAGTCCATCCTAACCATGCCATAAGGAACATCACAGGTTCTCTCAAGATATGTCCTTCTAGGACTATTCTTATCTTGGATTCTCAATTCTCAAAGAATATCAATCATCTATGACTACTATTATCTTGGATTCCCTACCACATCCTCAAAGAGTATCGAATTCCAGAGTTTACCCAATCCTCCATTCTTTCTTCCAAAGTGAAGACAAGAATGATGTGTCCATCTCTCCTCATGGAATTCACTAAGACTTATGGTTGTTAGTCCCGGTCTAGCGCATGACACATTAAGTAGAGAACCATATCTATCCCTCCCTCTTTAACTACGGATGACCAACCCATTCCATAAAAGGAATGTAGCCAAGCTCCCTCTTAACCAAGGACTTGTCCTAGCTCCCTCTTTCGAGGTCGTGAATTTCATCTTCTTTGATATGGAGACTTCATATTTTGGGACTTCTTCGTAGGGCATCGACCATCCATCACTTTCATTCATGAATCATGTTCTTATTCATTTCGCATTTCGGAAATTCAACCTTGTTCTTATGATCTTCACCCTTCCAATCTTGCGATTTGCGATATGCGAATGGGTCTCACGTCGAACTTTAAAATCTTTAGTATTAAACTCTGAGAGGTATCGCATCCGGGCTCTTATCGCATTTTGGCAACTTCCTTTGTTATTTGTTTATTCATTGCTCAGCCATCCTCCCGATGCGATTTCTTAAGGGAATTCTTATACCCCCAGACTTTAAAATCTTTAGTATTAAACTCTGAGAGGTATCGCGTCCGGGCCCATCTCGCATTTCGCATATCAGCTTTTCAACGTGGTACATAAGCACTATCCCTTCTTAGCTTTGCAACTTGCGATATGCGATAAAGGGTTCGAGTCCCATCGGGGGTGCCACGTCACTGCCACATCATCATGCCACATCTCCTTACCACGTCATCAAACTTTTGTTGCGATTTGTGGGGTCGGGGCCACGTCACTACCTATGTCACCACCATGTCATCTAGCCACGTCACCATATCGCACTTCGCAATTTCTGTGATTTCTATGTTTGTGTGGTTTTTGCGATCATCCTTCCGCTTGCGATTACGAAATGCGATTAAGTCATCGAACACTGTTTTGCACGCATTTCTTCTAGAAATTACCCGACTCGACCCACTGAACTGCACACGCCCTCGTGCATTGTTTTGAACGTAACAATATACAACTCGACCCTAAACTGCATGCGCACTGCTCTGAACATGAAAATACACGACTTGACCCGGCATGCACTGTTCTGAACGCATTTCAGCTCGACTTTCTCCTTTGTCTTCTCTGATCATTCTGATGTTGCTCCTTGCCTCTTTGTTGATCCTTTGCCTTAGATAATGATTCTAATGTTGCTCCTTGCCTCTTTGTTGCTCCTCTGCCTCTCTTTATGCTCCTTCACTGCACATTTGCCTTCTTTGCCTTATTTCTCCTTTATACTTCAACTGATCCTTATTTGCTCCTTTGTCCTTAATGATAATGCTGGCGCTGCTCCTTTCTATTCCTTTGGCACCAATAACAATATTTCCAACAGTCTCCCCCTTTGGCATTGATGACAACACTTCCTCCAACACTTCCTCCCTCTTTCATTCTAAGAAGTGTCTTTCTTCCTCTGCTTGCTTTTCCCACCCCTGTGACATCAATGGCAAAGGGTTACATATTTTTCCAGTGTAGTTTCCATCATTGCATTACTTCTCTCTGAGTTGTGTATGGGCCTTCTTCATTCTGTCTTTATACCTTGCTGCTCCAGACTGGTGTATAAGAGTTGATGGGAGAACACTTTGAAAATCATTGAGATTGCATGAATATGCTTCAAATTGATGCTATCCCAAACTCATGAAAATGTTGGAAGGCATGTCACCATAGAATGTTCTGTACTTTTGTCCCTTACTACTTGATAGTGGTGATATGTGCCATACTTCTGAAGATATAATCACTACAAGCCAAAATCCCTTATGCTGATGTGAACAATGAGTCCAAACAGGGCTTACAACTTATTGTAAGATTAGACAATATCTTTTAATATAAAAGGCCCAATGAATTTAACACTCAATAGTTACATATTTAAACATAAAACCCTCAAGGCTTGATACATTCCATGCATTGGACAATCTCACTATCAACTATACACTTTCATTTATGACACAAGGGGGTATGTAGTTCAATGATCAACTCTCCATCAAACTTCAGACACTTCAACTATTCTATCACAATGTTCTTCGGGAAAATATCTTCAATTTTTCTACTTGAAGTTTCATCAAACAGACTTCAACAAGCTTATGGATGACTTAAGAAAGAGACCTTGAAAGTATATCAATACTGACTTGAAAAGGCGTACATTCATATCCAAGACTAAGTGATGCTTCAACACTCAATATAACACGTCACCGTATATAAGATAATGATGCTTTGATATTTTACTGACATTTCCATGCTTTGATACCGCAGCTCAACATTCTCCAGCATTTGCAACCAGAAGATACTTTGCAATAATCAAAGCAACCAGAGCTATTGTACCCGAAGACTTGGTTCAACGACAATATCATTACTCCAGTGCACAAACCAATTGTTAGTGTTGTAATGGTCTCATTCAACTATCTGTTCTCCTCTCAAAAGATGCCCAAATTCAATGCAAGCTCAGCACACCATAACACTGCTTCAATAATAACTCTTAGTATTCTACTGATAGGAGGACTGGTCCAAAAACCAATTGATGAATATTTGTAATTATATACTGATAATAACATTTTTCTTATTCATCCTTCTTAAAAGCATTTTGTTACATTTTTAACACTTGTCGAGAGACACACAATGTAATCATCCTCTGTAGATCTTTACCAACTCCATAGCTCGAGCTCTTCTTCACAACTTTTATGGGCTACTCTCTCCCTGAGAAGTTGCTTCTTGTCTAACCCTGGTTGGATGTCTACACCTGATATTACAATGTTTGCTGGTACATTTTTTTATTTATTTTTTTTCATATCAGAGAGTATCATCTACAGACACTATCCCCAGTTTGTCTCTTAGATATTCGAATGGTTCTCTAGCAAGAGGTTTTGTAAATATGTCTGTTGTCTATTCTTTTGTTGGGACATATTCCATCTTTGCTATTTTCTCTGCTACTTGTTCTCTGAGGAAGTGGTACTTTATTGGGATGTGCTTGGTTTTCGAATGAAGCACAAGATTTTTTTATATGCTTATTACACTTGTATTGTCACATTTGATAGAAATAGGTTCAATGATGCTCACCTTCATGTCTTGAAGAGGTTTTTTCATCCACATCACTTGTGTGCAACAAGTTGCTGCTGCTATGTATTCTGCTTCTGCTGTAGATAGAGAGACAGATGTTTGCTTCTTGCTTAACCATGCCACCAGACTTTCTCCCAAATAGAATGAACCTCCACTTGTGCTTTTCCTGTCATCCACACAGCTAGCCCAATCTACATCTGTATATGATGTCAATGTGAAATCTTTGCCTTTCGGATACCATAGGCCATAATGTGCAGTTCCTTGCAGGTATCTAAATATCCTCTTGATTGCTAGCAAGTGATTTTGTTTTGTGCTGCTTGGTCTAGAGGCCGTTAGGTATAGCAGACTTACTATCATAGATCTGTAAAGTATTTGATCTACATCTGCAGATCCATCATCAGTACACAACTTGCATCCAGTGATCATGGGAGTTGACACAAGTTTGCAGTCTTCCATTTGGAATCTTTTTAACATGTCCCTTAAGTATTTTTCTTGTGAAATGGATATGCCTTTGTTCTTCTGTAGAATTTGAAGTCCCGTGTAGAAAGTAAGCTCTCCAATCATAGACATCTCAAATTTTGACTTCATCTCTTCTGCAAATCCTTTTACTAACTCATCCTTGTTGCTGCCAAACATGATGTCATCTACATATACCACTACAATTAAAAGTTCATTTTCATCACCCTCTATATACAAATTGTTTTCTACTCCTCCCTTCTTGAATCCTTGTTTTTGAAAGTACTTGTCCAGCCTATAATACCATGCATGTGATGCTTGTTTGAGACCATATAGGGCTTTCTTTAATCTGCAAACATAGTTGTGCTTATCTACTAAGGAAAAACCTTTAAGTTGTTCCATGTAGACTTCTTCCTTTAGATCTCCATTTAAGAAGGTAGACTTCACATCCATTTGATATACCTTGAAATCATGATAGCATGCAAAAGCCAGAAACATTCTAATTGCTTCCATTCTTGCTATAGGGGCAAAAGTTTCATCATAGTCAAGTCCTTCGATTTGAGAGTATCCCTTACATACAAGTCTGGCTTTATTTATGATTACCTGACCTTGTTCATTCATCTTATTCTTGAATATCCACTTTATGCCAATGACATTTTTACTAACAGGTCTTGGTATTAACTCCCAGGTCTTTTTCTTCTCAATCTGGTCTAATTCTTCGTTCATAGCATTTATCCAATTTTTGTCTTTGTTGGCTTCATCGAAATTCTTCGATTCTATCTGCGACAACATGACTAGATACACTTCCTCGATTTGTTCAGCTAGTTGTCTTCTTGTTTGTACTCCTGCACTCTTGTCTCCAACAATTTGAACTTCTAGATGGTTCTTTTGAGTGTGTCTCGAGGGTCCTTTTGAGTTTATTTATGTATCTTCTGTTGTCTCATTATGTTCTTTATTTTCTTGATTCTCATCATGGTGATGATCTGGAGGATTGTTGCAGTTTGTACTTTTGGTTCTCTCTGGTAGTTCTTCATCGAATCTCACATCAATGCTTTCCACAATTTTATGCAGTCTTTTATTGTAGCACCTGTAACCATTACTCCTGGATGCATATCCCAAAAATATTCCTTCATCAGCTCTTGCATCATACTTCCCCAATTTTTCATCATTATTCTTTATGAGACATTTGCTGCCAAGGACTCTAAAGTGCTTAATTGATGTCAGTTTCCCATGCCACAGTTCATATGGAGTCTTGTCACAATTTGGTCTAAGATGAGCTTTGTAGAGAATATGAACAGTGGTGTGTACTGCTTCTGCTCAATAAGTTTGGGGAATGTTTCTTTCTTACATCATGGCTCTAGCAATCTGTTGTACAGACCTGTTTTGCCTCTCTGCCACACCATTCTGTTGAGGTGTATCTGCGACAGTAAATTGTTGCTTTATCCCACATTCACTGCACAGGTCTGCAAACTCATCACCTGTGAATTCACCTCCTCTGTCTGATCTAACGCATTTTAGTTTACATCCAGTTTGATTATCTGCCAGTGCCTTGAATATCTTAAATTTCTCAAATGCTTCAAATTTGTATCTGAGAAATGCCACCCATGTTAATCTGGAAAAATCATCAATTATCAGCATGAAATACAATTCTCCACCTGGTGCATTTGTTCTCGAAGGTCCGCACGGGTCCATGTGTACAAGCTGGAGAGGTTTACTAGTAGACAGTTGGTCTTTGGCTTTGAATGATGTGCGAGTTTGTTTGCCCAATTGGCAAGACTTACATATGGTATTTGGTGGCCTCTTTATTGCAGGCTAATCTCTGACAGCTTTCTTTTTGCTCAGTTTAATAATGTGGTCAAAATTGAGATGTCCCAATCTTCTATGCCATAGCCAAGATTCATCAAGTTTGTTGATGTAGCACCCTTCACTCTCATCTTTCATGATATATACATTACTCTCTATTCGAACCCCCTTAACCAAAGTTTTTCGTGTAGTGATTGACCTGACTTCACAATCTTGAGCTCTGAAAAGGATCTCACAACCTTTGTCGCACATTTGACTTACACTTAGCAGATTGTGTTTTAGACCATCTACAAACAATACATCTTGAGCCTTTCCTCTTCCATTATTTAGACTGACTGTTCCTTTTCCTTTAATTCTCCCTGCTTTATCATTACTAAATGTGACATTACCAGATTTCTTTTCATCCAAGGTTACAAACTTGCTTATGTCTTCAGTCATATGTCTAGAGCAGCCACTGTCCACATACCATTGACTGTTTTGATCTTGAGCATATAGAACTAGATCACACTTATTAATCTTCTTTCTCCGTTGCATGCATCTGTTTGTTCTATAGTTACTCTGAGATGAAGGTTTATTGTCCCTAAGATGACATTCGTATGACTTGTGTCCAATCTTGTGACAATAAAAACATCCGATAGAGTTATGGAGAGGAGTATATGCATGTGTGAATCCATTATTATCCTTAATTCTTTTTGAATTCCCAAAATCAAATCTTTTTACACAAGCTCTACAGTTCATGGCTTTATGTCCAAATTTCTTACAGCAGTAGCAGTACCCGTAGAAGAAATATTTGTATCTGGTAGAGGGTGATGTTTGGGGATATAACCATCTAGATATTTGAAAATTCTGTCTTTTGAAGCAATAGGATCTATGCTCGTTTGTTGTTTGATTGTTTACTCCTTTTGTCTCCTGGTTTTTCTCAGTGGTGTTTCTTTGCCGTTGTTCACCTGATGTTGAAGTGTTGCCCATATGTTTAAACTCAGCTTGATGAGAACTATCATTGTCTCCTATGACAGCTTTTACAAAAGTGATAGCTTTCTTATCCTCTGCCTTCGACTTGCTGGATTCTCCTTCATATCCTATCCCAGCCTTTACAAGAGGAGATCTTTGTGCATTTAATATCTTGTCCAATTGTTCAACACCTTTTAACTGTTGAATGTTCACTGTTAAATCAATTTGAGCCTTTTCCAATTTCTTCCTCACACTCACCACCTCTTCTTCCAATCTTCCACATTCCTGACTTTTCTCTCTTAGTTGCTACAACAGAATGTCTTCTACTTTCCTTGCTTCTTCTAGTTCAATTTTCAACTTAATAAAATCTTCAGAGTTTGGTTCTTCCTTTACATATTTCAGAAGGATTGCCTTCTGTTTTCTAGTCTTGAGCTTGAGTCTATCTATTTCCTTGAGGGCACTCACCAACTCCTTGCTTCCTTGCTTCTTCTAGTTCAATTTTCAACTTAATAAAATCTTCAGAGTTTGGTTCTCCCTTTACATATTTCATAAGGATTGCCTTCTGCTTTCTAGTCTTGAGCTTGAGTCTATCTATTTCCTTGAGGGCACTCACCAACTCCCCCTCAAGATCTACCTCACCTTCTTCTTCAAATTCCAGGGAATCTTCCTCCAGCTCTTCCTTGGCCATCAAAATGAATTTTGATTTTCCTTCTTCATTGGGGGATTCATTTGAGCTGTCAGATGCACTGCTTTTTTGTTGAGCATAGAATGTTCTTCTATTAAATCTGTTCCCTTTCTGCCTATTGCTGAAATTACTTTTCTCTTTCCCTTTTGACCGATTCTATATTTTCTTACGAGGACATTTTGAAGCATAGTGCCCAACTCTTCCACAATTAAAGGACTTAAATGGAAGTTTACCTTTGTACTTACCTGTGCCTTTATCCAATCTTCTGACAAATTTAGCTTCTTCTTCATCAGAGCATGAGCGTGTACGTTCCTTCTCTTCTATGCACTTGCATGCTTTAAAGGCAGCCTCCCTCATGTTTGACTTCCCTTTAGAAAGTCTCATCTCATATGCTGTTAGGTTGCCAAGTAATTGGTTCCTGGTCAAGGTTTCCCAGTTTGTTGTTTCTTCTATGGCAGAAACCTTAGGATTAAACCTGAGTGGTAGTGATCTCAATAATTTGTGTACTACAACACTTTCTTTAATTTCTTCTCCTAGGCCTATCATGATATTCACAACTTCTGCAACTCTTAAGAAGAATGCAACTGTATCTTCATCTTCATTCATTTTTAAGTTTTCAAACTGAGTTATATGTGTTTGAAGTTTGGCCATCTTCACCTTTGTATCTCCCTCATGAATATTTTCTAATGTATCCCAAGTTTCTTTGGCAGTCTTACTGTGCATTACTTTGATAAATTCTGACTCACTAAGACCGCTCAAAAGTGTATTCATTGCTTTTGCATTAGCTATGAAATTTTGTTTGGCTTCTTCCTCAGTGTTTGTATCCTTTGGTGCATATTTTTCTTCCACAGCAACCCAAACTCCTACTCCAAGAGACATTAAGTATGTCCTCATTCTTATTTTCCAGAAAGCATATTTTGTGCGTAAACAGAGGGGCTTTATTTGTAGACCCTCCTTCTAGGTTAGCCATTTTGGGGACTAAGGACCTCCTTCCAGTGGTTAAACTGATACAAAAGGAACTAGCTCTGATACCAATTGATGAACCCTTTACTAAACTGAGAGGTAGCGGTGAATCAGTTTAGTCCATTCATGGACATTAAAATTCTTTTCATTAAACTCATTAACAAGTCATTTCATAAGCAGCTTAATACAGAATGATCAGCAGACTGAATATGTTAACAACAAGTAATAAGCAGATTATCACATCACATCAACACATAATAATCATGCACATGGACACCAGATATAAGTGGAAACCCATGAGGGAGAAAACCACATCTTATTATAGTTGTGATGCAAAGGCAAGCTCCTACTCCCTCTCACACCTAATTTTCTGGAGGCACCTACCTACAAGAGGCTACTACCTCAGTTTTTGCAAGCTACAACTTGCAAGGAAGCTCCAACTCCCATAAATTTTCTGCAGGCTACAACCTACAGGACGCTCCTACCTCACCCAGCTCCAACTGGAAATTTATCAAGCTACAACTTGAAAGGAGACTACAATCCCCTCACTCAACATGAAAATAAAATGTTGATTTACCTGGATATCAGCCTTGTTTTCTTCCACTTTCACTTCTACCCTCTCTGCCTTCAAATCTGCTTCATATCAACTCTAGATGTGCATAGCATCTCTATCAGCTCTCTCACATTCTCCATCTCTCTCCCATTCTGCAACTCTCTTACATTCTTCAGCGCTCTTCCATTCTGCAACTCTCTAACCTCTCTTTGCACACTAATATTACATGTTTTATACAAATAACTACATGTCTGTTTGCATTCTACAGGGAATTCGAAGTGAACAGGCCTGACCCTATGCCTTCCACACATTCGATTCCTTACATTTCAGTTCAGGTTATTACATCAAAAATAATCATTACAACACTCATTGGAGTTTTTCCTATCCTACGGAGACTTGCCTTTGCATCACAAACAATAAAAATAATTAATACATTTACAGTTACAACAATATTTCACTCAGCCCTTTCAGCTATTTGCTTACTGTGTATTTGTCTTTTCTGTTGTTGTTATATTCTAACAATTCTGCATAAATGCCTTTTTGCCCGACTCGACCCAGCTGGCACATTTCCAACAGTGTCACCCTAACTATCTTTTGCCCGACTCTACCTATTCTCGTGCCTACAACTTTCAGCCTTCTCCTTGTCTCAAAGCCCGACTCTGCCCATGGTGCCTAGCTCCTCATAACTGCACCATTCAACCTTTGCACGTACTGTCGGGTCTCTTTACCCGAGTCCATCTGTCGCGTTCATACTTTTGTTATTATAATAGCCGCAATAACATATATTCTATAGTCCGGTAACTTGCCTAAGTCTCTCCTCTTGCATTCAACCTTTTCTTTTTAATAGGCGCAATATCATAGATCATTATTCTGCACAGGGTCGGGTCTTTTCTCCACCCCAGCCTTTCCTTGCGTTCAGGCCTTTCTTCACGTTCAGCTTTTCTTCATAAAATTGGCACAAACTACACGAACCTTGGACCCTAAATATTTTGCAATTAACTTTTGAAAAATGTTAAACACACACAAGGAGAAAGATAAGGTTCCATTTCCATTAACCATAGATGTGTATTTATATTACATTGGGGTGACTCTTGGATTCCACATTCCAAGGTCACTTGGACTCCTCTTTGATTGTTCGCTTTCCACACCTACCCATAGAGGAGTAGGTGTCCAATATTCTCGCCCTTAATCCGAAGGGGTATGTGTGAGTCCAAGAAGAGAGTTGTAATACAAATCTGCAAAGTATGCATGGCAACACTTAGGCTAAATGAGCTCTCTAAAATGTTGGCATAAAGAGGTGGTTTAAGGATGACCACCAACACTGGAACGCTTAGTGCAGTTCCTAGAACTCTTTCAAATCTGGCAAGAAGCTGAGGTCTTCTGCTAGAAGAAGTGCTCCTCATATTTTGAAAAGGGAGACCTTCAACCTAGAAGAAGGGAGGTCTACAACCTGAGATGGTTTAAGGATGACCACCAACTCCGAAATGCTTGATGCATTTCCTGGAACTCTTCCAAAACTGGCAAGAAGCTAAAGTCTTCTGCTAGAGGAAGTGTCCCGATTTCTTTGAAGAGGAAGAATATCAACCTTGCATAGATGGTTTAAGGCTAACCAGCAACCAAAGGCATGCTCATGGGCATCCGTATCTTTGGCTACAACTCTGAATGTAGAATGACAAGTTGTGGCTCAGCCTCGCTTGAACTGCTCTGTCTCTGGCTACAACTCTGAATTTGGAATGAGAGATTGTGGCTCAGGCTCGCTTGATGTGTTGTGTCTCTGGATACAATTCTGAATCTGGAATGATTGGTTGTGGCTCAGGCTCGCTTGATGTGGCTTTGAAGCTTGTAGATGACCACCATTTCCCCCCTGTCAAGTACAAGGTGAGATGATGGCGAAAACTCAACTGCAAGATTGTTCAATATTCTACAACAAGTTCTGACATATGACTTAAGACATCTTCTTGGTTGTTGATGCCCATTGCCAAGAAGCGATCCATCCATGATGAATCTTTGTTCTTACAGGACGCTTGTTTCTGAAGCATCTGTGTGAAGAATGGGTGCACCGACCATAGTGCTTGCATGGGTGAAGATCGAAACAGTGATCTTTCATATGGCCAACTCGATGACAGTGTTGGCATTTTACAATTTGTTGTTGTTGCTATGGAAGAGGAGCAGAATCTGGAACAATTGTAGGTGAGCTATCATGAAGAAATCCGACAGTCTGAAATTGAATGGGCTTGGAGTAGTCCGGAATATGAAAGCACAACTCCTTGTCATATCCAAGACCAGTTCTGTGCTTGTTATGGACAAGCCCTTCCCAAGGTCTAATGATGGGCTTGGGAAGTGCATGCTGCATTTCTGCATCTTTCTGCATATCTACTCCTGAAATGGGTACTGCCTCTGCAATTTCTTGTTGTTGATGTGAGTTTATCTCAATGTTTTGAACAAAAACAAGTTCAGAATGACAACTCTTTTGTTTCGTTTCTTCTTGCTAAAGTTGAGATTCAAGCTGCAAAAAATCAATCTTCTCCTGTGTATACTACAGACATGTTTTAATATCATAGAGAGTGTTTTTGTTGACTATCATCGTGCCTTTAGTAGTAGACACAATTAGGATTCTCAATAACTCCAATATTTCATAAGCTTTAGCCATTTTCCAAACCACTGTAATGTGTTGATGATACTTTGAGTCCCTCAAAAATATAACTACATCAAGCTTTTTTTCTTTGGAAAATTTTGTCAAGTTTCTTGAAGAAATCTATCCGCCTCTCCTTAGAAAACTGGAGCATTCCTTTAATCTAAACTTCGACAAAAGGTAAACTACTCCAAATTGGAAAAATTTCTAGTTACATCTTGGTTGACAGCTCATTAAACAACATAATTTACAAACTTTTAAAAGACCAAAAATTCTTCAGCAAAATCTTACACCCTTTTGTGAAATGGTTTTCTTGTCCATCAAATACCTTCGCCCAAATCTACTCCTCGTAGATCTTGCAAAACCTGTCTTTTTATCAAATGAAAATATAAATGTAATACAAGCAAACTTTACTTGAAACTAGTCCAAATCGAATGAAGAATTGAACCAAACCATCGTTGATCTCTCAAACATGTCTTCAGATATTAAATTTATGCCCTACACTAGTTCGAATACTAGAAGAAAAGCGACAACAAATGATTTTTGTCTCCAAAAATAAAAATCTGACACAGAGACCAGCCAAAACCATTCCTCAGTCAATAAAAAATCTCCCTTGAGGAGGTGTGGCCCGAACTTCTCCAAATCATACGACCAAAATAGTCATCACCCCATGAGGCGGTTTCAAAGCGCAAAAGAGCGAAGCCACGAGAGTCGGTGTCGAATCTACAAAGCTTGAATATGTCTTACACTTACCTTTTCAAATATATCATAATCGGAGACACTGGCATAGGCAAATCATGCCTGCTATTACAGTTCACTGATAAACGCTTTCAGCCAGTCCATGACTTGACGATTGGTATCGAGTTCGGAGCACATATGATCACCATTCGCAACAAGCCAATTAAGCTTAAAATATGGGATACTGCAGGGGCAAGAGTCTATCCATTCCATAACCAGATCTTATTACCGGGGAGCGGTTGGAGCACTTTTGGTTTGATATTACATGGAGGGAAAATTTCACCCATATTTCTACTTGGTTGGAGGATGCCAGGCAACACGCGAACCCAAATATGACTATCATGTTGATTGGTAACAAGTGTGATCTTACCTATAGAAGGGTTGTTACAACATAATAGGAGGCACAATTTGCAAAGGAAAATGGCTTGATCTTTCGGAAATTTTTGATGTTTCTAATGAGGTGGGCTATGGGGCTGGTATTGGAGCAGGTGTATCAGCAAGAAATGATTCCATTGCCTCACAAAGAAGCAGTTGTTGCAATTGAACAGGATCAACCCTGTAATATCCAAACCGCATCCAACACTAGTTCTTTGGCTTCAAGGCACAGGAAATGGTGGGCAATCTCTATCCCACCGCTCACAACATCTTTGAGGTTGCGTATACCAACACCGAGGAGGATCCACGGTGGGAGAAGAGACACAGTGGGAGAAGATTGATATACAATTGACACAGAAGCAAACTAGTGTATACCAGAAGCAAACTAGCACCACGATCACACCAAAAAAATTGACACAGTCACAGTCACGGAGAGCACCAACACCATGATGTCAGACCCATAAATTTCTTTAAAAACGGAATGATATTACCTCTTTTTGAGCCTTCGACTGTCAATCCCCCACTGACGTTGAGACGAGGCTTCCCTCCCACGCTTTGAAAAATCTACACAACTAGATCACTCATTTGCAATCCTCAATGATTTACACATAGTCGTATATCGAGTCTTCTACCTCACAAGTATCAATCCAATCAACCTCTATGTTGATTTGCTATTTGTTCTTCTAAATTTTCTTCAGCGTATAAATTCCATGTTTGCATAAACTCCAGGGACGCAGAGAATCAACCACAAGCTCGTAATAAATAAAACTTGTAATTTGACACAGAAATAGATATGACAAACACATGTGCATTTGGTAGCTAGAAAGGATGGGTGCGTTTGGTAACCAGAATAGGAAATGCTAAAGCAGACTTGACAGATATGACAAGATGAGCAAATGACAAAACTCAGATTATAGCAGGGCAGGTATTCGCTTGCTCTGATACCATGTTAAACACAACATGGTGAACACACGCAAGGAGAAAGATAAGCATGAGATTCCATTTCCATTAACCATAGATGTGTATTTATATTACATTGGGCTGACTCTTGGATTCCACATTCAAAGGTCACTTGGACTCCTCTTTGACTGTTCGCCTTCCACACCTACCCATAGAGGATTAGGTGTCCAACAAAAAACTTTCCGTCCCGTCACTTTATCGCATTTCGGCGATCATTGGTGGTTCTTCGTTATATTCGCCTTTCTCACTTCCGATGCGATTTCTTAACAAAAAGGCCTTCCTTCCGAATTTGAAAACCTTTTGACTTCAGCGTTGAAACTCCATCGCATCCAGTCATCGTATCGCATTTTGCATTTCGACGATTCAACCTTGTTCTTATGATCTTCACCCTTCCGATCTTGCGATTTGCGATATGCGAATGGGTCTCACGTCGGACTTTAAAATCTTTAGTATTAAACTCTAAGAGGTATCGCGTCTGGGTTCTTATCGCATTTTGGCAACTTCCTTTGTTATTTGTTTATTCATTGATCAGCCATCCTCCCGATGCGATTTCTTAAGGAAATTCTTATACCACCAGACTTTAAAATCTTTAGTATTAAACTCTGAGAGGTATCACGTCCGGGCCCATCTCGCACTTCGCATATCGGCATTTCAACGTGGTACATAAGCACTATCCCTTTTGAGCTTTGCGACTTGCAATATGCGATAAAGGGTTCGGGTACCACCAGGGATGCCATGTCGCCTCGCCACGTCATCAAACTTTTGTTACGATCTGTGGGGTCGGGGCCACATCAACTTGCCACGTCATCTAGCCACGTCACCATATCGCACATCGCAATTTCTGTGATTTCTGTGTTTCTACGGTTTTTGCAATCATCCTTCCGCTTGCGATAGCGAAATGTGATTAAGCCTACGAACACTGTTCCGCACGCATTTCTTCTGGAAATTACCCGACTCGACCCACTGAACTGCACGTGCCCTTGTGCACTGTTCTGAACGTAACAATACACAACTCGACCCTGAACTGCATGCGCACTGTTCTGAACGTGAAAATACACGACTTGACCCGGCTTGCACTGTTCTGAACACATTTCAGCCCGACTTGCTCCTTTGTCTTCTTTGATCATTCTGATGTTGCTCCTTGCCTCTTTGCTACTCCTTTCTGCTCTTTTGCCTTAGATAATGATTCTAATGCTTTATTTGCCTCTTTGCTGCTCCTATGGCTCTCTTTTATGCTCCTTCACTGCACATTTTCCTTCTTTGCCTTATTGCTCCTTTATACTTCAACTGATCCTGATTTGCTCCTTTGTCCTTAATGATAATTCTGGTGTTGCTCCTTTAACATCAATGACAACATTTCCAACATCAATTTCTTTAAGTATAAAGTTGTGTCAATACATAGTTGTCACTGTCTCAATTTGATAACAAGAGTACCATTGTTTGTCATAGTATTGTTGTCTTGTCATATCAGCATAATGTCACTGTCACCTAAGTGAATTGTCAAGGTATCTTGAGTCAATTGACAGTCATAAAAACAATCACTACAGCAAGCTTGTTTTCACAAGGATACAGGTTTACGGGGGACCTCCCCCCCCCCCTCTCGATCCCGCTCCCAAAATGCACTTCGAGCGGGAGCGTTTTAGGAGCGCATAAGGAGCAGACAAGAGCATTTTTGAGAGTGCGCTGCTTGCGCTGTCAAAAACACTCCCTGACTTTTCGGGAGCATTGCAGGGAGCGCTCGGGAGCGAACGCTCCCTCCTTAAAAAAACGTCCTAGGAGCGCTTTTTTAAAGGAGGGAGCACTCGGGGAGCGTTCACTCCCAAGCGATGAAAAACGCTCACACCCGACGAGCGCGCGCGAACAAAAAAAAAAACCTCCCTCCCATTCTATTTGTCATTTCAGAGAGAAGAGAGAGAGCAAGAAAAGAGGAGAAAGAGGAAGAAGAGAGGAGAGGAGAAGAAAACGGAGGAGAGGAGGCCTTTGCTTGGATCAAATCATCAAAGGACAAAGAGGTATCACCAATGATCTATTTTTTTTTCTATGTGTTTTTAACTTGTTTAAACATGAAAATTTGATTTTTTTTATTGATAATTAACTTGTTGAAAAATGAAAAAAAATGATTTTTTTTTGCTATGTTGCATTTTCATTTGTTTAAAAATGAAAAAAAAAAAAAGAATTTTCCAATTTATGTGTTTTAATTTCTTGAAAATTGAAAATTTGAATTTTTTTTTCTATGTTGCATTTTTCCTATTCCCATTTGGCATTCCTCCATTGTTTTGCAGGGTAAAAACTTGAAAGTTTGAATTTTGAAAGTTGAAAGTTGAAACATCATGGACATGGCTATATTGCTAGGCATTTTCTTCATGTTGGTTCCATTTTTTGTTATTATGGTGTTGGAGAGTAGGAGAAAGAGGCCTAATCCAGAACAGGAGGATGAAGAAGTGGGTTACAGTGGATATGATGAAAATCCTGAAGAGGAGTACCAACCTGAGGAGGAAGGGGACTTAGGGGAGAGTGGAGATAATGAGACCACAGTGACACCAACTAAAATTGACCAAACACCATTGTGGAAATATTTTACTAGGCCTGAAGCAGGGAAAGGGGGTGGAAACACTAAATTTATATGCCCCCATTGCAATACACAATACACAAGTTCATACACCCGTGCCAGAAGGCACCTTTATGGGAAAAGGCCATGGGATGGAGATAAAAATATAGGAATCAAAAATTGTGTAAGTGTGTCAGCAACAGATAGAGCCAAATACACATGGGAGGAGGAGGAAGCCCAATACAAATCTAAAAGATCTAATGGTTTCATTGAATCTTATGCACCATCACAACATAGACAAAGAAGTCCATCAACTTCCACCCATGGCGGTGGATATGGAGGCATGCTTGTCTTGAAAAAGTGTAACTAGGATCGGTCTTCATATTGACTATGTAATTATGTATTTATGTAAAGAAGAAGACAAAGATAATAAAATGTATATTTGTTCTACTTGCTTCATGAGTTTCATGAGCAAGATTTTATTATAGATTAAATAGAATTCTTATTGATGTCTATTAGGTTTTAGTCTTCTAGGAATAAATATAATTAGGTGTCTTATGTATGAAGGATCTAGTATAAATGCTCCAAGATCTTGTCCAAGAATCCATAGAAGAAGAGCTTATGCCAGCCCTCAAATCAATGCTGGAAAGGATGTAATAAAGTTGGCACTACATACAGTGAGAAGTCGGCCTCATAACAGTCATGTCGACTCCCAAATAGTCACATCGGTTCACAAAGTCAGGTCGGCTTATATACAAGGGCAAACAACTATATATACCCTAGTAGACTTCGCAAAATACACAGAATATTTTCGGTCATCTCTAAGTTGAAGAGCAGATTTGAGTGCAGACTGAAGTGTGGATTTAAGTGCAGACTTCAGTGCGGATTTAAGTGAAGACTAGAGTGCGGATTAAAGGACAGTTTCAGCGCAGATTAAAGGAAAGTTTTAGTGCGGATTAAAGAACAAGTTTCAGTGCAGATTTTTGATGTGTTTCATGTCTGGTTAAGGTACACACATGCTTGTGGCATCCAAGTATTATATGTGATGCGGTGTACTGAAACAGAAGTGCCGATTTGTCTGGAGATTGTCCTAAAGCAGCTACAGCAAGACAAGGTCAATTGAAAGGGAGAGTTAAAGTGCGGATTTGTCTAGAGACTGTCTGCGGACTACCCTAAAGTGTAACCAATGTTAAAAGGGTGATTTCCAGTGCATGAAAAGTTGGAGCAGTTGGACAAATCTTAAAGATACTCCAAAGAGAACGAGTAGTAAGAAAGTCTCAACTATATTCGAATGAAGTGTTGGTGCAGAACAATGCAAGTTGATGAAAGAAAGAAGGATCAGCATTGAAGGACATCAAAGAAGCAAGGACAAGGTCTTGGATGCATCTATAGGTCAAGGGTCTAAATCTTGGTCATGGTACTTGCCATCTAAAAATCTATAAGAAGAGTATCTCGTGGGTTTTCCTCTCCAAGAGGGAGAGGTTTTGCCCTGGCTCCAAGAGCCTAATTCTTGTGTCTCATGTCTTTTGATAATTGACTTGATGAAAGATTTAATAAGCTAACAAAGAGAAGACATAAGTAACTCAAGTAACCTTACAAGTAATTATCAAGAAGAGAATTTTGAATTAATTACTAGCCCTCCAAATTCTCAACATGGTATCAGAGCTAAGGTGCTAAAATCAAGGGCTACATGACAAAGAGACACTCCAGGAAGCAAAAATCAAAGTTTGGGTGAAAAGTCAAATCAGTTTGCAAGGAAGACTCTCAAGCTATTCTCGAGAAATATCTTCATCTCAATCAAAGGATCAACCTTTCAAGAATATAATCTTTGCCAGCAAAGATTTACATTCAAGACGTTGCTAGAAGAGGACATCATCTTTTGAAGACATCCTTTACCATCAAGGATCCAAGATCACCTAGATTGAAGATTTCTATCTTAGAAGAAGTTCCCAACTCTTTGTCATTATCAAGGAAGTTGCTGAAGGAGAAAGTCACTCACTCAAGTAAGTATCTATGACTTTATTTAAATCTGTCAAAATGACTTATTGTATAGAGAGCAACAAATTGGTTGGGTTATCAAACTTCAATGCATGGAAGAAAATGACAGATCTGAAGCTATTTGAAAATGAAGTTATGGGCTTCACAGAAGGATCTACAATTCAACCTCCAAAAGAAGACATTCTAGCATATATCAAATACATGAAGGGAGACATAAGAGCCCGAAGGATACTTATAGAATCCATA
This sequence comes from Pinus albicaulis, assembly GCA_034641835.2. Taxonomy (NCBI): domain Eukaryota; kingdom Viridiplantae; phylum Streptophyta; class Pinopsida; order Pinales; family Pinaceae; genus Pinus; species Pinus albicaulis. Next base: position 1,318,509,918 of record CM076570.1, read on the forward strand.
AAAGGCTCTCTCATTCGCTATGTATCAAAGCTAGAATCCTTAAAAGAAATATATGATAAATTGGTGGAACTATTCTCGAAAGGTTCTACAAAGGAAATAACATCGTTGAGACAAAAACTATACAAATTGAGAATGTCGAAGGAAGGAATAATTCCATATCTGATGGAGATTTTCGCAATACGTGATCAACTACTGAAGTTGGGAGAAGTAATGTCTGATAGAGAAATACTCACTATGGTACAAAATGCTTTACCAAAAGAATGGAGAGGTTTCACTTCAAGCATAGATAGAAGAGAGGAAGCCATGCCATTCCAAAGTCTAGGTAAGATAGAAGAATCAAGATTGAAAGAAGGATCAAGTGTAGGGAATCAAGCCTTTGACACCATGTCCAGGAAGAAAGGAAGATTCAGTAAAATTGGTCCTCAGAATAAGAAAAGAAATGTGGATAAAGCACGATGCTTTGGATGTAATGATCTTGGGCATTATATACGAGATTGTCCTAAATTTAGAAAGGACGAGAGGAAAAAGGAAGAAGCTCATATCTCAAATATAAGAGAAGAACCAGTTGCAAATAAATCTAAGAAAGAAGAAGCAAGGGATATCCACTATGATTGAGATCATCTTCTCCTTTAAGTGATTCATGTTGGTTGTAAAACAGTATGATAAGAAGTAGTGTATATTATAGCATCATTATTGAAGCATGGCAGGAGCTCTCGATAAAACAACTCCTGAAAAACCTCATTAATGGAAGGCAGTTATCAAGATCAAGGGTCATCATGAAAACTGGTGTTGATATTTTTCTAATGGAGTTCTCTATGATTTCACTGATTAGAAAGGAAGCAGAATAGTTTCTTCAAGAATTCCATGCTACAGAATTCTAGGATGTGATGACATATTGATGAAGGGAATGAAAACTCTTCATTCTAGTAAAACTGCTACAGGATGACTTAAATGAAAAAGGTATGAGGTATGCATATATTTATATGTTCACTGGATGTTGTGAAGTCATGTCATATGGCTGTAGGTAATAGACTTCTATATTTAGAAGTATGATCTATGAAGGAGGATCTCTCGGTGCATTGATAGATGAAATCAACATAATATATCCACATGGAATATGAGGTGGCTATATATGAACGAGGAACTGGAAAATTTGTAAATTCTTGGGAATGAAGAATGTGCAAAAAGGAAGAGATCAGGAAATACAACCATGTCAAGAGGCAGCTATCATCCGAAAGCCAAGAAGATGTGACTAGGAGATCCCCTGGGAAGATATGTATTATGAAAACTCTGACAGAAGTCTGGTAAAGAAGAAGACCCTTGACAAAACATATCATTAGGAGATGTGTCAATCTGAATAAAGGATGCTAATGCCTACAGGAAGATGTCATGGTGAAAGATCATCACTGAGGTAACTTTTGTTTTAAAAGTTCATATGTATATGTTTATCTGGATGAATTTGTGTAGGGCTACTAATCATGAGAAAGGATGTATGATCCTTGGAGATGATTCGAAGGAAAGCAGCATGGCATAATGGTGGACAAGATGAGAAAGACTGATGAATCACTTTATGATAGTGGACATGACTCGTGACTAAAAGTGATGGATGATCTGTGCCCTCTGAAGCCAAATGTTGAAGATTCCTCAATATCAAAATCCATGACATCGAGGGGAGGAATTCTTCATGAGCAGCTAGGTGTCTCATCATTTCCGCTGCAGGACCCTGGTTGAGAAGGAGCCTGGTGGTAAGTTTCTTACTTGGAAGAAACATGAAGTATTTCCTTCCTGAGTTGAGAGGGAGTGACGTATGTGATTCTCTAATACATGTGTCATGCACTAGACCAGGACTAACAGTCATAAGTCTTAGTGAAGGCCATGTGGAGAGAATGAATAGACTCATCATTCTGGTCTTCATCAGGAAGACAGAATGGAGGATTGAGTAATCATCTGGCATTCGATACTCTTTGAGAATGAGATAGGGGATTCAAGATAAGAGTAGTCGAGGATCGATATTCTTTGAGGGTTGGCTACCCAAGATAAGAATAGTCCAAGAAGGTCATACTCTGGGAACACCTGGGTGGAGTATGTACCTTGGAGAGACAATGACTATGGTGTCTATAAGTCATGTGTCTCGCCAGCATTGTAGCCCATTGTCTCGTTGAGAGATGGGGTTGTTAGTCAAGGCCCGGCACTAGAACAATGCTGGTTGATATGATGTTATACAGATGTGATTACCAATCCGATTTTTCTTATGAGATTCTTCAGTTTGAAAGTGACCATGTACCTGTATGAATACCTCCCTAGTTAAGAGGGAGTGTTGAAAAAGTGTAACTAGGATCGATCTTCATATTGACTATGTAATTATGTAATTATGTATTTATGTAAAGAAGAAGACAAAGATAATAAAATGTATATTTGTTGTACTTGCTTCATGAGTTTCATGAGCAAGATTTTATTATAATTTAAATAGACTTCTTCTTGATGTCTATTAGGTTTTTGTCTTGTAGGAATAAATATAATTAGGTGTCTTATGTATGAAGGATCTAGTCTAAATGCTCCAAGATCTTGTCCAAGAATCCATGGAAGAAGAGCTTATGTCAGCCCTCAGATCAACGTTGGAAAAGATGTAATAAAGTTGGCACTACATGCAGTGAGAAGTCGGCCTCATAACGGTCATGTCGGCTCCCAAACAGTCACATCGGTTCACAAAGTCAGGTCGGCTTATATACAGGGGCAAACAACTATATATACCCTAGTAGACTTCGCAGAATACACAGAAGATTTTTGGTCATCTCTGAGTTGAAGTGTCGATTTGAGTGCAGACTGGAGTGCGGATTTAAGTGCAAACTTCGGTGTAGATTTAAGTGCAGACTTCGGTGCAGATTTAAGGACAAGTTTCAGTGCGGATTTCTGATGTGTTTCAGGTCTGGTTAAGGTACACACATGCTTGTGGCATCTAATTATTATATGTGTTGCAGTGTACTGAAACAGAGGTGCGGATTTGTCTAGAGATTGTCCTGAAGCAGCTACAGCAAGACAAGGTCAAATCAAAGGGAGTGTTAAAGTGCGGATTTGTCTAGAGGCTGTCTGCGGACTATCCTGAAGTGTAACCACTGTTAAAAGGGTGATTTCCAGTTCATGAAAAGTTGGAGCAATTGGACAAATCTTGAAGATACTCCAAAGAGAAGGAGCAGTAAGAAAGTCTCAACTACATTCGAATGAAGTGTTGGTGCAAAACAGTGCAAGTTGATGAAAGAAAGAAGGATCAGCATTGAAGGACATCAAAGAAGCAAGGACAAGGTCTTGGATGCATATATAGGTCAAGGGTCTAAATCTTGGTCATGGTACTTGTCATCTGAAAATCTATAAGAAGAATATCTCGTGGGTTTTCCTCTCCAAGAGGGAGAGGTTTTGCCCTAGCACTAGGAGCCTAATTCTTGTGTATCGTGTATTTTGATAATTGACTTGATGAAAGATTTAATAAGCTAACAAAGAGAAGACATAAGTAACTCAAGTAACCTCACAGGTAATTATCAAGAAGAGAATTTTGAATTAATCACTAGCCCTCCAAATTCTCAACAACCTGGACCAAACATCTCTTTAAGGTGTAGAACCATATCCAATTTCCTTGACAAAGGGTCCAAGAGTGATGTGGATTCAAAAATTTTCCGATTTCTCTATGCATGTGGGGTACCATTCAATGTTCTTTGCTCACCATATTGGCATGAAATGGTTTTTGCCATTAATGATGCCCCCAAAGGATACAAGAGCCCTAGATATGACAAGGCTAGAACCCTGGGCCTTGATCATGAAAAAGCAAAAATAATTCATTCTTTGAGTAGAATGACAAGTTCTTGGAATGAGCATGGGGTGTCCATTGTATCTGATGGATGGACAAATGTAAAAGGCAAACCGTTGATAAGTGTTCTTGCTGTGTCTGTTAGTGGTGCAATATTCCTTTCATCATATGATTATTCAAATAAGTTCAAGAGCCATTACTTGTAACAATTGAACGTATTGGACCATACAATGTCATCCAAGTCCTCACTGATAATGTTGCTAATTGTAAGGCAGCAGGAGCAATTATTGAGGATAAATACCCCCACATATTTTGGTTTGGGTGTTTGGTTCACACAATGAACCTTTTGATGCATGATATAATAAAAAATAAACAACCTCAATACAAATGGCTTGGTGATTTGTACAAGAGAGGAAAAAAAATGATAAGATTTATTACAAATCATAGCAATACCCATGGTCTTTTCCGCAGTCACTCAACATTGGAGTTTTTGAAGATAGCAAAGACTAGATTTGCTAGCTATTACCTCACCATCAGGCGCCTTTTGAAGGTAAGAGAGTCATTGGCTGCCATGGTATCAAGTCCACACTAGCAGGTATTAAAGGATAGGGCAACTACATCAGTTGACAGGCAAGGTTTTGAACAAGTGGAGGAGACCGCTCTTGATCCTTTGTTTTGGGCACGTGTGAGGGAAATTTTGAATTTCACCAAGCCCATTTATAACATGATTCATTTTGCAGATACAGATAAACTAGTGATTGGGGAGGTGTATGAGCAGATTGATAGCATGTTGGGGCAAATAAAAGATGTTAAGGAAAAAGATCCAAACTTGTATTCAATGATTCACAATTGCGTGTGTGCACGATGGAATAAACTGAATGTTCCACTACATGCTTTGGCGTATATCCTTATGCCAAAATACTACTCTCCATCTTGGTTGGGCCAACCTGCACCTGGAGTGGGGTTAGGATCAAACCTCATACAAATCCAGAGGTACAAGAGGGATACATGAAAGCATTAGACAAGTTGGTCCCTGAAAGGGAGGAGTGTGCTAATCTACGCCTTGAATTAGGCAGATACTTCAATTGCACTGGTTTGTTTGGTTCTTTTCATGCAATGGAAGATAGGGACAGGTTTGATGCTCTCACATGGTGGGAAACATATGGCGGCATGGGACTTTTGCCAAAATTGGCAAAAAAAGTTCTCTCACAGGTTGTAAATACTTCTTCTACAGAGAGGTCTTGGAGCACCTACAGCTTCATCCCGGTGTTGCGAACATCTCGATAACATCCCAATTTTATCTTGAAATCACGATTTTTTGGTCTAGACGATGTTTGTCGATTTTTAAAGATATTTTTTATGGTATCTTAATTTTTCCGATGTTTGCCTATTTTTTACCGATAATTTCCCGATTTTTACGATTTTTTGGTTTTTTGGACCCTTGCCGATTTTATCCCAATGCCAATATTCGCAACATTGCTTCATCCACAATGTGAGAAGAAACAAACTCAACGAAAACTAAGCAGAAAGCTTGGTTTATGTGCACTACAACTTGAGGTTGTTGAGTCATTATTGTGATCAGCCTTATGAGGATCTCTCATAGAAAGTTTGGGACAACAACCCAGAGGATGATAATTTGGAGGACGGCACTATACATCCGGAAGAATTGGAAGCAGAACTTTTGAGAGATGAGGATGAAGCACCAGCAGGCATGCCATCACCACACCCACCATCCGGTAGTAGTGCCAGTGACAGTGTTCGAGTTCCAACTGCTATTCCTTTGCTACCTCCACCTACATCCTCACGTGAAGGGCATGGCACTTCTAGTCATGGTCGTGGTACTATCCGCGAGGAGACTAGTGAAAGACCACCATTACCACGAGTTGCTCATAAATTAGACATTTCTCATGGCAAGAGGCCAAGCAATAGATAAAATAGATTTACAGTTTACTATTCTTCTCTATTTTCTAGTAGTTTTTAACTTTATATAATTGTTGAAACTTGACTCTTTCATATTTAATGGAAGATATATTTTTTAAACAATATATGACAATTTAAGTTTGAAGTTTGAAACTTTGAAGTTGGCAGTTATAAGTTTATAAGTCATTATGAATTATGAATATGATGCTTCATGAAAGTTGAAAGTTGTTTCATTTCGTTTCATTTTATGACATTTCATTTCATATTAAATATTCTTTGTTGTAATGGTTACACTTAGCTTACAAGTACAACTATGGTGATCAATGAATCAATGAAGATAAATGTTATATATTGAATTCTAAAAGATTGAAACTTTAAGATTGATGAATCATGAGACTCAAGAGTCAATATGTTGTATGTTTCTAACTTATGGACGTGGTTAATGAAGATTATAACTTCTACATGATTGATGTTTTATGGTTCAATCTATGTTTTTATGTTTTTTATGTCTAATTCATCATTCTACATGCTTTTGTTGACATATATGCATCAAAATATAAAAATATATATATATATTTAAAAAAAAACGCTCCTGAACTGGGAGCTTTTGAAAATGGCGCTCCCGCTCCCGCTCCCAAGTAACCTTGCAAGGATATACCAGGTTAATGTGATTAAATATATCTCTATATTAAGTCAATTGATAGTCAACAAGAGTGATACTATAGCAGAATTGTTTCGTTAAGATATTTTCAAGGATACATCACTCAGAATTCACAAGTGTCAATATATCAAAGTCAAGATAACTTAGCTTACATGTCAGGTTTGATAGGTCATTCATGTCAGCTTACAATCAAGTCCAGTCAATATGATAACTTACAAGAGACCAAGGTTGTCTTTTTAAGATACTTACAAGGACATGTCATTTGTCAAGTCAAGTTAGCATTAAGTCACAAGTGTCATACTGGTGAATGTCAATTCAAATTCATCAACATACAATGATAGATCAACCACCGAACGTACAAGCCTGTCCACACATCATACAAGATTGTTACTTGGCACAAGGGTTTGGCTGACCTTCAAAGGGTACTTGTTGCCCTCAACATAAGCTACGGGCCTTAAAGAGAGTTCGCAGACACTGCCTTAAGACTCCAAAACACCATCAAACAAACATCAAGACCCTTGCTGCACTTAGAGGCTCCTCGTTGCCTTTCAAGGAGGAAACAACACGCCTTCGCTGCCCTAGTTTGGGATCTGAAAAGGAGGTTGCAGAAGAATCCTGAGGATGCCCTAATGAAGAGGTAAACCAAGGCCAAGAACCAAACCAAAACATGCCAAAGACATCTTAAAACAAGCTCAAAATACTTAACTTCAAAGGCCGAGTCAGAGGCAGAAGATGGCAAGCCTAAACTTGTCCCCAAATCAACAAAAAAACTCCCTTCAAGAGGTCTGAGCTTCAGCTGCTACAGGAGGCCGAAGATCTCATGTGAAATTTCAAAGCTAATTGATCAAAAACTCGTTGAGATAGATGTGTGAGTGAGGGAAGGTTAAGGGTCTCCTTTTATAGTTTTGCTTAAGCCTTTTAGGGCTTCATTAGATGAGACTTTTAGGGGATTTTAAAACAATGTTTATTCTTAATTTATTTTAATAGTTATTGATAAATTGTTTGTTTAAGCTCTAAAAAAATTGTACACTAACCCTTAAGAACTCTATTTAAAGTTTGAAATCAATGATTGGCTTAGTGCATACGGTCCTACCAAGGTTGTGAAGTCAGTGATTGGTTTTTGCCTTTGGTTCTTGAAGTTATTCCACTTATACACAATGAGATTGCAGTGATAATTATTGTCATATATTGAAAACCGTAGGTGAATTAATGATAAGGTGTCAAGTCACAATCCCATGGGGTTTTAGCCCACAAAATTGGGTTCTCCAACTTCAAACTCAATTTTCTCTCAAACTAGGAGGACTTATGTGGCGTACCACATACCACTAGAAAGATCTCGACGAGGAGAATCCAATGACATGGATATCCAAGTCAAACTCAAATATTTGACCCTTAAAAAACCCTCGACAAATTTAGGATACATCCATAGTCCAGGGAACCCAAACTCTAGGACTTGGGTTTTTAACCATCCAACAATATGGAGCTACCAACTTGATGTAATCTGACAATTACTAGGAAACATTCATTAGCCATTTGACATCAATGGCTGGTGTTTCTAGTCAAAGTCAAACCCAGTCAACTCCATGGGTTGACATCAATGACAACACCATCCAACAGTGAGTAGTATTATGTCTATTGTCTTTAAATAGAGGGTTGTAGTCAAAGCTCCCCTGTGATGATTCTTCTTCTTTAGATTCGAGAATGTTCAACAGATGAGCATAGATGAACACAGATGAGCACAAAAGAGCAGAGACAAGTTACAACATGATCCAGTGATGATGATGACAGGACATTTGAGATGAGAACCATGATGCAGTCGATAACTCCTCCCTAGCTGAGGAAGTGTTCAAATTTGGCAGCTCAGGGAGAAATTCCCTCCATTGGATAGCCTTCCTCATCCAAAGAAGCCCCTACTAGCCCTTGGAAGAATTTAAATTGGTCAAGGAAAAATAGTATTTTTGATGTGAAAACCAAATGTGCACAAAAGTACAAGTCGGCCTAGGCAAGGAAATTTGAACCCCTAAGTCATGTCACATCATGTCACATCACTTGGAGGGCATCACCACACATCATGTTTTTGATTATTGTTTTGACTGGGTTTAACTGAGCTTGGAAGGCCAAGTTGATTGTTGCTTTGATCAAGCTCTTTGGAGGAAAATTTAATCATTGACCGTTGACTGGTTAGGGCTTCTTTTGCTTGCTATTGACTCTAATCGGAATTGCAAATTTGACTTGTTGACTAGATTTGACTTTTAGGCTCATATTTGACTGAATTGCAAGGATATACCAGGTAAATGTGATGAAATATATCTCTGTATTAAGTCAATTGATAGTCAACAAGAGAGATACTACAGCAGAATTGTTTCGTTAAGATATTTTCAAGGATACATCACTCAGAGTTCACAAGTGTCAATATATCACTATCAAGTTAACTTAGCTTACATGTCAGGTTTGATAGGTCATTCATATCATCTTATAGTCAAGTCCAGTCAATATGATAAGATACAAGAGAGATGTTACACCACAGTTGTCTTTTTAAGATACTTACAAGGACATGCCATTTGTCAAGTCAAGTTAGCATTAAGTCACAAGTGTCATACTAGTGAATGTCAATTCAAAGTCGTCAACATACAGCCATAGATCAACCACCGAACCTACAAGCCTGTCCACACATCATACAAGATTGTTACTTGGCACAAGGGTTTGGCTGACCTTCAAAGGGTACTCATTGCCCTTAACATAAGCTACAGGCCTTAAAGGGAGGTTGCAAACACTGCATTAAGAATCCAAAACACCATCAAACAAACATCAAGACCCTTGCTGCACTTAGAGGCTCCTCGTTGCCTTTCAAGGAGGAAAAAACACCCCTTCGTTGCCCTAGTTTGGGTTCTGAAAAGGAGGTCGCAGAAGAATCCTGAGGATGCCCTAATGAAGAGGTAAACCAAGGCCAAGAACCAAACCAAAACATGCCAAAGACACCTTAAAACAGGCTAAAAATACTTAACTTCAAAGGTCGAGTCAGAGGCAAAAGATGGCAAGCCTAAACTTGTCCCCAAATCAACAAAAAACCCTTCAAGAGGTCTGAGCTTCAGCTGCTACAGGAGGCCGAAGATCTCATGTGAAATTTCAGAGCTAATTGATCAAAAACTCGTAGAGATAGATGTGTGAGTGAGGGAGGGTTAATGGTCTCCTTTTATAGTTTTTCTTACGCCTTTTAGGGCTTCATTAGATGAGACTTTTAGGGGATTTTAAAACAATGTTTATTCTTAATTTATTTTAATAGTTATTAATAAATTGTTTGTTTAAGCTCTAAAAAAATTGTACACTAACCCTTAAGAACTCTATTAAAAGTTTGAAATCAACTATTGGCTCAGTGCATATGGTCCTACCAAGGTTGTGAAGTTAGTGATTGGTTTTTGCCTTTGGTTCTTGAAGTTATTCCACTTATACACAATGAGATAGCAGTGATAATTATTGTCATATATTGACAACCATAGGTGAATTAATGATAAGGTGTCAAGTCACAATCCCATGGGGTTTTAGCCCACAAAATTGGGTTCTCCAACTTCAAACTCAATTTTCTCTCAAACCAGGGGACTTATGTGGCGTACCACATACCACTAGAAAGATCTCGACGAGGAGAATCCAATGACCTGGATCTCCAAGTCAAACTCAAAGATTTGACCCTTGAAAAAACCTCAACAAATTTAGGATACATCCATAGTCCAGGGAACCCAAACTCTAGGACTTGGGTTTTTAACCATCCAACAATGGAGCTGCCAACTTGATGTAATCTGACAATTTCAAGGAAACATTCATTTTCAATTTGACATCAATGGCTAGTGTTTTTAGTCAAAGTCAAACCTAGTCAACTCCATGGGTTGACATCAATGACAACACCATCCAATAGTGAGTAGTAGTATCCTGTCTATTGTCCTTGGATAGAGGGTGGTACTCAAAGCTCCCCTATGATGATTCTTCTTCTTTAGATTCAAGAATGTTCAATAAATAAGCAGAGATGAACACAGATGAGCACAAAAGAACAGAGACAAGTTACAACATGATCCTATGATGATTATGACAGGACATTTGAGATGAGATTCATGATGTAGTCAGTAATTCCTCCCTAGCTGAGGAAGTGTTCAAATTTGGCAGCTCAGGGAGAAATTCCCTCCATTGGGAAGCCTTCCTCATCCAAAGAAGCCCCTACTAGCCCTTGGAAGAATTTAATTTGGTCAAGGAAAAATAGTATTTTTGATGTGAAAACCAAATGTGCACAAAAGTACAAGTCGGCCCAGGCAAGGAAATTTGAACCCCTGAGTCACATATAAATACACATCATGTCACATCACTTGGAGGGCAGCACCACACATCACATTCTTCTCTTGCATGGTTCGTATAGCCCTGAAATTGCAGGTTTGTTCTCACATCTGCAAAGGGAAGGAGGATATTTCTTATTGGTGTGTTGATTTTCTTATTTAACAACAATGACCAGCCTTTGACTACTTTTAACATGGGTTTGAACTTTGTTTGACTTGAAATTATCTCTATTTTTGCAGGTCGAATTGATTGGACAAGAGACCGATTTTTCCTAGGTTGTTTGACCAAGGTTGACTGTATACTTTGACTAAGTTTGACTGCAGGTCTGTGGAGGTTTGACCACGGGCTTTATCTCTCCTTTAATCGAGTTTTTTATTATTGTTTTGACTGAGTTTAACCGAGCTTGGAAGGCCAAGTTGATTGTTGCTTTGATCAAGCTCTTTGGAGGCAGATTTAATTGTTGACCGTTGACTGGTTAGGGCTTCTTTTGCTTGCTATTGACTCTAACCGGAATTGCAAATTTGAAATGTTGACTAGATTTGACTTTTAGGCTCATCTTTGACTGGATATTGGTTAGTTGCTATCAATTGGTCAAAGGCTTGACTTTGACTCTTTGTTGATGAACTTGAACATTGCATCTCTCTGCTGAACATTTGTTGACAACCTAAAAGAAGAAGAATTTGGGTAGGGTTCTTTGACCAAATATTGTGTCCCTATTGTTCTTGGTTGTCTTCTATTTTGCATTGGTTTACTATTCTATCTACAATTGCTTATTGTTTTTGTAAGATTGAATTATATTGGATAAATTGATTACTAATTGAAGAAGAATTGATATAAGTGATTTTGTTAAGCATAGAACTCTGGAAAATTAATATCACCTTTTATCTGACAGGAGGGAATTGATAGTCAGCTACTACATTCAAAGTTATATCAAGCAAGCCTAAACAAGAGCCTGAACCACAGCTTGAACCAAAGTTAGCCAACGCCAAAGTCATAATAGTAGCCAAACACAGACTCATGCTCCATGAGCATGATTTAGATGGTGGCCAGGTCAAACCATCACCGGTAAAATACTTCAACTTCTACCACCCATCTCATCAATTTGTGACCATGTTTAAACCATTATCACAAAGCATTTCCACTTCACAGAAGACCTCATCTTTTAGCTAGATTCAGAATTGTTCCAAGAATTGCTTCAAGCCAAGTTCCACAGTTGGTGGTCAACCTTAAACCACCACCAATAGAAGACTTCGGCTTCTACTAGCTCACTTGGTTTATGGTATTCCTTAAACCACCATCTCAAAGAGCACATCCAATCATTGGCTGCAATCCACCTTTGTATTTAAGTTCTCTTCTTGGACTCATATACACTCCTTCAAATTGGGTTGGGGGGTGTTGAAAATTTCGAGAGCTGGAGATTATTACAAATTCTCTTCTTGATAATTGCTTGTGAACTTGCTTGAGTTACTTATGTCTTTCTTTCTTTAGCTTAGTTAGTCTTTCATCAAGTCAATTATCAAAATGCACGAGACACAAAATTAGGCTCCTAGAGCCAGGGCAAAACCTCTCCCTCTTGGAGAGGAAAAGCAAAGAATTCTTCTTATAGATCTTCAAATGACAAGTACCATGACCCAGACTCAGACCCTTGACCTAGATATGCTTCCAAGACCTTGATATAGCTTCTTCAGATGATCCAAAACTTGACTCTTCTCCTTTATAACAACTTGCATTGTCCTACACTCGACCTAGAGAAATCGGTCTCTTTTCACACCTTTCAAATTGATCTCTTTTTATGCACTATGTGAGTGAATATAATTCAGGGCCTTCGTTAAACAAATCTGCACTTGGACTGTTGTACTTTACTTCTACTTCTGTGTCATGCTGTCTCTGAATTATGCATCCTTCTTTTTCTTATATAAACGTTATATTTATAATAGCTTCCTGACCCTTAACTCACACAAAAATCCGCACTATTAATTCTTCCTGAAGTTTGCAATATAATTCAGAGCAATCTGCAAATGTTACCCCTTTAATTTGTCTGCATTTAACTTACATCCGTATTAGATTCTGCTTCAAATCCTAACTTAATCCTGCTTTTCATCCGCACTTGTATGTTCAGAACAGTCCGCAAATTTCCACTGTAAAATCACATAGAGAGCTGCAATTGTTGTGTGCTAATGAGCCACAGTTGACAGGGGTATATATAGTGTATAGTCTGGCTATTAGGCCGACCTGTAGGCCGACATGAAGGACTATAAGTTCAACGTTTGTGAGAGCATCTTCTTGCATCTTTCGGGAGTCATTTCTTCATGGTATTTTGCCAACGTCTTGGAGCATATTGTTGACTAAATCCTTCATGAATGTGACACTTAAATTCACTTATATCTAGAAGATAATTCCTAATAGACATCAAGAAGAAGTCTATAGACCTATAATAAAATCTTGCTCATGAAACCCATGAAGCAAGTAAAACAAAAATACATCTCATTATTTTTTACTTCTTCTTTACATAAGTACATAATTACATAGTCAACATGAAGACTGGCCTAGTTACACTTTTCAACAGGGGAGAATGTTGGAAACATAATCCTTTTGGAGTTGTGTGAATTTGGCTCATTCACTTGAGAGGAAAGCGAAAAGCCTCAAGTGAAGGCCAACAATCGTAGAAGTCCAACAGACCTCTTGGAATATGAAACAAAGGATTAGGAAAATGTGTATGAATATGTATATTCTATTGATAATATGCATCACACGATTTATCTAAACTAGTCTATTATTTTTGCGTGTGTTCAACAGTATATTTATTGGATATAGCATTATATTGAATGCATACAAGCCATATGTGTTGAGAATTTGTAGGGCTTGAGATTAATACAAAAATTCTCCTTTTGATAATTACTTGTGAGCTTACTTATGTATTTTCTTCTTTAACTTAGTTAATCTTTCATCAAGTCAATTATCAAAGTACTCAGTCAAATGTAGAGACAAAATTATTTTCACTTGCAATTGAATTTCTTGGAATGTAGTTAGAAAGGTAAATCTCTGATTTATCTTCCTTACTTTCTCCTACCTTTAGATCAGCCTTTCTTCAGCCTTTCTTCTTATGGCCACTGTCTTTGACTTTGGCAAATTCTTTCCTTAGATACTTCAAACTCAAAGATGTCAGCATTGTACCCTTCCTGCACCTATCCGCATTTCTTGTTGCACCACACCGCAATCCTGTACCTTGTTGTACCTATCCGCAAACTGTACTTTCCTGTACCTTCCACAAATTGTACTCTCCTTCAGCATCTTCAGTGTTTTGATTTACCTCCAGCACCTTCAGGGTTTCGATTTACCTTCAGCACCTTCAGTATTTCAATTTACTTTCTGCAATCCGCTCCCTCCTTTACCTTCAACAATCTATACTTTTCCTGTCCCTTTTATCTCAGATTGATCCGCATTCCTTGTCCTCCAAATGAACTGCAGGACAGTCATATATATAGATGACTAATCAGCCATTAGGCCGACCATTCAGTTGATATTTAGGCTGACTATGTAGCTTGAAATTTAGGCCGACTTGTAGCTTATTTTTTCTGGCATTATATGAGGTACTACTTCTCATATATTCCAATATTGTTGTAGGTTGTTTTCGCTATATTTGGTGCTTGTCTTCCAACACTTCTGGAGGGCTGTTGAGAGCTTCTTTACAATGTCTTGGAGCATATCCATCTGAACTGGATCCTTCATGATTTTGACACTTAATCCTATTTGTACCTAGAAGACAAGAACTTAATAGACATCAAGAAGAATTCTATCTACAACAAAATACATTTTATTATCTTTGTCTCCTTCTTTTCATAATTACATAGTCACCATGAAGACCGACCTAGTTACATTTTACAACTCTCCCTCTTAAATAGGGAGGTATTCATATAGTTACATGATCATTTTCAAACTAGAGAATCTCATAAGAAAAATCGGATTGGTAATCGCATTTGTATAGCATCATATCAACCAGCATTGTCCTAGTGCAAGGCCTTGACTAACAGCCCCATCTCTTCAACGAGACAATGGGCTTCAATGCTAGCGAGACACATGACTTATAGACACCTTTGTCATTGTCTCTCCAAGGTACATATGTTTGAAATACTGAGAGGGGGGTAAATCAATATTTCTTTTCAATTGTTAATTATTGCCAGTTAGATTCTTCACAATTAAAGATAGAGAGGTGTATAATAATAATATTAAGGATTAATAAGAACTTCAATCCTTTTTTTAAATAATAGTATACAATAGATGAGTGAGGGCACCAACCCTTTTAATGAAACAAGCACCAACTTGGACTTTTGATGAGACTCCGACCTCTAGGGCTTTTACCATATCTTCTCAAGGCACCAACCTTGTGTTTAGGGGCTCCTACCCCAAGGACACCAATCCCTCTTATCTTCTTTTGATATATGATTTCAAAGAGGCTCTACTCCCCAAAGTGTTCACTGTACTTTGTCTGGATTCTGCACCATCAATTTAGTATTTTGCACCATTAATTCTGCACTATGTTGTGTCAACACTTCAACAATTACACCAACACTTCTGCACCAACAGCTGCACCCCCACTTCTGCACCAACAGTTGTACCAACACTTCTGCACCAACAGCGGCACCACCACTTCTACACCAATAGTTGTATCAAAAATGTGAACGACACAAACAAGTGCTGGAAGAATCCGAGTCGCTACAATAAGGGTCCGAGACTTTTATATTTACTTCCACAGGTCTGAGGCAGATAGATCCAAGATAGCTGTATATACTGCATAGGTCTGAGGGAGATGTATACTTCACAGATCCGAAGTTGATATGAATTATAGGTTGTTGTATATACTACACAGGTCTGAGGACTGTAAAGAGTAGCAAATCAAGTTCCACGCAATTCTATGCAGCAGACTTAGACTCCACGCAACAGATTCTATGCAACATATTTATATCCTGTGCATTATGTAACAGATTTGGATATTTCCTTGTCTGAAATCACAGTATGAATCCTTCTTCAATTTTCTTGCATTCTCCTTGATAGTTCACAAGTTGTGAACTGGATCTCTTCAATATATATCCTTCAACGATTGATGATCTGAATGAATAAAACAGCTCCTATATTAATACGAGTTTTTTTTGGTTTGAAATGAAGGACATGTCTTATGGAGGGAGACTAACTAGTGTAGAGAATCATAGGTCGGCTAGGGTAACCAATAGAATATACGAATTTAAAAAATCAATTTCTCGCAAACCGCTAGGAGTTTTGGGGCAAGTAAAGGCTCATTAGAACGGGAAAAATATACTCTAAAAGATGGTATAGGACCCATGTTGATAGAATGCTTCCAAGGTGATAAAAACAAATTTTCCCTGTGACTGTCTTTGATTTTTTTTGTGCAGGAGGTGAATAGGACAGCATGCCTTTTCCATTGCTAGGCTTCTCCTTTGTTTGGTTTATCAATATAGGATCATAGTGTCATCATGTAGGACATCTATGTCATCATGATAGTACCCAGTAAAGTCATGAAGGTATAGCATCATGTATTCAATAATAGTGCAGTAATATGTCACAGTGTAGCATCATTAGGAGAACTTCAAATGATACGTTATCATCTAGTTTCATCGAGTGTGTTCATTCATTCAACCTGTTGCGATCAATGACAACTTGGATTAACAACATACTCCACCCAGGTGTTCCCAAAGTATGACCTTCTTGGACTCTTCTCTTGGGTAGCTAGCCCTCAAAGAATATCAGTCCCCTACTACTCTTATCTTGAATGCCCTATCACATTCTCAAAGAGTATCGAATGCCAGATGATTACCCAATCCTCCATTTTGTCTTCCCAAGGCTAGAATGATGTGTCTATCTCTCCCTCTCAACCAGGGAGGACCCTATTCCACAAGGGAATGTACTCATTCTTATACAAAGAATGTACCTAAGCTCATCCTTAGGAATTACCAAGTTTCTTCCAAGTAAGAAACTTACCATCAGGCTCCCTCTTAACCAGGGACCTCTAGCAGCAATGGTGAGACACCCAGTTGTTTATGAAGAATTCCTGTTCTCGATGTCATGGATTTCGATATTGAGGAATTTCCAACTTTTAGCTTCATAGGGCATAGATCATCCTGAGTCATGTCAGACTATTAGAGAGTTATTCATCAGACTTCCTTTATCTGGTCCATTGTTATGCCATGTTGCTTTCCTTTGAATCATTTCCAAGGATCATACATCATTTCTCATGATTAGCAACCTTGCACAAATTCATCCAGATAAATATTTACATATGAACCTTTTTAAAACAAAAGTTACCTTAGTGATGATCTTTCACCATGACATCTTTCTATAAGCATCGGCATCCTTCATACAGATTGACATATCTCCTAATGATATGTTTTTCCAAGGGTCTTCTTCTTTACTAGACTTCTGTCAAATTCTACATATCTTTCCAGGAGATATTCTAGTCATATCTTCTTGGCCTCCAGATGATACCTGCCTCTTGTCATGGTTTCATTTCATGATCTCTTCCTCTCTGCACATTCTCCATTCCCATAAACTTACACATTTTCCAGTTCATCGTTCATATACAACCACCTCATATTTCATGAGGACATATTATGTTGATTTCATCTGTCTATGCATAGAGAGATACTTCTTCATAGATCATACTTCTAAATACAGAAGTCCATTACCTACAACCATATGACATGACTTCACAGCATCCAATGTCAGCATATAAATATATACATACCTCATACCTTGAGTCATCCTGTAGCAATTTATCAAGAATGAAGAGCTTCATTCCCTTTGACCTGCTTCAACAATATGTCATCACATCCCAAAAATTCTGTCTCCATGATGACCCTTGATCTTGATGACTACTTTCTTAAAGTTTGTCAAAGAGGTTTTCCCGGAGCTGATTCACCAGGAGCTCCTGCCATGCTTAGATCAAGATGCTACATTGCTTCCTATCATATAACCAACAGAAATCAATTCTTTATTCATAAGTTCGCATGATTTTTCCTTGAATCTTCTTTTCTTTCTCTTATTGAGATTGTCCCTTTAGGACCATCTTTCTTGTAATGTCCATAAGTCTTTCACATTTCCTCAACTTCCCTTTTTCTTCTACAAATGTTTGAGTCTTATATCCTTCAACATTTTTGCCCTTCATTTGTCTTTTTCCATCAAATATAGAGACCACAAGTTGAATGAGGTAATTTTTCTTGTCTATTTGTTACGTTGTCCATCTTATCGTCTTTTCCAGATCTCACAGTTGAGATCTTATGAAGATATCCCTTCATTCTTTGATACCTCAATTTTGTGTAAATCGGGTCTAAGTGACATAACCTTATTTATTGCATAGAATAGTTCTTTCAGCTTATCATATATTCTCTTGACGTCTCCAATCCTTCATGGACTTTTCATGACTTTGCTTTCTTCGAGGACTGTGACTTTCCTCCTCATGCAAGGATTCTTGGTAACCTAACCAGCTTATAAATCTCCCTGCAAAAACAAAGTCATTTAACCTAATATGATTATAGAATAAAAAATACTTACTTGATAAGTGAAGATAAAGTCTTCAGCTTGACTTCTTCGAAGGTTGTTGAGAAAAGATGTGTTAGTGCTTTCTCTTTGGATGATTTTCTTCAAGGGTAAGGATTAGGTCCTTATTGTAATGATGATAAACCCTTCTTTTGGTTGTCTATGTCTTGTGCTATTTCTGTCATGAAACCAAGGTCTCATTTTGATACTGAAATCATTCTTTTAAGATAGCACTATATTATTGTGATTGCACTGTGAGTTCTCAAAGATTGCGGTGTTTGCACAAGAATCAACTTAACTGTAGCAACACTGAATCATGTACCAGCATATAGTATCAAAGTGGGTGATTATGTTAATGTAGATAATACCAGACCTGAAGCATCACTCTGAACTGCACCATGTCTGCTGAGAAGTATAGTAGTTAGACTACAGAACTGAGTTTGTCAAAAATACTCCTAAAATTTGATCCTTAAGTGTCTCTTAGATGCCCTTCCTTAACTGTTACCTTAGCTCTGATTCCATGTTGAGAATTTGTAGGGCTTGAGATTAATACAAAAATTCTTCTTTTGATAATTACTTGTGAGCTTACTTATGTATTCTCTTCTTTAACTTAGTTTATC
The DNA here is from genome assembly GCA_034641835.2 of Pinus albicaulis. Classification (NCBI taxonomy): domain Eukaryota; kingdom Viridiplantae; phylum Streptophyta; class Pinopsida; order Pinales; family Pinaceae; genus Pinus; species Pinus albicaulis. The sequence goes on from CM076570.1 coordinate 1,318,528,786, forward strand.
TTTCATCAAGTCAATTATCAAAGTACTCATTCAAATGTAGAGACAGAATTATTTTCACTTGTAACTGAATTTCTTGGAATGTAGTTAGGAAGGTAAATCTCTGATTTATCTTCCTTACTTGCTCCTACCTTTAGATCAGCCTTTCTTCTTATGGTCACTATCTTTGACTTTGGCAAATTCTTTTCTTAGATACTTCAAACTCAGAGATGTCAGCACTGTACCCTTCCTGCACCTATCCGCATTTCTTGCTACACCACACCGCAATCCTGTACCTTGCTCACCTTCAGTGTTTTGATTTACCTTCAGCACCTTCAGTATTTCAATTTACTTTCCACAATCTGCTCCCTCCTTTACCTTCCACAATCTGTACTCTTCCTGTCCCTTTTATCTCAAATTGATCCACATTCCTTGTCCTCCAAATGAGCCGCAAGGCAGTCATATATATAGATGACTGATCAGCTATTAAGCTGACCATTCAGTTGATATTTAGGCCAACTATGTAGCTTGAAATTTAGGCCGACTTGTAGCTTATTTTCTCCAGCATTATATGAGGTATTACTTCTCATATATTCCAATATTGTTGTAGGTTGTTTTTGCTATATTTGGTGCTTGTCTTCCAACACTTCTGGAGGGTTGTTGAGAGCTTCTTTACAAGGTCTTGGAGCATATCCATCTGAACTGGATCCTTCATGATTTTGACACTTAATCCTATTTGTACCTAGAAGACAAGAACCTAATAGACATCACGAAGAAGTCTATCTACAACAAAATACATTTTATTATCTTTGTCTCCTTCTTTTTATAATTACATAGTCAACATGAAGACCGACCTAGTTACATTTTACAACAATATGAACCATAAATAGAAATATTGTTACAAGTATAAAAGTAATTTTTATGAAAAATCCCGACAAGTGCAAACATTTGAATGGAAAGGCGGACTTTTGCAGATTGGTAACAGAGTATGTACTATGAACACAAAACTTCTATCACATATAGGAGAAGAATATGAAGAGTGGAGGACAAAGAAGAGGAGGACGAAAAAGTTGAGTTGGAGTTGGAAGGAGAAGATGGACATCAATCAAGTTCTTAGATCAGGGAAAAATCCCCACAAGTGCAAACATTTGAATGGAAAGGCGGACTTTTGCAGATTGGTAACAGAGTATGAACACAAAACTTCTATCACATATAGGAGAAGAATATGAAGAGTGGAGGTTAAAGAAGAAGAGGAGGAAAAAGTTGAGTTGGAATTGGAAGGAGAAGATGGACATCAATCAAGTTCTTAGATCAGGGAAAAATGATCCTATTAAACAGTTCACAATGCAAAGCCAGATGGGATGCAACAAGGTGAGAGAAGAATGAGATCAAAGTCATCCGATTAGGAAATCTTACTTTAACAAGTGAATTTGTGAATACATATGATCCAGTTTCTTATAATGAATCAAAGTTCAAACAAACAAGAATAGAGATATGCAATGCAAGTAGAATATGAGACTTTAATAAAAAAAAAATACTTGAAAGTTAGTTGAATTACCTCCAAATTAGAAAAAAAATTGGTGGTATATGTGTAGCATATGTGTAGACTGAACTAAGTTCAAATCAGATGGTTCAACTAATGAATATAAAGTCAAGTTAGCTGCGATAGGATATCCACAAAAAGGGTATAGGATATGAACAAAAATTTGCTCAAAATACAAAATTATTACAATTAATATGTGGTTAGCTCTTGTAGAACAGTTTGGTTGGCAAGTACACAAAATGGGCATGAAAAGTGCATTCCTAAATGGGAATTTGCAAAAAGAAGTACACGGGGAGAAGCTTAAAAGATTTGTTGTTGAAGGAACAGAAAAGTCGATATGCAAGTTGGTGAAGGAAATTGAATTTATTCCATTAATGCGAACTCTATTTATTTTGCCTTGTTCCTTTGTGCTTGCATGTTACTGCTCCAGACTGGCACTCCAACCATTGACAACAATTTTGAGCCAAACTTTGATCATGCAAAATACTGCAACACGCCACCCTCCCCTCAGATGTTGCAAAGTTAGAAAATCAAAAAACGTTCCACTCCCACCACTTATACATCTCATAATCAATACTTCAAATGTACTCGTAACTCCAAACCAAAAGGGATACATGCTCATTAGTAAAGGGGAGAAAAGACAAATATATATGCATGATATAATTCATCCTTGAGATTTTGCTACATAATCAGTTATTAACTGTACAAATTATAACAGGTAGCATTTAATTTAAGTCATATTTAGAGTTTTATATAAAAACCATTAAAAATCATCCAGATATGGCTAGTTGTACCTGATGTTCAGGCTCCGCAGGATAGAAAGTATCAAACTGTTGAATTTGTGTTGTTACTAAATTATCTATTAATTTTGTTTGCTCTCTTTCTTTACTCACTGCAGCCAACTTAGCTTCATCACTCCCATTGGTGAATATGATAGACCTGCTACATTATCTGACTAGATTAGCTTTCTGATCACCACAAATCTAGCATAATAAAACTAAAATAGAAGGCTCAAAAGTCTAATACCTATACTGTTCACCCACATCAGGACCTTGCCCAAAAACTTGGGTGGCATCATGACTGGACCAGAAAACATCCAATAGCTGCTCATATCGGATTATTTTTGGATTATATTCCACCTTCCAAGAATGCCAAATAAGATAGAGTGATCAATATATCAGAACTCTTAAAATGATGATAGTGAATACTAAAGAATTACAAGAAAAATAAACAAAATGTTAAAGTATAAGGCATCTAGAGGGAAACTGGTATGAATGAATATTAAACAACCACCAAATAGATTCATGACATATCTTTATCCATGTAAAAACCTGCACGAAAATGAAAAGAAGCATAAGCATGGTTGGTAGTTGATAGGTTAGTGAATCTGCCTTGTCAGAATAAGAGATATTACTTTTATTTAATTTTAAACACAAACATTTATGAAACGCCAAGACTCTATCGTGTATTTAATATAAAAGGTTGGCAGGGTTTGTGGGTGCTGGTGCAGAAGCCAGTACAAGGGTGCCATTTTTTAAATCCTTATTCAATGGGTGTGGCATTGGTCACACAATGTTTAAAACTAAGTTGTAGGAAAAGTGTACTTGTAGTACAGGGCCCTACCATGCATATTTCAAAACATAAACACACAAACGTCTTTGGTAAAGCCCTGATACGCATTTCTGGCCATACAAATGCATACCACGTGTGTGAAACACATCTCATATAGCCGAAAATACATTTCCCAAACAATTTAGCTAAATTTACTCAGTTTTTTAACTAAGTTTGACCAAAAATGTTGGCAACCAATGGTAATGTTACATTCTTAAAGTAGAAGTTCTCATGATTAAGGGTAATTTTAAGAGGATAAAAAGTTATATTTATTAATGGTGATGTTAAAAATTTAAGTAAACTTTTTATTTTAAGAATTTAACATTACCACCCAAGAGACGTAGAACAGTCAGTGACAGGGTATTCTGCTAAGGCACTCCTTGTGTGAAGGTCAACAGTTGGAAGCCCCATGGGTACAAAATTTCAACCATGTTAAGGGTTAGTGTGACCTGGGCCAGGTGAAATTCCTAGGTGATTTTGACGGCTTAGATGCCCCTAGATTGCAGTTTCTTAGCCAAAGGCTACTTCCACAAGTCATGGAAGTAACAAACAAAAAGAATTTAACATTACCATTAATTATTTCAAGACGTTTGAGAGTGGTTCGAAGTTCCAACCTCTTCGGACTTCATATGGAGAATCTAGAATTTCACATCACATTAAAAATTCAGTAGATTTAACAGTTTTCAAGATTCATGATGAGCAGGATTTCAGCATTTTCATTAGATTCTATCATGTATGAGGGTATGGGATTGGAATTAATCAAGAGCATCAATCCATTTATGTACCCTGATGTTGGTGGCGCTAATTATTGAACCCCTCTATCATGGCCTTAGAAAAAATGTACCCTTCACTCTAGCCTACATCATTGATGGGATTGACATTTAATTACGAGCACAAACCCCTTTACAAATCTCGATGTTCATGGCGCTAAATGCCGAACCCCTCTATCATGTGATTGGCCAAAATGTACCCCTCACTCTAGCCTACTGTGAAATTTTCAATTTGAAATTCTACAGTTGCAGTGATAGATTTATTTCTCCTACTTATTATTTCAATAAGTTATTTACAGAAATCTATCAGTAAACTTCGAAATAAATACTACTGCAACATTCACAATTATATATGCAGAGAAGTAAACAATGAAAAACATTAGCATAAGAAACAATCACATGTACACAGTTATTTTTGGACAAATGTCCCCAAAAAAACCCAATGCAGGAAAACCAGTGCAGCAAATGAGGGTTGTATTAATATTCTTCAACAAATGAATCTTTACAAGGAATACACAGGCAGATAAATCTGAAAACACCTGAGAAATAATTCTCAGCTCCTCCCGTCAAATTTCTGGACACTCTGATCAGCCTTTGCTTCCCTCTATGCATATCTGCATGTTTCACTATGCAATCCCTGCGCTTGACTGCGTAAGTCTGCGTGGGATCACTGCGCTGCAGCCCTGTACTGCCTCCTGTGACCCACTGCGTCCCTCTGTCCTTGAGTTCAGTCACTGTTGACTCCCTCCTTCTCCTTCTGTTCCTGCAACTCTCCCACTGAGATCAAATTCTATTCTTTCAAAATTGATCTCCTTCGGGCATTAAGTGTATGCCCAGCTTGTTTTCCAAATGACCCTCAAGCCTTCTTTTATAATCTTCTTGTTGATGAATCAACAGCCCAGATTGGAAGTCTAAATCAATGGCTAAGATTAAAACTTGACTTGATCTTCGTTTTCTAGAAGATTCACACTCTGTCTTATTAATACCCTTTAATTATTTAATTTCCCTAAGTTTAGACTTAGGGCCTCCATTAAAATAATTAATAATTTTAATAAAACATGAACCGAGCAGAATTTCCACAAACGGTTTCTGGGTTCTTTGGAATACTGATGTCCAAGTCTCCTCACAAATTTTGAGACTTAGAACACTTTCGAAGCTACAAAAATCAACACTCCCTCTTAGCGAGCAAAGTGCTCTAGCAATATGTCTGTTGCATGTTGCTCTGCTTCTGAAGCATACTCTGTGCTATTGATCTCTAGATGCTGACTCTCATCTGCTGCGCTGCTGCCTTCTGTACTGCTGCCCATGAAACTGCCACTGTCACTGCTGCATTTGTACTGTAGCTCCCTCTGAATCCTGATCCTATCCATTCCTACTACTGGAATGGATTCTTGATCATCCCCATCTTCTCTCTGAAGTAGACAAACTTAGTCTTCCGCAAAGCTTTCGTGAGAATGTCTGCCACTTGTTCTCCTGTTGGAGTGTACTTCAACTGCATAGCTCCATGTTGTACACAATCCCTGATGAAGTGACACCTGATGTCAATGTGCTTCGACCGATCATGAAACACGGGATTTTCAGTGAGCTTGATGCAACTCTGATTATCACACAAGATATTGGTCGCTTCCATTTTCTCCTTTAGTAGGTTCACAAGCAGTTTTCGAAGCCATATGGCCTCACACGACGCTGTGTTAGCTGCCATATATTCAGCCTCCGCTGAGCTCAGTGCCATGGATTTCTGTTTCCTGCTACACCAAGAAGTCATTCATGATCCTAGATTGAAACAATACCCATTGGTACTCTTCCATTCTACTAGACTCCCAGCCCAATCTGCGTTGGTGAACCCACTCAACCTGACATCACTGCTACGGGTGTACTTCAATCCAAGCTCGACTATTCCTTGAAGGTACCTGAGAACATGCTTGGCTGCTGCCCAATGAGCCCTCTTAGGTTCTACCATGAACTGACTGAGAGTATTTACAGCATAACAGATGTTTGGCCTTGTGTTTAACAGATACATCAACGATCCTATGAGCTGCCTATACATAGTAGGATCAGCCTCATCATCTTCGGACGTGTCAATTTTCTTCGAGTTGGTGATTATTAGAGTCGTCATGAGTCTACAATCCTCCATCTGAAATCTCTTCAGAACCTATGTAGTATATCTTCCTTGACCAAGGAAGATCTCCCCCTTCTGCTGCCAAACTTCCAACCCCAAAAAATAGTGCGTTAGCCCTAGATCCTTCATGTCAAATTCCGTAGCCAAATTCTTCTTGCAGTTTGTGATGAGCCTTGAAGATCCTGTCAAAAATAGATCATCTACATATAAAACCAGTATCAGGGGCTCACTCCCTACCCTTAGATAGTAGAGATTGGGATCTGCGTCACTCTTAACGAATCCCATCTTTTGCAAGTAGCGGTCAATTCAACCATACCAGGCTCTAGGAGCTTGCTTTAGTCCATACAAGGCTTTCTTGAGCCTACACACATGAGTCTTCTGATCATGCGTCTTGAAGCCTTATGGTTGTTCAATATACACCTCTTCCTCTATCAGCCCATTCAGGAACGCAGTCTTGACATCCATCTGGTCAATCTCCCATCCCATCTGCGCAGCAAGGGATATCACGGATCTAATAGAGGTATATCTGGCTACTGGGGCTACTTGACCTTGTAGATCCACCTTGATCCTACAACTGATCTCTCCTGAAGTCTGGAGACCACTTCCTAGATATCATTCGTCATGATGGAACTGTACTCTTCCACCATTGCATCTACCCATACCTGGTGCTGAGTTGCTTCCTGAAAACTCGAAGGTTCCCCAACCTGTGCAACCAAGGCTTGATACCTCTCAGGCTGCTTACACTGTCTCTTCTCATTTCGGGGGACTCCAACAAAGTCTTTTGCATCCCTCAGAATTTTTCGTAGTTCCCTGCTCGTTCTCCCACTGGTGGTGGGCGGATTTACCTGCTCTCCCTCTTGCAAGTTCTTGGGACAAATGTCCCTTGGATCCTCATGCCTTGGAGATGTAGCTGAATTTTCTGTAGCTAGTTGTTGAGGCTGAACCAGCGGATCCTCCTCAGACAGCGTAGCAACAGGCAACTCACGGGATCTTCTGAAGGCCTTCTCCTCCAATAATTTCACATCCTCTGCACCACAACTTTCCTGCTCTCAGAAATATAGATGCGATATGCCTTTGCATGCTCACTGTATCCTACCAGATACCCCTTTTCTGCAGTCATATCCAACTTCTTCTTCTTCTCATTGGGCACATGACAGTAAGTTGTACTGCCGAAGATCCTAAAGTGATTCACTTCAGGCTTGCTGCTAGTGAAGACACTTTCCGGCGTGATCTTTCCCAATGCAGTGTGAGGGATTCTGCTGTGAATATAGACGGTTGTATTACAAGCTTCAACCTACAAAAATTTGGGCATGACTTGATCATACAACATCGCCCTTGTAGCTTCGACAATAGTCATGTTTTTCCTTTCTACCACACCATTCTGCTTCGGATTATACAGAGCGGTCGACTCTCTTCTGATAGCTTCCCTTGCACAGAATCTAGTGAATTCCATGTCTGTGTATTCACCACCATTGTCTGAACGCAATACCTTGATCCGCTTTCCTGTCGGATTTTCTACCAGAGCTTTGAACTCTTTAAATCGACTGAAGACTTCGTTCTTGGTCTTCAAAAAGTAGATCCAGGTCTTTCTGGAATGGTCAAGAATAAAGGTGACGAAATACTCGGCACCACTAATAGCTCTAGTGGACATTGGTCCACAGATGTCTGAGTATATCAGGCCCAATACACTCTCGGCCCTATTGTTGCTTCTCTAATAAGCTACCTTGGCATATTTACCCAGTACGCACCCTCTGCAGACATCGTCCCGCTTGGTGCTCAGTTCTGGAACTCCTGTGACAGTTTTCTTGAGGATTTCTAACGCCCCATGATGCAAATGTCCCATTATTCTGTGCCATAGTTCTCAGGTCCATTTCATCAACGCTGCCAATCAGTGCCATCGGGGATTCGAAATGCAACTTATAAAGTTTGGTGCTCCTTACTCCGATTTGTGCTTTCTTCTTCCAATTAGGATGTTTGACGAAAACCCTGTTGCCAATAAAGTAAACATCATAACCTCAGTTTTGAAGTTGAGACACTAAGAGCAAGTTCATCCCCAGCCCGGGCACATGCAACACATTCGTGGCCCGAATCTTATTTCCAGCCTCGGTCTAAAATACTATGGTACCTTTTCCAATCGGGGTGCATTTTGCTTTATTACCCATGGTTATTTTAAAATTCATCTGCTCCTCTCGATAGTCGGAAAAACATTCCCATACTCATGTCATATGAGCAGAAGCTCCACTGTCAATGTACCAGACTTTCGGAGAAGTCGTGCTTGACACACAAACAAATTCTTCTTCAAGTCTGGACGTCAGAACAAAAACATCATGATCCATCTGTTTTATCATGCTTCTTTCCTTCTCTGGAGAACTGTATAAACCCCTCCGAGTTACTGCCGCACTGTCAAATTTCTATTCACTTGTAGATTCTCCTTTCCTGTTACTCATCTCTGGCTCTGATACCATGTGAAATGTTCAATCTGAAATTCTACAGTTGTAGTGATAGATTTATTTCTCCTACTTATTATTTCAATAAGTTATTTACAGAAATCTATCAGTAAACTTCGAAATAAATACTACTGCAACATTCACAATTATATATGCAGAGAAGTAAATAGTGAAGAACATAAGCATAAGAACCAATCACATGTACATAGTTATTTGTGGACAAATGTCCCCAGAAAAACCCAATGCAGGAAAACCGGTGCAGCAAATGAGGGTTTTATTAATATTCTTCAACAAATAAATCTTTACAAGGAATACACTGGCAGATAAAATCCGAAAACACCTGAGACAAAATACTCGGCTCCTCCCAACAAATTTCCAGACACCCTGATCAGCCTCTGCTTCCCTTTGTGCATGTCTACGTGTTTCACTGTGCAGTCCCTGCACTGGTCTACGTAGGCTCTGCGTGGAATCACTGCGCTGCAGCCTTGTGTTGCCTCCTGTGACCCACAGCGTCCCTCTGTCCTTGAGTTCAGTCACTGCTGACTCCCTCCTTCTCCTTCTGCTCCTACAACTCTCCCACTAAGATCGAATTCTATTCCTTCAAAATTGATCTCCTTCGGGTACTAAGTGTATGCCCGGCTTGTTTTCCAAATGGCCCTCAAGCCTTCTTTTATAATCTTCTCGTTATTGATGAATCAACGACCCATATTAGAAGTCTAATCAATGGCTAAGATTAAAACTTGACTTGATCTTCGTTTTCTAGAAGATTCACACTCTGTCTTATTAATACCCTTTAATTATTTAATTTCCCTAAGTTTAGACTTAGGGTCTCCATTAAAATAATTAATTATTTTAATAAGACATGAACCGATTGGAATTTCCATAAACGGTTTATGGGTTCTTTGGAATACTGATGTTCAAGTCTCCTCACAAATTTTGAGACTTAAAACACTTTCTGATGCTATAAAAATCAACACCTACATCATTGATTAGACATGTTAAGCTCTTTCCACCATATTTCAAGGCTTGGATTAGGCAGCTTCATCAAAATTGGAAGGTTTTGACCGAAGTCCTCAGACGATCAAGGTGTTCAAGAATGTAACTAGGTTCAGTCTTCATTGTACTTGAAGTCAAAATGTAATATATTCGTCAAAAGAAAAGAAAAAAGAATTTTTATTATTACTGAATTGACTGGTTAAAGCATGGGTTTCATGCTTGGGTCAATTGCCATAGGTCAAGCCTCTATTGTAGGCTTTACAACTATTCGTTTAATTCAAAGTCTATTGTGTTATGTTAAACTACTCCTCCATCAAGGTCTCCTTGCTGTCGGCCTCAAAAAGAATCCTCATCAAGTCGGCTTCCTTCAATAAACTCATGTCGGCCTAACACAGAGACACATCTCTTCATGATGATAATCTAAGTCCCAAATTTTGAGGAAGGACTAGAGTTCACCTAATCTACAAGACACAGAAATGGATTTGGGAAATTTCATCTGGTTTAGGAGATATTAAATTAATTAATTATTTTAATGTATTTTCTAAGTTACAACTTAGGAAAATAAAATAATTAAAGTGAATTTAATTAAACATGTGATGAAATTGTCTCAAGTCACACGGATCAAACTTTCTTTTAATCTTAGCCATTGATTAAAGATTTAATCTTGGTCGTTGATTTGTCAACGAGAAAAGTATAAAAGAAAGGCTTGGGGTCATTTGTAAAACACACAGAGGCAGAGCACTGAAGCTAAGTTGAGATTCTAGGCATAGTTTTAAAAAACGGAATCAATCAGCTACCAGGCCGAAGGTCGACTCCGACTCCGACTCCGAATCGGTAATGACTCGGTCGACTCGGTTTCAATGACTCGGTTTTTGTAAAAAATACATTAAATATTGATTTTTTTGTACAAAAACATAAATTTAAATATTTTTATTCATGTTTCCAAACACAAAGCATTACAATATAGACAATTCACAAAAGACAACATATGATCAAAGTAGGCTCATGAATATATCCATTATATCAAAATTGCACCTACTGCACTATCCAATACAGGATGATGATATAGAGATCAAAACAAAAAACATAACCAATGTCACTAACATCATGTCATCAAGGTACATAGAGGGATTGGTGCTCTTGATTAAATACGAGTTCCATACCCTAATACATGACAAAATTCGATGGAAACATTACAATAACCCAATCCTGAAATCCTGAAAAACTGATAAGTCTGCTGGATTTTGAATGAGATCTAAAATTCTACTTTCTCCATATGAAATCCAATGAAGTTGGAACCACTCTCAAACATCCTGAGTCATTTCATGGTAATGTTAAAAATTTAAGTAAAAGGACGAAAATGAAAATTAAGGAGAATGTCACTTTTACTTTAAAAATTTAACATTACCATGAAGCTGCTCCAAAAACCAACTCCACAACTCTTCAGAAAACCCTCACAAATGCTCAAGAAAATTGAATGAGAAAGATGTGAGGTATTGAGAGGGGTTGGGTTAGTTAAATAGGATGGGGAGGGGTTAGAAAACCTAAAAAAAACCTAACAGCAAAATTAATTTGAGTTTTAAGTCTGTTTTTTCAATTTTTTTGGCCCACCAACCGGCTGGATTGACTAGGCCGAGTTAACTCGGACCAGGCCTGGTCGGCCGGTTTGTTACCGAGCCCGCCGAGTCAGTCAAAAAACCGGCCGGCTCGGTAACAAATCGGCCGACTGGCCGTTTCTTCTACCTGGTCGGACTGGTAGGCCTTTCGGCTCATTCAACCAGGCCTGGTCCAATTCGAATCAGGCTGATTTTAAAACTATGATTCTAGGGCGAGGTTGCTAAGAATTCTCAAGTGTTTCAGTTGCAGAGAGGGGAATTTAGACCAAGGGGATGATTTGATCCCGGAGTCTAGAATACACAAGAAGCAAAGAAGAGATCAGGAAAGACAGTGCAGAGGAAGGCAACAGCAGCAGCAGCAGACACCCTTCCAGTGATAGCGCTGAGCATTTGGAGACCTTCAGAGGCTGACGCAGTATCTTTCAAGGGCAAATCTGGGGTTTCTAGGCTCATAGATCTCATTGAGATTTATGTAAATCCCATTTGGAGGGTGGATTAGTCAAGATGTTGGTCTTAGATCGCCTAGGTGCTTGAGATCTAGAGTTTTCTATAGGGTTTTCCGTATCTGAACCCGCAGTTGTGTATTCGTAAATATTCTTTAATAATAGAGCCCTCCGCAGCCACAAAGACCGGTTTTCCCACATTGGGTTTTTCTGGGGACAGTTTGTCCAGAAATAACCGTGTCACTTTGTCTATGTGTGCATGTGCTTATTCTAGATCTGAATTGGTAGAGATCTATTATGTGTTTTGCTTTGATGTTAACTTGAATTTATTCAGTTGATAACTTGTATAAGTAGGAGAAGCTTAACCGGATTAACATAAATAATTTCTGCATAAGAATTAAGATTCAAAAATTTCTACATGGTATCAGAGCAATTGCATCTAGAAGGGTCATCGGCATCAAGCATCTCAAGGATCTAGTCGCGTAAAAGCAAATTAAGAGCAAGAAAAGAAAAGAAGATCCTCAAGGACAACGAATTTTCAGGATGAGATTCAATGAAAGGGAAGGGTGACATTGTCCAACGCTGTGTCCCAGCAAGCCCACGCAATCACCCACGTGTCGCCTCAAAAAACAAGACTAGTTGGGTCTCAAGCCGAGTGTGATTCAGATCTGAATCATTGATTCTAGAAAAAGTCCGCAGGTGCTGCAAATTCAGAGTCGCCAAGCAACTTGAAGTTTTCATATTTTTAACCTTAGCACAAGTGACAAAGTTTAGGAAGAGATCAGCTTCTCAGAGAGTTTCTTGCCAAAGGAAACTTGCAGTTTGGTCAGAGGATCAAAGAAGAAGCTGAATCATAGTTGATTTGGTAGATTTCCAAGGAGGGAAATCAAGTGTCAGAGGGAGCAGAGGGTTCCCAATTCAAAAAGGACCCTAGATCCAAGATCTCTAGCATAGAGAAGAGGAGCTCCAACACATTCTGAGCAAATGGCTCCTCATGGACTGCGTGATCAGGATAGGCTAGAGGGCCTCTCAAACTTTTCGGTATGGAAAGCTAGGATCCTGATTGTCCTAGAGGCATATGGTCTAAAAGATCATGCAGAGCAGACCCTGGCCACGCTGACAGATGTGGATCTTCTACGAAAGCATAGAAAAGTTGTTGGGCATGCCAAGCGGCTGATAATGGACAGTATCAAGGACCATATTGTACCACACATCGCTAAGAAGAGGACACCTAATGAGATGTGGAAGGCATTGACTTCCCTGTATGAGGGAAAATCAGTCCAAATAAAGATGTTGTTGGAGGCCCAAATGAGGTCATTCACGATGACCAAGGGAGAAGACATCGAGCATTTCCTCTTCAGATTGCAGTCAACCGTAGATGATGCAGTGATAGTCAAAACTGCCCTCAATGCAGTCACGGATCGGTGGGAACCCTTTGTCCAAAGTATCTTGGGCAGAGCGGACCTCCTAGATTGGGACAGCTTGTGGTCGATCCTGCGGCAAGAAGAACTACGAAGGTTCACCAAGAAGTAGCACAGCCCTGTGTTGAGCAAGGTTAAGAAGGAAGATGCAGCCTTGGCATCGAAGAAGCAGCCGAAGAAGAAGAAGGATCTTTCTAAGATCAAGTGCTTCCAGTGTGGCGAAATGGGACATTTTGCCAGCCATTGTCCAGAAAAGAAGAAGGACAAGGAAGCATCTTCTTCCAAAGCAGCAGTGGCAGATGATGGATCAGGAGATAATGTAGCCATGAGTGCACATCAACCACGGAGGTGGGGCGGCATGGATCTGTAGAGGATCTACAAAATGTAAGGCGAGATCCTTGAGCAACTCATCTCTTGGATCACAAGCGAGCTACGGCAACCTTAAGACAGTAGCAAGACAAGTGGAGCAGTGGGTGCATAGATCACAGATGAGGCATAAGCAAAGGCAGATCTGGAGGCTGGAAGGAGCAGCAGCAGCGTAGAAGCAGTAGCAGCGCAGAGGCTGATGTGACTTCAGCAGCACAGTGCAGTACTGCTTACATAGTGCAGAGCTGCAACAGCGTAGAGAGCTTCAAAGGGACAGTGCAGTGCAGCCGCAGCGTGATAGATTTCAGCACAAGGAGCTTATGTGACTTCAGTAGTGCAGAGAGAGTTTGATTACGCAAGCAGAGTTGTAGCTGTGCATCATTCTTTAGATGCCAGCATAGATCTGTAGCCTATGGAGCTTCAGTGATAAGGATGCAGCCCATCTGACTTGTCTGTCAAAGATTGGGCAGGAGATTCAGTTGTTTTTCTCAACAATTGAAGTTGCATTGCAGCAAATCAGCAGTGGCAGTGCTATGAGCAGCACAGATGTAGCATATTGAGAGGTAGTTGCAATACAGTGGTTGCAGTGGTAGTGGCAGAGTCATGGGCAGCAGTATAGAATAGCAGCAGCATTGCAGAGTTGAGTGGCAGGAGGCCAAGCTTCAGCAGCACAGAACCAATGCCCAAAATCATGTAATGCATAAGTGTGATGTATTGCTAGAGCACACCTTGAAGCTAAGAGGGAGTGTTGAGATTTTGTGTATTTGGGGTAGCATCAGTTGTGCTCTAGGTCTCAAATTTTGAGGAACGTCTAGAGTTCACCTGATCTACAAGACCCAGAAATGGATTTGGGAAATTTCATCTGATTTAGGAGATATTAAATTAATTAATTATTTTAATGTATTTCCTAAGTTAAAACTTAGGAAAATAAAATAATTAAAGTGAATTTAATTAAACATGTGATGAAATTGGCTTAAGTCACACGAATCAAGCTTTCTTTTAATCTTAGTCATTGATTAAAGATTTAATCTTGGTCGTTGATTTGTCAATGAGAAAAGTATAAAGGAAAGGCTTAGGGTCATTTGTGAAACACACAAAGGCAGAGCACTGAAGCTAAGCTGAGATTCTAGGGCGGGGTTGCTAAGAATTCCCAAGTGTTTCAGTTGCAAAGAGGGGAATTTAGACCAAGGGGATGATCTGATCCCAGGGTCTAGAATACACAAGAAGCAGAGAAGAGATCAGGAAAGACAGCGCAGAGGAAGTCAGCAGCAGCAGCAACAAGGACAGCGTGATTTTCAGGAAAACCTTCAAGGGTTACACAAAGACCCTTAGGGGCAGCGTAGTGACTGCATCACCCAGTCTGGGGTAATGCAGTCCCTTCCAGTGACAGCGCTGAGCATTTGGAGGCCTTCGGACGCTGACGCAGTGTCTTTCAGGGGTAGATCTAGGATTTCTAGGCCTAGATTTGTCTGAGTTCTGTAAATCCCGTTTGAGGGTGTGGATCAGTCAGTATTGTTGGTCTTAGATCAACCAAGTGCTGCAGATCTAGAGTTTTCTCTGTAGGGTTTTCCAGATCTGGAACCCAGAGTTGTGTATTCAGAAATATTCTTAATAATAGAGCCCTCCAGCAGCCAAAGACCGGTTTTCCCACATTGGGTTTTTCCGGGGACAGTTTGTCCAGAAATAACTGTGTCACTTTGTCTATGTGTGCATGTGCTTATTCTAGATCTAAATTGGTAGAGATATGTTATGTGTTTTGCTTTGATGTTAACTTGAATTTATTCAGTTGATAACTTGTATAAGTAGGAAAAGCTTAATCGGATTAACAAAAATAATTTCTGCATAAAAATTAAGATTCAGAAATTTCTACAGTGTCTATTTTGGCTATGGAAGACAAAGGATTCAAGGTGGTATTCGTTCATGGAAAGGTACGCATCTGGAAGAAGAACTTCAAAGAAGCTCTTACTGTTGGTTTTAGAGTTGACACACTCTACCAAAATGGAGGAAGTCCATTGGGGGATATGTCATGTGATACAACCCTTCAAACTGAGTTATAGCACCAAAGATTTGCACACCTTCATTAAAAAGCCCTTCCCAAAGCAAGGAAGGTGGTGACCGGGATGCCAAGTTTAAAGATGATCATGAAGGCATATGTCAAGATTGTGCCGAAGGGAAGCATGCAAGGAGACCATTCCCCTCAAGTGTCACAAAGACATCAGATATCTTGCAATTGATACATTCTGATTTATTTGGTATGTTGCCCGTAACATCCTTGGGAGGATGTTCCTATTACATGACTTTTATAGATGACTTCTCTCGCAAGACCTGGATATATTTCTTAGAGAAGAAAGTCGAAGCATTCAAACGGTTTTGTACCTTCAAGGCCTTGGTGGAAAATCAAAGCGAGAAGAAAATCAAAATTTTGAGGATCGACAATGGGACCGAGTATGAGTCAAATGAGTTCAATGACTTTTGCAGGGAAACTAGCATTAAGAGGGAGACCACAACTGTGTATACTCCTGAGCAAAACAATGTTGCTGAAAGAAAGAACAGGACCATTGTAGAAGTTGCTCGTGCCATGCTATATGACCAAGGTCTTCCGAAGTTTCTATGGGGAGAAGTTGTGAACATTGTTGTGTACGTTCAAAATAGATGCCCGCATTCCGCTTTGGACTCCAAAACTCCCGAAGAAGTCTTCTTTGGTAAGAAGCATGATGTCTCCCACTTTACAGTTTTTGAAAGTCCTGTTTATTTTCATGTGCCAAAAGAAAAGAGAAGCAAGTTGGATGCTTCTGGAAAGAAGGGAATGTTTGTGAGCTACAGTGAAACTTCGAAGGCATATAGAATCTATGTGCCTGGTCAAAGAGAAGTCGAGATATGCCACGATGTCACCTTCAATGAAGATGTTGCCCTCAAGAAAGTAAGAAATCTTCCTAGTTCAAAGGAAGACAAAGAAGAAGAAGAAGCTGGGAAGCAGGAAGAGTCGAAGGATGAACCGATGCCCGATGTTGAAGGACCAATGGATCCTATTGATCCACCTCCTTCAAATAAGAGGAGACCCTCATGGCTCACGGACACTCTAGAAGATGCCGAGAGGCATATTGCCCCAAGGGGGACATTCCGTGAAAGTAAGAAGACGAATAGGTACCAAGGGTACCTAGCAGCCATGAGTACAATTGTATAATATGAGCCTGGATCATTTGAAGAAGTCGTAAAGCATCAAGTTTGGAAGGATGCTATGCACAAAGAATATGAGTCCATTATGAAAAATGATGTCTGGGAAGTGGTCCCGAGACCGGAGGACAAATCTGTTGTCACCTCGAAATGGCTCTTCAAGATCAAGCATAGAGCTGATGGAAGTGCTGAAAAGTACAAGGCAAGATTTGTTGCCCAAGGCTTCTCTCAAAAAAAAGGCATAGATTATGATGATATATTTGCACCTGTCGCCCGCTATACCACCATCCGATCTATCATTGCCCTTGCTGCAACGCAAGGATGGAGTCTCCATCAGATGGATGTGAAAGCTACTTTTTTGCATGGTTCAATAAAGGAAGAGGTTTATGTGGAGCAACCTCTGGGGTTCGAAGTCCAAGATAAAGACACCAATGTATGCAAGTTGAAGCAAGCCCCCAGGGCTTGGTATGAGAGGATAGATCGCTACTTGATGAAGTTGGGCTTCACTCAAAGTGATGCTGATCCAAACCTTTATTTTAAGGTTGATAAAGAAAGGCCTCTCATTCTGGTTCTCCATGTGGACGATCTCTTCCTAACAGGTGTTGACTCTCTCATTCATCAATGTAAGAGGAAGCTAGCTTCCGAGTTTGAGATGAAAGACCTAGGGCTGATGCATTATTTCCTAGGCTTGGAAGTCTGGCAAAGGCCAGGCAAGATTTTCCTTTCTCAAGGAAAATATGTCGTGAAGCTACTTGGGAGATTTGGTATGGTGGACTGTAAGTCTGTGTTGACACCGATGGAACTCAACTTTAAGAAGTTTTGTGGAAGCGCTTCTGGGCCCGAACTGGGAAATCTTACCGAGTATTGACAACTCGTAGGGGCCCTGATGTTCTTAGTGAACTCTCGTCCAGACATATGTTTTGCAGTGAACACTTTGAGTTAACATATGGTTGATCCTCATCACATTCACTGGATTGGTGCCAAGAATCTATTGAGATATCTTCGAGGCACAATCAACCATGGGCTGAGATACAATGCCGGGAGTTTGAGACTCCATGAATATACTGATGTCGATTGGGCTAGCAGTGTGGTGGATCGCAAGAGCACATTTGGATGTTGCTTCACCTTGGGTTCTGCACCGATATCTTGGATAAGCAGGAAGCAGAAGTCGGTGGCTTTGAGCACTACTGAGGCCGAATACGTTGCAGCGAGTATGGCCTGTTGTAAAGTTGTTTGGTTGAGAAAGCTCTTCAGTGAGTTGTTTGGACATGTGCTAGATACCACTGTTATCCTTTGTGATAACCAGAGTGAGATTCGGCGTTCTGAGAATCCCGTGTTCCACGATCGATCCAAGCATATTGATATTAGGTACCACTTTATCCGAGATATGGTACAACGAGGCGTTGTAAGGCTCGATCACATAGGAACTGATGAGCAGGTCACAGATATTCTCACGAATCCCCTGGGGAAGGTCAAGTTCCTAACCTTCCGTGAGAAGCTTGGAATCGTGGAAAGACCCTATTGTGAGAGTCTTGCTTGAGTTGGACTATTAGCTCTAAGAGCTCCAAGGGGCTTGGGGATAGCTTCTTGGAGCTATAAGTACACATGGGGCTAGGCTTGCCGAACCTTGTTGTGCTTCTGCCCCATCGTTATGATGTTGAGTTGGTTCACCTTCTCTTTTATCTATGCCCCGCATGCATCCTACCCATGGAGTTTCGGACTCATGGGAAGTACCTCACATTTGGGCAATGAGGTGGGAAATGTGGATAGAGACCATAGCCAGACCGATGGACGCATTGGAGATTGTCGTACTCTCTATGTCTAGGATGGGTTGTATCCAACACCTTGATCTGGGATCAATTCTGATGAGGTTCTTACCTCTAAACTGACTTCGGGTCAGTAAACAAACTTTGGGTAGTATGTGACTCTTTTAAGTCTATTGAGGTTTTATCCTCTACGCTGACTTCGGGTGAGCAGAGTGTGATGTCTTTGTGACTCACTCTCGTTTGTTTGCCCTTGAGCCGGCAAAGCATGTTACAGCAGGATGGCGCAGGAACGCGTGATGATGATGATAGTACACGATGGTACTAATCACTGGATGGCACAGGTGGATAGATGGAATTCTCCCTAGTTGAGAGGGAGTGTTAATTTTGGGCAACTAGGTCCAAACTTCATGTTGCACTGCTCATATGATGGATGCCTATTCCAGAGAGGTGCAAGATTGATCTAAAGATTATCTTGTTTGGATGAGCAGAACATATATTTTTATTTTATTTTCCACACATGTGCGTGGTCAGCCAGATTTGTAATGTAGGCTCATAAGCCCTACAGATGTGTCACACACACGCTCATTGATGGATATAAATTGGAGAGAGATGATGTCCATTTCATCATCAACTCAACACACACATTCATCTTGTGATCTGATTGGTTCATACAACTTAGGAGAGGCTTCCCTCCTTCACACGTGTGAATCTGAACCTGAAGAAGCTGCTGCAATTTTTGGACTATTTTTAGGGTTTTTGGACAGTGTTGACCAGCGTTGACCCAATTGACTGCGTTTTTGGGCAGAAATTCTGATTTTTGAAAGTCGTACTACTGGGCACAAAAATCAAGGTTGAACGTTGACTTTGACCGAAGCCCCTTTGACTGCAGCATTGACTTCTGCGTTGACTAGTTTGGGTTGACTTGCATTGACTAGTTTGGGTTGACTTGCGTTGACTTTTGGAGTTGTCTTTGAGGTGTGTGTGTGACACATAATCTAACACACTCCTCCCTATATAATGCTAGCATGTACCCATTTTGTACCTTTGGATATGCATGGGGTTTTCTCCTAACACCACCCCCAAGTGCAGGTTTGGCCAACCAAGATGAAGAGTAGGATTTTGGAACATTAAGATTATCCCACCTTTTGGAACAGATATAAGATGGCATCTTTCGACTGAACAATATCTTTGATTTGCCCTAGCATGTTATCCATCTGCTCATACACCTCCCAAATCACCGGCACATCTAGTCAAAGGAAAAATGAAAAGACCTACAGAAGAATCAAGTATTGTTGATAAGGTGAAGTACAGAACCTATGGCTTTGATGGTTAAAGGCATAAAGGACAATCTTGTCCCCTTCATAGCAAATATTGATCATGCTCATGAAATGTATGAGGCATTGTCAAAACTATTCACTATCAAGAACATTGGAAAGGTGGCAAGCCTAAAGAATGATCTAAGAACTACTAAGATGACAAAGGAGGATATTATTTCCTCTTTCTTTGTGAAGATAACAAGAATAAGGGATCAGATTCTTGCCATTGATGAAATAGTGACAGATAAAGAACTAGTAATTGCAGCGATTTTGGTACTACCATCTTCTTGGAGTTCCTTTGCTTCAGCCCTCAACAGTTGGAAAGAAACATCCACCTTTGAAGAGCTATGGACAACATGTAGTCAGGAAGAGTTAAGGATCTCCATGTTAACCAACAATGAAGAAGTATCAAATGCTTATGTTGCTCATCATAAAGGAATATCCAAGAAGAAAGTGCCAAAGAAGAAGGTTGGCATGTCCAAGATCGAGTGCTATCATTGTCACAAGATGGGACACTATAGGAGTGATTGTCCTAACAACCTCAGGAGCAAGAAAAGAGATAGAGATCATGCAAACATGGCTGAAGAAACATCATCCCCCAAGAAAGCAAAAACTGAAGAAGAACTAAGGGACTCGCACTACTAAGCCCCTTCTCTCTTATATTCTATTTGTATATTTTATGTAGTATAGGTTTAACATCTTCTTGAAAATGTATTTCTTTGTTTTATAAGCTTTAGGTTTTCCCTCAAGCTTGGGAGGAAGCCCACGACATCTCCTCAAGATAAGTATCCCATTCCCTCTCTATTTGTCTTCATGTACTTATTTAAGATTTTGATTATATTAAGTACTAATCACTTGTCTACCTCTATTCCTTGTCTAGGAATCAATCTGTTGAATGTCCAAGAATCACAGAGAAGGCTCAAACAAGAAGGCCACACAAGTCAAAAGGTTTGTCAAAGAATCAAAGGTATGTATTGAAATGTATAGTCTTATTACTCTCTTTGAAATATCCATTTTATATGTTACTAACTGTTGATATGTCTAGCACTACTGAATCCTAAAAGGAATTTTGTTTGGGATGACTCATCACCTGATGAATCTACCCACCTTATACACCTCAAATTGCTTGTATACAACCTTAAGAAGGTTCTCTAGAAAATCCTAAGCTAAGTGTATGTTGTTGATATGTGAAACCCTAAACCTATTTAGGGCTATTTGTGAAAAATTGTTATTCTAATTAATGTTTTGATAATGTCGAGTTTAGGATTTTGATAAGATCATGGAAGCTCTAAACTTGTTGGAGTTAATATGATGTTGTTAGAAATCCTGAACCTTGAAGTTTGATATAATAAGGGTGTGCTTTGACAAAGGAATGAAACCTTAGGTTTTGGTTAGGTCTATAGGCAAAATCCCTATTATGGAAAGTCCTAGGAATGAAACCCTAGGTATATGTTCTCTTGATTGAATCCCTAGCCTAGTCTAGGTCAATGTGTGTCTAATGTATAAATGTTGACTAACATGTGATGTGCTTACAATGGTGATCTCCTAAATATTTGTGTTGATTTATTTTCCAAAGGTCCTAAGAATCTAGGGTTTGGAAACAAACCTTAGCCAAAGTTTGAAAAGATCTAGGATGATGATTTAAAAGTCTAGGATCTATAAATGAATCCTAGTAATGATTAAATTCTCTAGTATGTATGTTGATATGATGTATGTTGAGAATTGATAGATGGTGAATCTAGGGTTTACATCGAATCCTAGTGGATGTCACTTATGATGTTCTGGGATGTATATTAAACTCTAGTAGAAGCTCTTCATGATATATTTTGTTGATTGATTTGAAAATCTAGAGTCTACAACTAACTCTAGTGAAAGTTGATCATGTCTGAGTTGTGATTAATCTTGATTGACTTTGTTATATGAAATCTAGGATCTGTATGAATCTCTAGTGAAAGGTCTATCATGTGAATTTTAAAGATTGTCAGATA
This sequence comes from Pinus albicaulis, assembly GCA_034641835.2. Lineage (NCBI taxonomy): Eukaryota > Viridiplantae > Streptophyta > Pinopsida > Pinales > Pinaceae > Pinus > Pinus albicaulis. The sequence goes on from CM076570.1 coordinate 1,318,550,338, forward strand.
TCTTGTATATCTATGATGGTTCTAGGGTTTGCCCTATTGTTGTAGCAAGGTTTGCTATACCTTTAGAAGAAACATTGCAACCCTAGATAAGAATGAAAGACATTACAAAGTAGCATAGGGTTTATGATGAAATTCCCTAGCAAAATGTTAAAAAGTATGTCTCTTGTTTGGGTATTTGATATGTATAAAGTTGAAAATGCTTCCTTGACTCTGATATGGCTAACTTTATGCTTCTATAGTTTTGGTTGTACTTGATGTTTAAAGTTGTGCAGGTACATCATAAAGATGAGAAGCTGATAAGTATGATGAAAAGGATGGAAGCCATGAAAGATTCTCAAACACCTAAAGAAGAAGTTAAGTCTCCCTACATTAATAGGAGGCCTGGATAGAAGTTGATATCCCTAGATTAAGAGGGAGCTTGGATAAAAGTACTTCCCTAGTTATCATCGTGGAGGACATAACAAGTTTTCTAGTTGGAGAATATATTATGGAAAGATATGTTGCCACATGTAAAGTAGGAAGAGCAATCTTCCTTGAAAGATTCTATTGATAGTCCTACTGGAATTAGATGAAGGGCAACATCAAAACCACGTAGCTTGTTGTAATTATGCACTATTGATGATTGCAGTTTGTGTTTGCACAGGTGAATCTCTCGAAGGACTTGATAGCATGCTGGTTACCAATTAGTTTGATTGGGAAAGATTGGTTGTTCTTGATTTGCTAGATCAAGGTGTGTTGTGACTTTGCAAGTGAAGCATTGTCAGAGGCTTTGTGAGTGAAGCATTGCCTGAAAATGTCGTGGCTTTGCAACTGAAGCATTGTCGTAGGCTTTGTGATTGAAGCATTGCCTGAAAAAAGTTATATTGAGGTTTTGTGAGTGAAGCATTGCCTAGAAAGACATCTGGTCGACACTTTGTGTTGATGTCTGGTTGGGAGGGTGGCATCGGGTGGATCTGCACCTAGTTCCCTAAGTTGATGGTTAGTAAGTAAGTTTGATGGTACCTATAAAGGCTCAAAGCTTTAGTCCATCTTAGTCCCACTTGGATAGATTGCCTTGGTCAGGAATCTAGTCCATGGAATTGCGGTGCCTAAAGTGTTGAGTGACCAATGGATAAAATTGTCAGGTCAGGAATCTAGTCCATGACATTTAAGACTCTAAAAATTCTTCATGGTTCATATAGTTGAGATCTACCTTGTACTATTAAGTTATGAATACCTCCCTAGTTAAGAGGGAGCGTTGAAGAATGTAACTAGGTTCGGTCTTCATAAATTGTACTTGAGACAATACTTATTGTAATTTCAAAAGAATAAAGAAAAGAATTTTATATTATTATTGAATGACTTATTAAAGCATGGGTTTCATGCTTGGGTCATATTTATTTTAGGTCAAAGTCCCTATTGTTGTTATCAAAACCAGCTCCAAAAATAAAATAAAAGAGAGATCAACGCCTTAGAATTCAGCCACTTCGAGGGGGAAACCTCCACTACATTACATAAATGAACAATTCTTCGATGATACAAATGACAAAACCTCCTTCTATATATAAGAGTCCATGGGATCACAATATAATCCTAGCCGACCTAACAATAATAACGTATGGGCACAATAATAACAATATTGGGGTTATAGGGGTACAACAATAACAATAAGGGGGCTAAACTAACAATAATAAGGGACTATACTAGTAATATAGGGACCTAACATGCCCCTCTCCTTCAAAAAGCTATTGTCATAAATGCTTGAGTAGCTCTGGATGCTTCCATATAAAATTCTCATTGTTCCATGTAGAATCTTCAGTGGGTAAGTTCTTCCACTTGATGAGATACTATGAAATTGATCGATTTTGTAGATGTCGAGTTCTTGTTTTCATAACTGCTTCAAGTTCCAATACGATTTTTCCTTCCTCTTCAAGTTCTGGCAATACTGTTTGAACTGGAAATTTATCACCTATAACCTTCTTTAAGCATGAAACATGGAAAACTAGATGCACTCGAGAAGAAGCAGGAAGCTCCAACTTGTATGACATAGTACCAATCTTTTGCAACACCTTGTAAGGACCATAGTACTTTGGCGATAATTTATTATCCTTCTTAGCTTGCTTGAGGGACATTTGTTTGTATGGTTGTAGCCGTAAAAATACCCAGTCGCCTACATCAAAACTTTTCTCGCTGCGATGTTGATCTGCCTATTGTTTCATTCAATTCTGTTCCAAATTTAGGTTATCCTTTAAGAGTTGGAGAACTTTTTGTTGATGCTCGATGTGATCTTCCACTGCTTTAACCTTAGAATTTTTTCTTAAAGATGATGTGATGGATGGCGGATGATATCCATAAAGTTCCATAAATGTGGTCATTTTTGCTGCAGTGTAGAAGGAAGTGCTATACCACCATTCAGCCAGAGGTAACCAACTGCCCATTGTGTTTGTTTATCAGATACAAAGCAACGAAGATATCCTCCCAAAAAAAAATTCACTATCTCGCCTAAAACATCGAGCTTGATGATGATAAGAGCTATGAGCTAGCGAGTACCCAAACAAGAAAATAATTTCGTCCAAAAAAATTTCCGCAAAAATGACCGTCGCTACAATAATCTGGGTGTCCATGTAGCTTTTGAATTGTTTCCATAAATGCAATAGCAATCGTAATTGCTTTAAATGGATGACATAATGCAGAAATGTGTGCATACTTGGTAAGTCTATCAAGTACCACAATGATGAAACTCTTTCCTTCGGACTTAGGCAAACCTATGATAAAATCCATTGAGATATCCTCCCAATGTTGACTTTGAATGGATAAAGGTTGTAGAAGACCCCGGGTCTTAATTGTCTCAACTTTATTTTGCTAGAAAACCAAACATTCTACCACAAAAATTTGAATATCAGATTTAAGGCCATTCCAAAAAATTATTTCTTCACCCTATGGTAAGTTTTTAAAAGTCCCGAGTGTCCTCCTAAAGGAGAAGTGTGCAATTCCAAAAGAATATTTTGTTTTAGTTGGGAATTCTTACAAAGATATAAGCAATATTTGTACCATAAGGAATCATTTTTCCAACTAAATGTATCAGATGTACTAGGATCTTGCTGCAAATTTTGAATGACTGTCCACACTTCTTCTTCCTTCTTCCATTCATCTCTTGCTTCGGTTATCTAATCTAGTTGGGTAATAGAAATGGCACAAAGGAATGCTTTCCACCTCTTCATTCTTTCTTGAGAGTGCATCTACAACAACATTTAGCTTCCTTTTTTTGAAGATTATTTCAAAGTCATAACCCAACATCTTTGTGACCCATTTTTGCTGCTCTTTTGAAGATAGTCTTTGTTCCAAAAATTGTTTAAGATTATCATGATCATTTTTTACCTTCAAGTGTCTTCCCATTAGGTAAGGTTGCCATTTATTTAGTGCATGTAGTATTGCTAACATTTCCTTCTCATAAATAGCTTTCTGTAAATAATTTCCCTTGATTGGACGAATTTCAAAAGCAATGGGTATTCCTTCTTGCATTAAAACAACACCAATTCCATTTCCTGAGGCATCACATTCCATAATAAAGGTTTTTGTGAAGTCTGTCGTAGCTAAGACTGGTGCTAGGCACATTGCCTCTTTAAGATGTTCAAAGGTCTTAGTTGCTTCAGGATTCCATGAAAATGCATCTTTCTTCAATAATGTTGTTAGAGGTGCTGCTATTCTCCCACAATTCTTAACAAACTTGCGTATAACTTCAAGAACTCAGAAACCACGCGACTTTTCATTCCTTAATGGCTTTAATTTTTGTTAGGGTCTACCTTAACACCCCCGTGAGATACAATATAACCCAGATATTCCACCTCTTGTACTCCAAAGAAAAATTTGGAGGTTTTTCATATAATTGTTTCTCTTCCAATAGTTTGAGCACCCTGTCAACATGTTGAACATGATCCTTCCTAGACCTGTTGTAGATTAGTATATCATCACAATATACTAACACAAATTTTCTAAGGAAGGGTTTGAAAACGGAATTCATCAACCCTTGAAATGTAGAAGGTACATTGGTAAGGCCAAAAGGCATGACCAAAAATTCATAATGACCCTCGTGACTTTTAAATGTTGTTTTCATAATTTCTTCAGTCTTCATTCTAATTTGATGATATCTTGAACGGAGATCCAACTTGGTGAAATAAATTGTTCCATGTAATTCATCCAATAATTTATCAAAGACAAGAATGTGAAATTTATCTTTAATAGTGAGCTTGTTGATCTCCCTATAATCCTAACACATGCGCCATGATCCATCCTTCTTATGCACCAATACTACTGGAGCAAAGAAAGAACTTTGACTAGGTTGAATTATACCGGCATCTAGCATTTCTGCAAACATACGTTCAATTTCGCTCTTTTCGGCATACAAATATCTATAAGGCTTGATGTTTGGTGGAAAAATTCATGGAATAAAATGAATAGCATGATCGTGATCATGAATAGCTGGGAGTCTCAGTAGGTTTCAAACACCTTGAATGATTGTCCAAGACTTTTTGGAGATCTACAGAAATAGATGATTTTGATGTTGGAACTTCTAGTGAGCATAATTGTGCAATTACACCTTCTTGTTTTTTCTTTAGAAGCTTTGTCATGACATTAGAGCTTTATTATCTTTCCTGGCTTCCCTACGATACCCCGTAATTCGACTTCCTTTCCTTCTGATAAAAAAAAAAAAAAAGGTTCTTGAAAATTAAAAGCTATCGTCCCCAAATATTGTAACAATTGTACTCCTAGTACAACATCAGCGCCTCCCATTGGAATGGAAAGCGTTGGAATTTTCAATATATATTCCCCCATGGTTAGCTTGATATTATGTCATTTTTCAGGGAAATTTATAGTTCCTCCATTTGCAACCATCACTTGACATTCTCGTGATGGGTATAGGAAACAATTCAATTCCTTGGCTACCTTACAATGAATAAAATTAAGGGTACTACCCGAATGAATCAACACTATTACCTTTTTTCTTCTTGATGTCCTTCTATATTGAGAGTTTGAGGAGTGGTAATTCCTACCAATGAATTACAAGATATGGTCAGATTCATTTCTTCTAAGGTTGGTTCTTAGTGTATATCCTTTTCTTTTTAAGTTTCTTATTCCTTTTCTTCCTCCTCTTCACAATCTATGTAAAATAATTTATTCTCAACACACTTATGACCTTTAATGTATTTTCTATCACAACTATAACAAAGCCCTTTTGCTTTTTTTTCTTCCAATTGTTGGGGTATCAACCTTGTAGATGGTGGAAGTATAGGAGTAGCAACACTTTCATATTTATACTTGTGAGTGGTAGGCTTCCTTGTCGTCATAATTTTGCTTTCAATTTTTCTTTCCAACCTGAATACCTTCTCCAATTAAACAAGTTCCCAAAGGTGAACCTCATGTTGGATGTTATCCTTTAAAGTCCCTATGAAGACATCAATATTGTGCTCCTATGGAATATCATTTACCCTTATATTCAATTATTGGAATTCCTCAATGTGCTCCTCCATTGAACCCTTTTGTTTGAGATTTATCAATTGGCCACAGAAGGTGTTGTTCTTTGTATCATCATAATGTGTTATCATCTGTAAAAATTGACCAGGGACAATTTTTGCTGCAAGCAAGTTTATTTAGATACCATACAAATGTATTTTGTTCTAAATATAAAGTTGCAATGCGTACCTTTTGTGTGTTTTGCATATTATTAAGATCAAAATATTGCTCCATCTCTAGTATCCATGTTACGAGATCCTTGCCATAAAACTTCCTCATATCGATCTTTGGAATATGGTGGGTCTTAAATCCAACATTAAAGTTTATGAAATCACGATTAACATTTATTTTGCTCTCATCATGAGTTTCCTCTACTTAACATTTATTTTGCTCTCATCATGAGTTTCCTCTACTATCTTTTCGCCATTAGGAAACAATTCTTGTATCAACTTTGTCAAACCTTCCATGTGTGCTTTTAGATCATTCTTCATGTGGTTCCATGTTGTCTTTCATTTTTTCTTCTATACCATCGATCTTAGCTTCCATGTCTTCCATGCCATTCTTCGAACCATCCATCTTATCTTCCACACCTTTCTTTAAACCATCCATATTAGCTTCCACACATTTCTTCAAGCCATCCATATTAGCTTCCATGCCCTTCTTCAAACCATCCATGTCATTTTTTGTTGCTCTTTGTGAGAGCGAAATTTGTTGCACTTTCTCTTGTAAATTTGATATATCATGTTGCACTTCTTCATCTTTATGAGTCATAAGAGAGTATTATGAGGGCTTAATTGCAAGGACTTTTTTAGGGCATTTTAGAACCCACAATACCGATATATATGGTTCAATATGCCTTTGAATCACTTCAAACAACATTTTCCAAACAAGACTTATGCAATTTGAAAAAAAAAACACATGCTTTTTTGCTTTTGAGGAGCTCGATATTGAAAACCGAATGATCTCTCGTGATTTCGGATCTTCAATATCCGAATCTCTATCTCCGTAGTAGCCCTATGAATTTTCGAATGCTGCAGGTCCGACCTGATTTACATGATTCGGATTCTTCAACCAAGACAAAAGTTATGTCCAATCCGTCACAAATTAATTCCATTATGGATTGTTTCAATAAAGGGAACTTGTGTAGAAATTTCTCATTTCCCACCCCCGTTTTCAGTTTCACCTTATTTCTCCAAAATAGTTAAATGCCCTTTCCCATATCCATACATTCAACAACTGGAAAATAAATTTTGCAGAAAACACAAATTCTGGAAATATAACAGAATGTTGGAAAATGCAGAAATAAATATCAGCACATACAAACAGCGATTCAACACATTTAAACACAGTGATTTTTGGTCAAGGTGACCCTGGAAAAACCCCCTACAACTCTTGGGGAAAACCAGTCTGGAAGCTTCTCTTTTATTTCTAAAAAATGCTTTTACAGTGAGCTGAGAGAAATATTCAGCAAAAAAATCAGCAAACAAACTTTACAACTTATCTCGTTTTCTGTGCTTAACCACTGCCTCGGAAAATGTGCAAACAGCAAAAACAGAACAGCAATAAATGTTGTACGGCCTCCTCGATTTTCGTGCCCAAATTTCAGCCTTAAATGCTGTTGTACGGACTGCCTAGAAAAGCATGCACGCTGCCATAAATTCTGCTGTACGATTTTCTCGATTTTTGTGCAGAAAAACAGTTGTACGGATTTCTGCCTAGAAATGCGTGCCAAGGTACAGCCACTTGTTGTACAGCCTCCCTTGAAAAATGTGCCAGCAATCTTCAGTTATGCTCCTCGATTTCTGTGCAAGCTTGCTGTACGGCCTCCCTTTCTAGAAAATCGTGCCCAGAAAATCTGCCTTTCATTGTGCTAACTCAGCTGTACGGTCTTGCTGAAACGCTGCCTTGGAATGTGTGCCAAGCTGTTGTCTCCTTCTCCTCACTGCCCAGAAATCTCCCTTGCTCTCTTGCTCTCCTTCTCTCAATCTGCTCATGAAAGAATGAGTGACCTTTTCCTCATTTTTCTCCTTTAACCTAACCCTAAGTGACTTTTGGGGAATCCCTAAATCCAATGGCTGAAATAGATTGAGATCTAGGGCTAAGATTAAATGCTCATTTAAATCTCACTTTCTATTTTTAATTCACCTCACTTTAATAAAGACCCACTTGAAGGTTTATTTCCAAAGTCACTCTTCTCTTAATTTTAGATAATTACTTTATTAAAGTCACTTTAAAATTATACTTTAGTAATTTTATCACTTAAAGTCACTTTTAAATTATATTTGACTTTATAGCTTTATAAAGTCACTTTAGGAGAAAAATTAAATTCTTTTGGACACTTTTCCTTAGGCCAAAGATCAAAGCCTTAGGGAACCACCTTTCCTCTGGTAACCAAATTTCAACACTCCCTCTTACTAAGGAAGGTGTTCCTCACCACACCCATATTGTCTCTGAAGTAGACATGCTTGCCCCATGGTAAGGCTTTAGTAAGAATATTTGCAACCTGTTCATCAGTGGAAATATACTCAAGCTTCACAACTCCCTTCTTAACATAGTCTCTGATGAAGTGATATCTGATGTCGATATGCTTTGACCTGTCATGAAATACTGGATCCTCTGTGAGTTTAATGCAACTCTGATTATCACAATAAATCACCGAAGGTCTCTGAAGGTCTCAATGGCCGACCACATAAGCCAAACAACATCTTCGTGCCCGATGGCCTCACAACGAGCTAGGATCGGTCGCCAGAGCATACCTCCGGCCTTCCCGCCGAACTCAAGCACGATCGTCGCTTCCCACGAACCATGACACAACCGTCGAACCCCGAACCCAACCCAAAACAGCACCCTAAAGTGCTCTTCCTATCAGAAACACAACCTGCGCACAATCAGAATCAGTGTAACTTGCCAATCTCACCCCATCCCCTTGCCTGTAGTCCAGACCATAATCCACTGTCCCCTGCAAGTACCACAAAATGTGTTTTGCAGCCACCCAATGAACCTTCCTAGGCTCACACATAAATTGACTCATCGTGTTGACTGCAAAACAAATATCTGGCCTAGCGTTAACCAAATACATCAAGGAACCAATCAACTATCTGTACAATGTGGGATCCACCAACTCGGAATCCGAAGCATGAAGCTTCTTCCAGTTGGTGATCCTTGGTGTCAACATGGGTTTACAATCCTCCATGTGGAATCACATGACGTCCACAGATAGTTTCCCCGCCCTGTGGAAGAAATGCCCCTCCTCCTGCCACACCTCAAAACCCAAAAAGTAATGCAACAAGCCGATGTCCTTCATCTCAAACTCCGCCGCAAGATCTCTCTTGCAGTGCTCTATGAGTCTCTCTGCACCCGTAATGACCAAGTCATCCACATACAAGACCAATGATGTGCTCCTCACCTATCACAATATATAAAGGTCTGGACCGCTCACTCTTTGTGAAACCCATCTCCTCAGTAAGTATGTATCTATCTGGAGTACCAAGCTCTGGGAGCTTGCTTCAAGCCATAAAGGGCCTTCTTCAGTCTGCACACATGGGACTCCTTCCCATGCACCTCAAAGCCCTGTGGCTGCTCAATGTACACCTCCTCCTGTATGAAGCCATTAAGAAATGCGGTCTTCTCATCCATCTGGTGGATTCAACCTATCTCTGCTGTTATCGATATAATGGAGCGAACGGAAGTATATCGAGCCATGGGAGCGAAGGTCTCCTCATAGTCTACTCCCTCTACCTGGGAGAGCCCTCTAGCCAGAAACCTTGCTTTGAACTTCTGGATGTTGCCATCTTCTTTGGAAGTAACCACGGATTTGCCCTCAGGCCTCGCCACTACCTCCCAAACATCATTCTTCATGATAAAATAATACTCCTCTTGCATGGCCTCTCTCCAGACCTGTTGGCTAGCTGCCTCCTCATAGCTAGAAGGCTCAAAGTCAGAGTCAAGGATGTCGGTAGCCATTGCCATAGCTACAAAACCTCTCAAAGTGGTCCGCTTTCCGACCGCCTAGGCTCAAAGCAAATGTGGCATCTCTCGTGGTGTCCCGAAGCCACTTGGCTTCCTCTTCCCGAGCATACTTCTCCCATCGAGAATGAAACTCCTCCTCTCACTTCATTTGAGCCCGAACTCCCCGCCCGTCCGTCCGTCCTCCCCGCCGCACTCGACCCCAGAGAGAGATTGCGTTCGTGGTGAACCGTCCATCGCTGACTCTAGTGAATCAAGCCTGTGGACCGCTCTCGCATGATGCCCGAAGCACCACCCCTCCGACTCGCGAGCCACCGCTCACCGACTCGACTCGCCGTACATCGTCATATACCTCCAATCCTCCCCGATCCCCTCGCTACCCCTGCCCACTGGATCCCTGCGACGGACTCAACTGCTGCTGAGGGTCTGGCTGATCCAGATACTCTAACTCCCGTGACCTCCTAAAGGCCCTGTCCTCCTCGAACTTCACATCCCGCCTAACAACAACTTTCCTCTGCGCGGGAATGTAAATCCGAAAGGCCTTGGAGGTCTCACTGTAGCCCACAAAGATACCCTTCTCTGCGGTGGGCTCTAGTTTGGTCCTCTTCTCCTTGGGTATGTAGGAGTATGTGATGCACCCAAAGATACGAAGATGACCAATATCAGGCTTCTTCCCAGAAAAAGCCTCCTCCTGAGTCATGTGCCCCAAGGCACGATGCGGACTCCTGTTCTGCAAGTAAACAGCTGTGTTGCAGGCCTCTGCCCACAAAAACAATGGCAACCCCTGATCATGTAACATGGCTTTGGCAGCCCCTCCGATGGATCTGTTCTTCCTCTCCGCAACCTCGTTCTGCTGGGGGTTGTAAGGAACAGTGAACTCCCTCCTAATGCCTGCCTCCGCACAATAGTCAACAAACTCTCCAAGGGTGTACTCTCCTCCATTGTCCGACCTCAGGGACTTGATCTTCCGACCCGTCTGAGTCTCCACAAGAGCTCTGAACTCCTGAAACCGCTTGAAGACCTCACTCTTGGTCTTCAAGAAATAAATCCAGGTCCTCCTGGAGTGATCATCAATGAATAAAACATAGTACTCATATCCACTCAAGGAAACACGAGACATCTGACCGCTCACATCGGAATGAATCAAATCAAGTATCCCAGTCGCTCTGCTGTCACTGCTGGGAAAAGGGGATTTGGCAAATTTGCCCATCGCACATCCTCTGCAAGTATCAAAGTGATCAGTACTGAAATCTGGCATACCTGTAGTGATCTCTCGCAAGGTCCTCAAGGCTCCATGATACATATGTCCCATCCTGCGGTGCCAAATCTCACACAGCTCAGAACTGCTAGCTCTGTTGTCGGTACTACTGCTCAATGCCAAAAGGGGCTGGAATGCAAACTTGTACGCCTTTGCATGGCGTACACCTATCACTCTAGCTGAATCAGCTGGAGTGCCCCTGGGATACATCAGCACCTGTCCTCCCCTGAACAGTACCTCGTATCCTCTATCCTCCAAAGCTGAGACGAATATGAGGTTCTTCCTCATCCCTGGCACATAAAGAACATCTGACACCTTCAAGGGAGGTTTGGACTCCCTCTGAAATGTCAGTGTCCCCACACCGACTGCTCTAACAACTCTGTCATCACCGAGTACTACCTCTATATCAGTGCCACTCTCTGAAAGCTTTGATAAGTACTCACGGACTCCTGTCATGTGACGTGAAGCCCCACTGTCCACATACCAGATACTCGAAGATGCTCCGCTAATCAAGGGAAAAGCATGCTCCCTCTGAACCTCTATGGCAGATGATCCCGCACTAGAGGACTCACATGCAGTGAACCCAAACTCTCGGTCAAAACGATCTGCAAAGTCCTCAACCTCTGCTGAAGCTGCCATGCTCTGGTTCTTCCCCTTCTTCTTCTTCTTCTCCGGACACACAACTGCATAGTGTCCCATCTTCTGACAATTCCAACACTTCACCTTGGAATAGTCCTTCTATGTGTTACCCTGTTTACCTTTACCTTTGCCCCCACCATTGCTTGTGGAAGCCTGCTTCTTCCCTTTGCCTTTCTTGTGTCCTGCCAACAGTGCTACATCCTCATCCTGCTCAACTGGCTTGGCTACCCCAAGCTGACCTTTCCTGATCTCTGTTTGAATGCAATCATCCCAAAACCTCTCCCATGTGGGAAGGGTCTCACGTGCACAAACCCCATCAGCAAAGTTCATCCATGAACTGGGGAGGCCATTCACTGCAATCCGCACCAACTCAGTGGGTGGAATGACCTCTCCAATCGCTGCCAACTCATCTCTCACATTAGTAATCTTTGTGAGATATCCAGCTGCACTATCAGCCTTACCCATCTTAATGGTTTTCAGCTTCTCCTTCAGGACCATTTTCCGGTTCTCATTGGTACTCTGGTAGAGATTGGTCAATGTTGTCCACATCTCATGAGCATTTCTCTTTCCTCTCACATGAGGAATGCAATGGTCTTTGATTCCGTCTAGAATCAGTCTCTTACCCTTGTTGTTCTTCCTATTATATGCTGCCAACTGAGTAGCATCAGTAGGCACAACAACAGGGTGCAAGCTGCCATAAATGCTGCTGTACAGTTTTCCTCGATTTTTGTGCCGAAAAACAGCAGCAGTACCGCTGTATGGATTTCTGCCTAGAGAAGTGTGCCAAGGTAAAGCCACTTGTTGTACAGCCTCCCTTGAAAAACGTGCCAGCAAACTTCAGCTTTTCTGCTCCTCGATTTCTGTGCTAACTTGTTGTACGGCCTCCTTGGAATCTGAACCAAAACTGTTGTACGGCCTTTCTAGAAAATTGTGCCCAAAATCTACCTTTCACTGTGTGCTAACTCAGCTGTACGGACTTGCTGAAACGCTGCCTTGGAATGTGTGCCAAGCTGCTGCCTCCTTCTCCTCACTGCCCAGAAATCTCCCTTGCTCTCTTGCTCTCCTTCTCTCAATCTCTTCATGAAAGAATGAGTGATATTTTCCTCCTTTCTCCTTAACCTAACCCTAAGTGACTTTGGGGAATCCCTAAATCCAATGGCCGAGATAGATTGAGATCTAATGTAGATTAAATGCTCAGTTTAAATCTCATTTTCTATTTTTTTAATTCACCCCACTTTAATAAAAACCCACTTAGTCATTTATTTCCAAAGTCACTTTTCCTTTCTAATTTTACATTGACTTTATTAAAGTCACTTTAAAATTAGACTTTAGTAACTTTATCACTTAGAGTCACTTTTAAATTAGACTTGACTTTATAAAAAATTATAAAGTCACTTTAGGAGAAAAATTAAATTCTTTTGGACACTTTTCCCTAGGCCAAAGATCAAAGCCTTACGGAACCACCTGTCCTCCGGTACAAAATTTCAACAACTTGTACAGCATGCCACGTGTCACTGTTTCCGCCTTCGACTCTGAAATTCATACACAGGGAACTAAAGTTTGTGTACTCTCGACCACTTTTTACAGAATTCCAATCTAATGCTCAGAGAAGGAGTTATGACGATTTTCCCAAGGTCACCTCGTTTAGATGAAATTCAGGAGCTTGTAAAAACCCTGACTTTCACAGATCATATCTCCGAAAATATTGTGAGCCAAGATCTAAAAAAATTTCACGACGTTCCTTAAGATTTTTGCGTCGCATGATAAAAATTTCAGCTTCTGAACCTTCGTAGAAAAAAGTTATAGCGAAAATGCCACGATGACCTGTTTGGAGTAGCGAAACCCTAGAATCCAAAGCTCTGATACCAAATGTTATGAAACCAGCTCCAAAAATAGAAGAAAAGAGAGATCAACGCCTTAGAATTCACCCACTTCGAGGGGGCAACCTCCTTTACATTACATAAATGAACAACTCTTGGATGATACAAATGACAAAACCGCCTTTCTATATATAGGAGTCAATGGGGTCACAATATAATCATAACCGACCTAACAATAATAATGTAAGGGCACAATAATAACAATACGGGGGTTACAGGGGTACAAAAATAACAATAAGGGGGGTACACTAACAACAATAAGGGACTAAACTAGTAATATAGAGACCTAACAATTGTGGACTTCTAGGTTTTATTCTGAGTCTATAGGATTGTCGCAAATTTAAATTGATCCATATTAAGCTTTTGAATCATGCAAATAGGTCAAGTATTGAGTAAAATATGATTTATGAAGCCTTCACACCAAGTCGGCCTAAAGGTGATCAAGTCAGCCTCAACTCAAGGAATTCGAACCCATCAAAAGCCTATATATACAGTGGCATCGAACTCACCTGGAGACATCAATCTGCAACACAGAAATTCGATCTGGCAGTTGTACAAGGAGAAATTGCAAAATCATGGAGAAGGACTTTCTAGATTTATTTACTTTTTGGCACTCTTAGAGAGTTGAAGAAAATCGAAATTTTGGCACTACTCTCTCTGCATTTCGAGCTATAGTTTGGGAGATCGAAGTTCACAAAGTTTTGTTGTTGTAGTTTCTACACCAGTTGTTGCCAGGTTACGTTGCTAAGTGAAGGACAAGTAGAAGCTGATTTTGTTGGATGTTTCCACTTGTAGAAGTTGTATTGGGCCTAAATCGAAGTCTTTGAAGCAAGATCGAAGTCTCTAGAAGCAAGGTTGAAGTTTCAGGTCATCATAGGGTTGTTTGTGTTACCAGATTCAGGAAGGATCACAAGGAAGGCTGACTTGGTGTGGAGGAAGTCCAAGTCAAGGTCTAGATTCTCAAGAATTACTATTGAAGGAAGAACTATTGACTCATTTTTCTCCTAGAGTGGGGTTTTGCCTTGGCTGCTGACCTACAACCGGTGTCCTTGATCTATGTGCATTTACTTTAATATTTGTTTGATGAACTAATAAGAAGAACATAATAAGAACTAAAGTAGATCACAAGTAAATAATCAAGAATAAGAGGATCTTTCTACCTTTGTGATTCTCTAACATTCATGACCCCTATAAAAGAAGCAAATTTGATTTTTTGAGAAATGTCATTCGCCCCTCCAAGTTGCCAAGTCGGCTCTCCTAGGAACAGGTCAGCTTAGTCCTTAAGATACGCCTCTTCGCATACACAAAAGATTATAAATAACCTCTGAAGGTTCCTCCAAAAGCACACTTCGGATGAGCATATACATTTCTAAAATTGAATGTTGATCTGAGGCGATATATATTTCCAAGGAAGACGAAAACTAAAGTTATACTTCTCTATGGTAAACCGAAGGTTTGAGACTCCTACTAATTGTAACACAGAAAGATCGAAAGCTCTCTGTAATGCAAATTTTTCTATGACACATTTCTATATGATGATGTGAACTTTTGTGACATGCTTCTGCGAGTTCCTATGGCAAGTACCTGTGGTATATTATCTCTATGATGCAAGTTACAAGAAGGATGGTTTTTGTGTGATGCGAGCTACAGGAAGGCAGGACAAGCATCTTGGTGGACATGGTATCTAAAGGATAAACTTGAGGCAGATTGGTTAATTATCTCATGGACAAAAACATGGCAGAATTTGGAAAGTTGACTTGGCACTTGGATAACTGGTTAGTTTGACTTGGATTTCTCTTGTTGATGAAGAAGCTCTAAAAAAAGGATTGATGGGTTTTCCCCTTGTGGGTTTTTCCCTAGCCTCTGGCTTAATTTCTGTTTTTCTTTGTCTTTTGTGCATTGTATTTGTATAATTGCTTGATGACCTAATGAATTAAGTAAAATGCATAATGGAAAACATAAATATATTGTCACAGGTAATTATCATGATGAAAAATTCAACCTTTCAATCGAATTTCCAACATGGTTTCAAAGCTAAGGAAGATCATAGATGTAGTTGGAGTCTATCTCATGAAAAGAAAGTGTAACGAACAAATTTCGTATACTCAAAGTTAAATACTCCTGAAAACTTGGAATATGAAGATCTCCA
The DNA here is from genome assembly GCA_034641835.2 of Pinus albicaulis. Lineage (NCBI taxonomy): Eukaryota > Viridiplantae > Streptophyta > Pinopsida > Pinales > Pinaceae > Pinus > Pinus albicaulis. The sequence continues at coordinate 1,318,565,720 of CM076570.1, forward strand.
TTAAAGATACAAGAATATATATTAAAATGTATGAATGAGAATGATGTTACAAATGAGAATGAGGATCTGCTTATATGCCCTAGGCAGGTGTCCTTTTATGAACGGTCATGTCCTTAGGGACATACCTCTTCATTAACTAATTAATCATTATTTATGATGTGTTATTGTTATTTATATTTACATTATTTATATCGATATTTTATTCATAACATTGTCTTCCTCATCAAAAAGATTTATCCTCAAAGCTTACCGATAAAAAGGCTTGATCCTTTTTTGTTTTGAATGTCTTCTCGTCTCAGAACTATCATCTTCATTGATACAAGACGATATGATCCTCTGAGTGATAAGCAAAATTGTCGAACTGAAAATGGATTTAACCATCCTAAGTTAATCTTCTATGGAATCTTTCGATTATTGAAGACTTGTGATGAATTGTTATCACTGAATTGAGTTGTGCACACTTCAATATTCTTCGGAACATAAGTTTGTTGTTTATGTTTTGAGTGATATAGATTCGTAGATTGATTGAGGTGTCTATTCTTGTGATTCGAATGTAGAAAGTAGTTCTTCTTATTTGACCTTCCTTTAACATGTGTGCGGTAACTTCCTAATTTTCTTCAGGTATTGATGTTGTTGAGTTAGCTATTGAATCATCACTTTGAGTTTCTATCGCTTGAACTGCAACTTCTAAATATGTTTTAACTTCTATTGGTTTCTCGTTTTCTTAAGTTGTGATATTGATTGGATCAGTATTTGTTCCTTTATCTTCAACTTGGACAGTTACGTCTAGAGACTTCAATACTTCTTCTTGAGTAAGTTGTCCTAACTTGTCATTTACTGATTTCTTGCCACTCTTAAGCTTCTTTTTTTGTGTAAGAAGGTTTTGGTTTTGATTTCTTAGACGTAAAAGTTCGTCATTTTCTAAATCGTTGAATTTATCCTTAGTAACCTTCTCTTTATCTTTTATATTTTTGATTTGTTCTAATAACCTTTGATTCAAGGTTTTTAAACGCAAATTTTCTTCTTCCTTTCCCGATAGACTCTTGTTGAATTTCTTCTCAAGACATTCATTTTCTTCCTCTAATTTTTGCTTTGTAGTTTTGGACCTTTTTTACTTTTTCAAGTAATTTTTGACCATGATCTCTTAGACGCCAAATTTTGTTGTTACTTTTTGTTGATTCTTTATAAAACTGATCTTCGAGATCTTTATATTTCTTTTTCGATGCTTCGTTCTTTTGTTGTAGTTCTGCGAGTTCTTCCTTTAGTATTTTCATTTGCATCTGCTCATTACCTTGACGTTCTTCTGTACTAAATAATCTTCCACACGATGGACAACTTAATTTGCAACTTTTTAAAATATATGTATATCCAATTTTGTTTAGACAAAATGGACATTTAGTCCAAAATGTTGACTTGGTTATAGGACTCATCTTTTCATCTTTTAGTTCTAGATTGCAATCCATTTTGCTTTTGAAATAAGCCAAGGACCATTTTTCTATTTACCCTAGTCTTTTGTGAATTTTAGTACCTTTACTACAACTTTCTCTCCTGGAGTTGCCTTTTATATATTATTTCCGATTCCAATCACAATAGTTATAACAACACTTTAATACTTCGCCTTTCTTTCTCACAAAATATATAAGTATATGCTTTGATGTCCACTTATACTTCCTTTAAATCGAAAATTTTCCGTTGGATCTTCTATTTGATTAAAAAGGCCTTTTAACTTAAATTAAAATTCTTTTAGTATATTTATATTCCTTTTTCTTTTCCACCTAATATTATTTCTCCTTATAAAAGGTGGTTAATATATTTGTTGCGATTTTTAATAAATACCTCTTTATTTTGTAATTGAACTTTTATAATCCTCTTATATACTTGAGATTGATTAATTGAAAAAAAAAAAAGTTTTAAATCTTCCGAGCGTCACGATCTTCCTTCCAACAATCGTGGCTTGAAGAATTTATTGGGTAACCTCGATTTCAATGATACCAATGTAATGACAGGGCTGAGGGAATTGGTGGTAGCGGTTGGTCAATAATGGTAGCAATGGATACAAAGGGATGCGATGGTCCTAGCAACTGGTCGTTGTATGGACTTTGGCACTATTGTATGTCCCCTTTTTTTCGGTTGTAATTAATCAATCGTTCAAAATTATTACTTTGTATCAGTGTTATACGGACCAAACCGGACTAGCCGGTTCAGACAATACCAACCATGTTGAAGCAAAAACCAGTTCGAACCAGTGAATTGAACCATTTTTGTCTAGTTCGGTACGGTAAAGCCACGTAGAACGCAGCTAGTGGGGCCTCTTTTTCTTTTTCCTTTTAATGTTTGTCTAAGTTGGGCACTGGCCCAAAATATGTGTCTAATATTCAAGCATATGGCCCTACTATTGCTATGCATTTCATGGTAATGTTAAATTCTTAAAGTAAAAGTTATTTTCATCCTTTTACTTAAATTTTTAACATTACCATGAAATGACTCTAGATGTTTGAGAGTGGTTTTGACCTCATTAGATTTCATATGGATAAAGTAAAATTTTAGATCTCAATCAAAATCCAGCAAACTTATCGGCGGATTTTGGCGCTGCAAAGAAACCCTAAATCTCTGAACATTTCACTGTCAGTCCTTAGCTCATCATGGCGACTGCAGGAGGGCGCCCTAGTGGCCCTTACTTTCACGAAATTACCTCTGGCTCCTCCAAAGAGCTAGAATCCTCCTCCTTCACGCAGCTTTCCACCATCGGCGCCCCTACCTCGCAGCAAGCAAGCCCATAGAACAAAGACAAACAGAGGATAGATGAGAGCAACGATACCAATGGAACACGCATGGAAGACAATGAAAACACCGCGAGCCGGGGAAACAATGGAGCAAAGAAGACACACACAGATCAACAAAACTTGGGGAAAAAACGGATATAAAACCATTGTAACCCAATAGCCGAAGAGATTCCAACACTAGAGATCCAAGACCCAAGCGTCACAGCGTATAGGGAATACATGTAAGAGCACACAGTTATATGCAAGTTTATGGGATCATGGCCAACGAAAAAATCCCTAAATGGATGGATACAAACAAATGGAGACCAAAGGGAGAGGTTAGGCTACAGCTCGGCTCAAAAAGTTTCTTCACGGTCATCTTCAACCTCCTAGAAGACAAGGACAGAATCTTTGAGTGAGGTCCTTACTTCCTCAACACAGTTGGGCTCTACATGAGATTCTGGAAGGAAAACTTCACCCCGGAGAAGGACTTCACAAGAGTCCCAATATGGGTAAGACTTTATTCCCTGCCAACTGATTATTAGGCGCCATCAGTCCTCAAAGGAATAGGAGATGAAATAGGAGAATACATCAAAATGTCAAAAAGCATAAAGACAGGACACTACATCTCCTATGCAAGGATCTGTGTCTACATGGATGTTTCACGGGCTTTTCCAAAGGCGATCAAACCAATATTCAGAAATGAACAATGGCTCCATAGTATAGATTACGAGGACATACCCTTTAGATGTCGAAAATGTCATGAACATGGACACCCTTACAGGGACTGTCCACAGAATAAACCAACTCAAAACAATGAGCATGCTCACAAGGAAAAGGACAAACAAGAGTTCACAAAGGTCACAACTAGAAACAAACACACCAAGAAGTCACAGTCAAAACAAAACCAACCCCAGATGAATAACCAAAATAAGTCTAAGGCTATGGACAAAGAACAAGAAGAGCCCCTCTTCAACAACAACAGCAGAAAGGATGCTAATGGAGATCGACAATAAGGAAAAGAAAGTGAGCAAGGAGAGACACAAGCAAAAAACATGCAGGCAAAAAAGGAACTCACACAGGAAGACACAGAGATGGAACCAGCGAGTATGGATCCTACCCCGGAAGAACATGCAATCGAGGAGGCCCTAGAAGGAATGAACCTCATTTCAATTGCAGAAATATGTAAGAAAAAAAAGGCATAAAGGCAGTACCAGAAGAGCACATACAAATAATTGAAGGAGCATATCTCCTGCTGGAAGGAATGAAACAAAGTCTAAAACAATCTAGCACGGAGGGCAAAGAGCACAGGGGAATTCTAGCTAATCTTGAAGCAGAAAGACGCAACCCAAAAGGAACAAACAAAAAAAGAGGAAGACCATGGGACAGCTCCTCCAAGAACTTGGGCCTCGACTCATCAATGAAGGAAAGGTAAAGGCCCTCATCCTCTCTCCTCATCTTTTCCAATGAATTGCACCTCCTGGAATATTAGAGGTCTTAATGGCCCTGGTAAAAAAAGAATCCTGAGAAACAAGCTCTTAAAAGATAAACCGGACATTCTATTACTCCAAGAAACTAAATTAGATATGGAGAATGCTAGTCTCCTCCAAAAAAGATGCCTTAAATCATACAACGACCTTGCAAACTCTACTATGGGCTTAGCAGGGGGAATTATAACAATATGGAATGGCGCCCTCTTGGAGCTATCCTTCTCTGTCGCCACTAGACACTCAATAACCATCGTTCTAAAAATCATAGACACAGACAACAGTCTATGTGTCACGAATGCCTATGCTCCACATACAGCCCTGGACAAGATCAAAATGTTGCAAGAGGTAAGAACCCTCTTGAACTCAATCCACCATCCCTACAAGATCTTAGCAGGGGACTTCAACATGGTATTAAATCTAGGGGAAAAGAAAGGGGGTCTTAGGAGATTGGTCAATGACTCAGTCGTTTTCCAGTCCTCAATAGAAGCTCTCAACCTAATAAACATTCCAGCCTCCAACGGCATTTACACCTGAAACAACAGAAGAGGAGGAGCACATCAAATTGCCTCTCGCCTACATCGCTTCCTTCTCTCAGAAGCTATATTTATATCTTCCTAGGAGACAGAGGTCTGTATCCTCCCCCAAGCGGGATTGGATCACTGGCCAATCTCTCTCAATATTAAAATTGTTTTCGGTCCAAAGAACAGGCCTTTCAGGTTTGAGGCTTTTTGGCTGGACCATCCAAACTTCTTGAAGAGAATGAAGGAGTGGTGGGATGCCCCTAGGTCTCACCAAGGAAACAAAATGCATCAATTCCAACAGAGGCTGAATAGCATCAAAAAGTAAATCAAGAGTTGGAACAAGGAAACTTTTGGAAATATCCTCACACAGAAGGGAAAAAAAAAACAACTGGAGAGCAAATGGAGGCTCTACAACAGGAAATCATCAGCAATGGCACGATCCACCAAAAAAACAAGAAGAACAAAGGCTACAAATAGAATGGGAGGAAAGAATCTCACAAGAGGAGAAGCTCTAGCAACAAAAATCAAGAATCAACTGGCTCAAATGCGAGGAAAAAAACACTTCTTTTTTCCACAAATCAATGATTCAGCATAAAAGGCATAATAGAATACTTGCCATAAAAACAAAGAGGGAGATCTTCTCCAGAAACATGAGGACATTGGCAACCATCTCTCTCAGCATTTTGGAAATCTGCTTTCTGAGCCAAATCAGGATAGGTCCAGACCCATTCAAAAGATCACCAATCGGATTTCGACCATCCTCAACCAGGACCACAACAAAATGTTGCTAAGAAAGGTCTCATTGAAAGAGGTGGATGAATCCAAAAGTCAATCCTAAAAGCCCTAAATGCAACTTTTATAACTCTCATCCCAAAGGAGGAGGGGGTTCACACTCCAGAGAAGTTCCAGCCAATTGCTCTCTGCAATGTAATCTACAAAATCATCTCAAAAGTTCTTGCCAATAGAATTAAAACAGTGCTACCCCTCTTGATCTCCCCAAATCAGTCTGGATACGTGGAAGGCAGACAAATCTTCGACAGCATCATCCTCTCCCATGAATTGGTCCACTCTCTAAAATCTCCAAAGATGCCTGGAATGATGATGCAGTTGGACTTGTCTAAAGCCTTCGACAAGATCAGCTAGGAATACACGAAAAAAGTTCTCGAAGCTTTCGGCTTTCACAAGGACTGTATAAAATGGATTATGGCATTGGTCTCGAGAGCTTTCTTCTCGATCCTCCTAAATGGCTCCCCCTCTAAAGGTTTGAGACAAGGGGATCTACTCTCACCTTTTCTTTTCATCATCATGGCCAAAGGCCTCAGTCGTTCCATTGAGGCTACTTCATCCAGCAATGCCCTCTCAGGCCCAAAGCTTCATGACACCTCACCATCTTCCACTCACTAGCAATTCGTGTATGATACCATGCTCATGGGTGTGCCTACTGTTCAGGAAGCCCAAATGTTCAAATCCATCCTATCTGATTTCTCAAATGCCTCAGGCACCTCCATCAACTTGGCTAAATCCAAGCTTTTCTTTTTTAATACCCCCCAAGCCATTCAGAGGAACATAGCCAGGATTTTAGGTTTTCAGATAAGTTCCCTCCCCTCCAAATACCTAGGAGTCCCCTTAACGGTCAAGCCTCTTGACAAAGCCAATTGGGAAGCACTCACCACAAAAATGGGAAAACGCCTGGCCAACTGGACTTTCCACTCCCTAAATCTGGCAAGCAACCTTATCCTAATCAAATCGGTCTTGCAAGCCATTCCCCAATACCTATTCTCAGAATTATTCAAAAGAACTTCCTATGGAGAAGTAACGAAAAGAAGAAAAAGTGGGCTCTGGTTGCTTGGGATAAACTCTACAAACCTAAAAAAGCAAGGGGACTCGGTCTTCGAGACCCGGAAATTTTGGGGCAGACTCTGGGGGCCAAGACCTGGTGGTGTTGGTTGGAAAATTCAAACACACCTTGGGGTCGGCTCTGGAAGGAAAAATATGTTCCAAACTGCCATCCCCAGGACCTGCTTAGACTTAATGGGAACATCAAAGGATCAGTTCTCTGGAACAAGGCCTAGGACAACAAAATTGTTATACAGGACCATAGCTTCTAGGAGATAGGAAATGGCGAGCACGCCCTCTTTTGGGAGGACGCCTAGCATCAAAGACCGAAACTTAACAAGGATGAATTCAAACAAATCCAGAACACAATGAAAGACAAGGGAAAGCATATGGTAAGTCAGTACTGGAAGCCTTGTAACAATCAAGAAAAATGGAAAGTATGGTTTGATGAGAATGATTGGGGACCTCTACCCAATAGGCAGGCCTGGTAAGATCTCTCTAGAGAGCTACAGGAAAGACCCATACAAGGCGAAACAGGAAAAGACAAACTCAGATGGGTGTTCAACGCTGCGGGGCACTTCAACCTGAAGGAAGCATACGGATACGTGGCAAGCCATGACCAAATCCCTCACGATCGCAAATGGAAGACTGTATGGGAAAGAAATCACTGGCCTAAAATTACCCTCCTCTTATGGCTAACGATGAAAAAAAAACTCTAACCTGGGATAATCTCAAGAAAAGAGGCTTTATCAGCGCCTCCAGATGCTACCTCTATGAAAAAAGCGAAGAGAATAAGAATCATCTGCTGAATGAATGCAACTACTCAACCAATCTATGGAATTGGGTTACTTTCGTGTTCAATAACTCAGATCGGGACCCCTCCTCCATCACCAACACCCTTGAGCACTGGAGGACCTCATTCTCCGCCAACCCTCAAGTGAACTACGCTTGGAATCTCATCCCGGGAGTTATCTATTGGTTTCTGTGGAAGGAAAGGAACATCAGGCTCTTCAAGGGAACCTACAATCAAGAGGAGCATTTGTTGTTCCTCATCAAACAAACTATCAGGGAATCAGTTGCCTCTATTTCGCCTTGCCTCTCCTCAACTTCGCTCTCCTCGGCAGACCTCAGAACCCTTTCACTGTTAAATATGCAATCTCCCTTAGGTGGAATGGCCATGTGCGCTCTAGGCACGAGTGAGGCCCAGGATTTCTACACGCCCCCGGAACGGGGAATTCTCAAGCTAAAATATGACGGGGCCACCAAAGGTAATCCAGGAATGGCTAGATTCGGAGGGGCCTTCGGGAATTCAAGAGGACCGATCATCTGTCTATACACTGGGAACTTGGGTCACCCCACAAACAACACTATAGAGTTACAGGCCTTAGAGCACGGGATGGAAATTGCAAGAGCACAGGACTTATGGCCACTAATCATCGAGGGGGATTCGTTGGTGGCAACACAGGCTTGTAAGAAGCTACAAAAGTGGAATAAGCGCCATGCAAGTATCCAACAATTGGAGGCTAAACAAAATCCTACACAGAATCAAGGGACACATCGACAATGCTCACAGAATAATTTTCCAAGCGGTCAGACGAAAAGGGAATAACTGTGAAAATTTCTTGATATTACTTATGCAGAAACCCTACTGTTAAATCTGGTTATACTTCTCTGTTAATTTCTGGACTTGTTCTATGCTATTTCAGATTAGGGCACAATACTGAAGAAGATAGAACATACTAATAGATCGATAGAAGACAAGCCGACACAGAGATAGGAAATGGTGACGTTACAGCGATCAGCAACTTCTACCGGCAAAGTCTTCAATAGGTCATTCGACTCAAGCGTGTACATAACCCCGAACAATCCAAACAAAAAGAATACACGGCTCACGCTATCCGAGAGGAAGCGAGATTCCTCCACACCAATGTGTGTCAAATGATCTCTAAGTCTCTCCAATATATAGGAATCTTTGTGGGTGTGTGACACGTCCTTTAAGACATTAAAGTCTATATTTTATTCCAGGCCGACCTAGCACATAAGTGGAATAAATTCAAAGTACATGTTCTGCTCATCCGATCGAGATGATCTTTAGATCAATCTTACACCTCTCTGAAAGAGGAATCCAATAAAAATATTGGGATCATCATCTGAGCAGCACAACCCGGAGTTTGGACCTAGTTGTCCAATTTTAACACTCCCTCTCAACTAGGGAGAACTCCGTCCACTAGTGCAATCCAAACATCGTGCGTCATCCCGCCGTAACTTGCTTTGCTGGCCTCTTTATTTCAGAACAGAAGTGGGTCAATCACAAAGACATCATACCGGTGACGATTCGACCCGAGAGGTTCAAAACCTCTATCAAACTCATGAAGAGTATCCAACCAACCCAAAGTTGGTTCATCTGACCCGAAGTCAGGCAGAGGTCCCAGACCTCACTAAACTTGATCCCAGATCAAGTGGTTGGACCGTGCCATCCTAGATAGAAAGTACGGCAATCTCTGATACGTCCATCAGTCTTTGCTAATAGTCTCTAGCTTTTCCCACCTCATTGGCCAAATGAGAGGTACTTCCCATGAGCCCTGAACTCAATGGGTAGGATGCATACGGGGCACAGATAAATGAGAGGCGAACCAGCTCAATAATCACAACGGTGGGGCAGAAGCATTATGAGTGCTTATAGCTCCGAGAAGCTATCCCCAAAACCCCCCAGAGCTCCCAGAGCTCATCGTCCAACAGGACCCACATCATAGGGTCTTTCCACGACACCAAGATTCTCACGGAAGGTTAGGAACTTGACCTTCCCCAGGGGCTTAGTGAGAATATCCGCGACCTGCTCATCAGTTCCTATATGATCGAGCCTTACGGCGCCTCGCTGTACCATATCCCGGATAAAGTGGTACCGGATATCAATATGCTTGGATCGGTCGTGGAACACAGGATTCTCAGTCATACGAATCCCACTCTGATTATCACAGAGTATCACAGTGGTATCTAGCACATGTCCAAACAGCTCACTAAAGAGCTTTCGCAACCAAACTGCTTCACAACAGGCCATACTAGCAGCAACGTATTCGGCCTCCGCGGTGCTCAAAGCCACCGACTTCTGCTTCCTGCTCATCCATGAGATCGAAGCAGAACCAAGATTGAAGCAGCATCCTGATGTGCTCTTACGATCCACCACACTGCCAGCCCAATCGGCATCAGTATATCCACGGAGTGTCATACTCCCGGCAGTGTATCTCAGCCCATGGTCTATCGTGCCTCAGAGATATCTCAAGAGTTTCTTGGCACCAACCCAGTGAATGTTATGATCAACCATGTGTTGACTCAAAGTGTTCACTGCACAACATACGTCCGAATAGGTGCTCATTAAGAACATCAGGGTCCATATGAGTTGACAATACTCAGTAGGACGGGCCCAACAACGCTGCTACTCAACTTCTTAAAGTTGAGTTCCATCGACTTACAGTCCATCATACCAAAAACTTCATAATGTATTTTCCTTGAGAAAGGAAAATCTCGCCAGGTCTCTGCTAGACCTTCAGGGCTAGACATCAGTCCTAGGTCCTTCATCTTGAACTCAGCAGCGAGCTCCCTCTTGCACTGATGAATGAGAGGGTCAGAACCTGTCAGAAGAGGTCATCCACATACAACACCAGAATGAGAGGTTTTCCCTTGACAATCTTGAAGTAAGGGTTCGGATCAACATTACTTCGAGTGAAGCCCAGCTTCATCAAGTAGCTATCTGTCCTCTTGTACCAATCTCAGGGTGCTTGTTTCAGCTCATAGAGGGCTTTCTTCAACCTGCAAACATGGGTGTCCCGATCCTGGACTTCCAACCCCAAAGGTTGCTCCACATATATCTCTTCCTTTATCACACCATGCAGAAAAATGCGGTCTTCACATCATCTGATGAAGACTCCATCCTTGCGCTGCAGCAAGGGCTATAATAGATCGAATGGTGGTATCTCGAGCCACAGGTGCAAATATGTCATCATAGTCTATATATTCCTCATAGGCAACGAATCTTGCCTTGAACTTTTCAGCACTACCAACAGATCCATGCTTGATCTTGTAGAGCCATTTCGAGGTGACAACTGCTTTGTCCTATGGTCTTGGGACCACAGCATAACATCCTTCCAGACTTTATGCTTTACGACTTCCTCAAAGGTATCCAAGGTCAGATTGTACAAAAATGCTCATGGCTGCTAGATATCCTGTTATTAATATGGTTTCTTGGTTTTCCTTCGGAATTTCCCCCTCTGAAGCCATATGTCCCTGAGCCATGAGGATCTTCTTTCGTTGAACAAAGACATCCATTCAGGAGCATATACAGATATATCTCCCTCTTAATGTCAGCTTCTCTCGAGAGAGAAGACATCTGTTTTTAAATGAGGGCATCCCCAGACACCATTTTGGAATTGGGACCGGATCTCCCACAGTCAAAGCCATCCAACAGACTTTGCTGATCATGATTCAAGATTCCAACCATGTGACCAAAAGCTGCATAAACTTCCCAGATCACATTTTAAGTTTACCATAACGCTCCAATGTAGGACTGATACAGTCACATGCTGCTGCTACATAGGTATCTATCTATGTCACTGACATACAGGGGAACATATCAACAAGCCTCAGCTTGTGTTAGAAGTCCTTTCAGCCACTACCTGTTATTCTGTGAGTAGCTCCTTCAAACAGCCTTCTAAGACTGCAGCTTACAAAAAAACAAGGGATCCAATCTACCTTGGTTCATCCTGCACTTGAGGCATTGCACCTTGAGTTGCTTCCAGCTCTGCCCATTTCTGGTTATTTCAGCAGACAACTCCAAGGGCTGTAAAAAAAATTTTGACCACTACATAGAATTTCCCCAAGGACTTCAGCAATCAAAAACTTCCATCTTCAACATGGGTGTCTGTCTATGTCACTGTCATGATGACAGTGACATAGAATCACAGATTTTGAACTATCACACTCATCACTGCTTGTTGAATCACTGATTTGGCCAAGATTGCAAATCTTAGTTTTGTGATTTTTCCCTGAATTTCACTGATTTAGGAACCAATCATACAGACTTTATACCCTTCTATATGTCAGTCCATGCAGATCCGGCACAGACATAGTGGCACCCCTGCTCATCAATGTTACAGCCCCAACCATCCAACAGGAAAAATTAGGACAAGGCACTTCACTGCTCTTAAAGACCCTGTCAAGTACATAAAAAAAAATTCTTTGTCTTCACTTGAGATCCAATCTATGCCATGTGCACAGATCTGGGAATTATGTGATTGGTCTGCATCCAACTTAGGCTTGAATCTGTGGCTGCCTCAAATCACACAGTCAAAAAACTCACACAGCTTGTTGTTGTGGTATGGCTTGCGGCCTGCCACAACACTCAGCATACGGCCTTCAAACAAGATTTAACAAGTCTGCATTATTTCTAAAGGTTCCGAGTAGATAAGCAGTAAATGAAAATGGATCACTGCGCTGTCTGCAACTCTTAATTCGATCATTCTTTCATAGCAAAAGCCTTGCATACACACAAGCTGTATGAAGGTTCATCTTCTGCATAGCTTCAATTTCATCATGGTCACCTCTCAGATTGGGACTGGAGTACTCCTCCATTGAATCTTTCACTGTTTTCAAACTTGAAGTAAAGGCATTGTCCAAAACTACGTGAACAACCTTGCAAGATGAATAATCCCACAATAGCTTAGCCACAAATGCTTTAACAGTTGCCCCATTTAAATGACAGTGGGTTGCAGTAATTCTTAAACCATGTAGCATATCCTCCAATACATTTCCCTTTACAGGAGAGATACTTGCAAGGAGTTCAGCAGCCTCTTCGTGCTTAAGATAAGGTACTAATTTCATGACTTCTCTCTTCCGCTATGGCGCAGCCTCTAAGAACCGAACACCATAACAGTGGCTCTAATCTGCAGCAAGAACATATTACCAAACAGGTCTTTTAGATTTTCAAGCCTGTGGCATCCTCAACACCACGTTGTCCCTTCTTCTTGCCTTAATTACTTCAAAGTAACCCAGAAATCGCCTCAAGTTGCTGGCTATGGCCTGCGGCCTGGCACAGCAACTTGCTGAAGCCTTTGGAGAATGTACGCTGCCTTACCCATAGGACAACGATAGAAAAACGACTACTACTCAATCTCCTCTAAAGCGGTGATCTTTGTTGATGATTTTGAACCAAAAATAGTTCAATTTTTAGAAGATTGTAGTTCTGGTTAGGGCATACTTCAATCTGGCATATAGCAGCAACAATCATGTAATTATCCCCAAAAGAGCTCATGCTACCTTGCGGAGATTTCAGCTTAGGATGGACTGATATTTAGGCTATACAAACTTCACCAAACATGGGTCCTAGTCCGGTAATCTCCATAGAACATATGCGGCCTGCATGTGAAGACAAACCCAGCTGAGAACGGTCCTTAAATGCCCATAAAATATGCTCAGCCTTACTTCATCAACCTCGGCCTTGTGTCTATTTCTCGACCCATCAAACAAGAGGATAGGTTACGACCTAACTGAGGTAGCCTTCCAAGTACAGCGGCTTACCAATAGCAGTATACGCTACTATTCCTCACATCCACGATACTTCCATGCACGCTGCATAGGAATCAGACCACCAATCTTTACTGTGGAAACTGCCCACGAGTGCAGGGCATCTAATCTTCAGATCTGCCCCTCCTCCTTGATTTCCACACGCTGCCCAATCCGATCAAAGCTGATCCTTTAAACTAGGATCCAATACGTGCAAACATTCATTAAAACATGTAACCCGGTCGACTGTTTGAAAACTGCTTTCACCGCTTGAAACTAGGGCACCGTGACAGTCCGCTCTTCAGCCCTTATCTCTGCCCAGAATTGCCCCTAAAGGCTGCGGCTGTCCTTTAGAGAAGGGATCTCCCTCCACGCTGTAATTTAGGGCAGTTTCAGAACCTAAACATGCAGTGTTCTTTCTTGTGATGACAGCGGCTCTCTTTCAGTCCTTCAAATAGTCTGCGTTAGCCTATATTGAGGACGGTCTACCTTCAAAAAAGACCCTCAAACAAATCTTCCCTATCTCAGTCTTCAGACAGCAACTTCGGCCTCCACTTCCTGCACCTAGCAGGATTCCGCACTCCAGTTTTAGTCTACAGCGTTTAAGTTTCTCCAGCAATCTCGAATCTGATTTAACCCTGAAGCAGTCCTTTATTCTAGACGTCATGCCCTACAGAATTTAGATCTTACGTTGTCTTAAGGTGGACTTTCTTCCACGTTATCTTGATTAGACTTGCTCACGCTAATCCAAAACTAGGGCATTGTCTTCAACCTTGCTCCGATACCATGTTAATTTCTGGACTTGTTCTATGCCATTTCAGATTAGGGCACAATACTGAAGAAGATAGAACATACTAATAGATCGATAGAAGACAAGCCGACACAAAGATAGGAAATGGTGACGTTACGGCGATCAGCAGGATGCTTCTATCAGCAAAGTCTTCAATAGGTCATTCAGCCAAGTGTGTCACACATAACCCCAGAACAATCCAAACAGAGAATACACAGCTCCAACGCTATCCAGAGAGAGAATTCCTCCACATCGATGTGTGTCAAATGAACTCCAAGTCTCTCCAATATATAGGAATCTTTGGGGGTGTGTGACTCGTCCTTTAAGACATTTAAGTCAATATTTTATTCCAGGCCGACCCAGCACATAAGTGGAATAAATTCAAAGTACATGTTCTGCTCATCCGATCGAGATGATCTTTAGATCAATCTTACACCTCTCCGAAAGAGGAATCCAATAAAAATATTGGGATCGTCATCTGAGCATCACAACTCGGAGTTTGGACCTAGTTGTCCAATTTTAACATTCTCCTACTTAATCAAGTTATTAATCTGAAATTAGGGAATTAACATCGAAGTAAACACATTAACAGTCTACACAGATACAGATCTAAACTGAATACATGCACAATGACAAAGTGACACGCAGGATTTTATGGACAATTGTCCCCAGAAAAACCCAATGCGGGAAAATCGATCCTCTGGCTGCTGGAGGGTTTATATTATTAAGTAGATTCTAAGTACAGCAAATTTGGGCACCTTATCGATTAACCCGACAGAGAAATACAAAATCTACAGTAATACCTATGTTCCGTAGTCAAAAAACTGGACTGATTCACACCCTCAAACGAGATTTACAAAACTCAGCCCTTTTTAGTCTTCAGAAACCCCAGCGCTACTCTGAAGCCTATGCGTCACTTTTGCTAGCCTACGTCAGCCCCTACGCTGCTCAGGAAGGGCCTACATCACCCTAGACTGGGTTACGGTGCCCCTAAGCTGCCCTGGCTGGGCCTACGTCAGCCCTGCTGGCCTCCTGCTGCCCTTTCTGGGCCTGTGTAGCACCTGAAGCCCTATGCGTTGCGTAGCTTCTACTCCCTTTGCGCTACTCTAACCGCTGCTTCTCTACCTCTTGCTAACTCTTGGCCTAGGATCATATCATCCCTCTCGCCAATACTACCCCTCGCTGCCGCTGAAACACTTCTAGAAATTCTTAGCAAACCACGCCCTAGAATTCCAACTTAGTCTCAGTGCTCTGCCACTGTGTGTGTTCTCCAACTGATCCCAAGCCTTTCCTTTATACTTTTCTTGTTGGGAAACCAACGGTCGTGATCTAATCTTGAATCAATGGCTAAGATTAAAAGAAAGCTTGATCCGTGTGACTTAAGTCATTTTCATCACATGTTTAAATTAATTACCTTTAATCTTTTAATTTTTCTTAGTTAGACTTAGGGTCCTTAATTAAAAAGATTAATTAATTAATTTTCTCTTAAATCGGATGGAATTTCTCAAATCCCTTTCTAGGTCTTGGAGATCTCATGTACTCTAGTCCCTCCACAAAGTTTGGGAGCTAGAGCACATTCGATGCTACCTTAACACTCAAAAATCTCAACACTCCCTCTTAGCGAGGAATGTGCTCTAGCATAACACTTCACCCCGAAGTTCTACACTGTTCTGTGGTGTGGGTCCCTGCGCTGATGCTTGGCCTGTTGCCATTCATCACTGCGTTGTTGCTGCTCTCCTGTACTATTGCCCATGATGCTGCCACCGCCACTGCCACATCTGTACTGCAGCTCCCTCTCAATCTGCTGCATCGTGCTGCCAACTGCTGCACTGCAACTCAGTTGCTGAGAGAAACAACTGAAACCTCCTGCCCAATATTTGACAGACAAGTCGGTTGGGTTGCATCCTCATCACTGAAGCTCCATAAGCTGTTGCTCCATGCTGTCATCTGGAGGTTGCTGCACAGCTACAGTGTAGGCAAACCTCCTCTCCGTTGCTAAAGTCACATCAGCCTCTCTGCACTGAAGTCCCCCATGTTGTTGTCGCGCTGCGCTGTCCTCCTGAAGCCTCTACGTTGTTGCAGCTCTGCTTTGCATAAGCATGCCTGCTTTGCGTTGTTGAAGTCACATCAGCCTCTACGCTGCTGCTGCTGCTGCTGCATTGCGTTGCTCCCTCTCAGCATCCAACTCTGCCTCTGCTCCATCCGTGATTCTCTACACCCACTGCTCCACTTGCCCCGCTACCGTCTTAAGCCTCCCGTAGCTTGTATGTGATCCATGAGTTGGGCTACTTAAGGATCTTGTCACCACTTTGTAGCTGCTCTACAGATCCATGTCACCCCACTTTCGTGGTTCATGAGCGCTCATGGCCACGCCATCTTTGGAGCCAGTCCTTCTTCTTCTGAGGACAATTGCTAGCAAAATGTCCTATTTTGCTGCACTGGAAACACTTGATCTTAGACAGATTCCGCTTCTTTCTCCCTTGCTGCCTCTTTGATGTCAAGGTTGCATCTTCCTCTTCTTCCTTCTCCACTTTGCCTAACCCGGCATTGAACTGTCTCTTGGTGATCTGACGGATTTCTTCTTGTTGGAGGATCGCCCACATATTGTCCCAATTGGGAAGGTCCGCTCTACCCAAGAGACTTTGGAAAAAGGTTTCCCATTCCTCTGTGACAACATTTAGAGTCGTCCTCACCATAACATTGTCCTCCATATTCACCCCCATGCCAATCAGCTGATCTGATCCCAGATCGCTTGAAGTCTGGACAAAAAAGGCTCAATCTCCTCCCCCTTGGTCATCATGAATAACCTCAATTGGTTCTCCTTAAGCATCTTCCTCTGGACGAATCTTCCTTCATATAGTGTGGTCAGAGCCACCCACATCTCATGAGTCGTCTTCTTATCGGATATGTGTGGAACCACATGATCTTTGACTCTGTCCATTATGAAGCGCTTGGCATGTGTCATTGCTTCTTCATGCTTCGCTAGGAGATCCACATTGGTCGGTGTGGCCAGGACTTTCTCTGCATGCTCCCTCAGACTGTATGCCTCCATGACTACCAGGATTTTGGCCTTCTAGATTGCAAAGTTGGACAAGTCGTCCAACCTATCTGATCACGTAGTCGGTGAGGTGAAATTTGCTCAGCAAATCTGTCTTAACGAATCCTTCTCTCTATGCTAGAGACTCGAATGTAGGGTCCTTAGCGAGAAAGGCACCCTCTGCTCCCTCTGACAACTAACTTCCTCTCTTCGAAGTCTGCCAAAACAAAACGAATCAGCTCTCCTCGATTCTTTGACCGATCTGCAGATTTCTTTCGCTAGAAGTCCTCTGAGAAGTTGTTCTCCTTCCGCTCTTTGTCAACTTGCTCGGGTTAAATTCTAAACCGACAGAATTTTAACCCCACCAACAACTACTGAAGCTCTACAACACTACTTCTGACACTCTGAATCAACAACAGCTTCAAGACTACGTCACCCTGGCTGGCCTCTGGGTGAGCAGACAGTCCCAGCACAGCCTCTGCGCAATAAGTACGTGGGCCTGCGTGGAGACTGCGTCACTTTGGCCTCTGCGTGGCTCTGCTCCCTTCTGCTGCTACGCTGTCCTTTCTGGTCCAGCTTTCTACGGTTGTTGCTACTTTCTTTGTTGCTTTCTGCAGCAAGGATTCTTCAGTCTTCTTGCTGATGATTTAGCTAGATCTGCAATCACTCTGATACCATGTGAAAATTTCTGAATATTACTTACGCAAAAACCCTACTGTTAAATTTGGTTATACTTCTCCTACTTAATCAAGTTATTAATCTGAAATTTCAGTATTAACATCGAAGTAAACACATTAACATTCTACATAGATATAGATCTAAACTGAATACATGCACAATGACAAAGTGACACACAGGATTTTCTAGACAACTGCCCCCAGAAAAACCCAATGCAGGAAAATCGGTCTTTTGGCTGCTGGAGGGTTATATTATTAAGTACATTCTAAGTACAACAAATCTGGGCACCTTACTGTTTAACCCGACAGAGAAATACAAAATCCTCAGCAATACCTCTGTTCCGGAGACAGAACTGAGAAAACTGGACTGATTCACACCCTCAAACGAGATTTACAGAACTCAACCCTTTTCAGTCTTCAGAAACCCCAGCGTTGCTCTAAAGCCCTCTGCGTCAATTCTGCTAGCCTGCGTCAGCCCCTGCGCTGCTCAAAAAGCGCCTGCGTCGCCCTAGACTGGGTTACGTTGCCTCGACAGGCCCTGTGTTAGCCCTGCTGGCCTCCCACTGCCTCTGGGCGACCCTTTCTAGGCCTGCATAGCACCTGAAGCCCTTTGTGCTGCGTAGCTACTGCTCCCTCTGCATTGCTCTACCTGCTGCTTCTCTGCCTCTTGCTGACTCTTGGCCTAGGATCAGATCATCCCTCTCGCCAATGCTACCCCTTGCTGCAGGTGAAACATTTCTGGAAATTCTTAGCAAACCACGCCCTGGAATTCCAGCTTAGTCTCAGTGCTTTGCCACTATGTGTGTTCTCCAACTAACCCCAATCATTTCCTTTATACTTTTCTCGTTGGGAAACCAACGGTCGTGATCTAATCTTGAATCGACGACTAAGGTTAAAAGAAAGCTTGATCCGTGTGACTTAAGTCATTTCCATCACATATTTAAATTAATTACCTTTAATCTTTTAATTGTCCTAAGTTAGACTTAGGGTCCTCAATTAAAAAGATTAATTAATTAATTTTCTCTTAAACCGGATGGAATTTCTCAAATCCCTTCCTGGGTCTTGGAGATCTCATGTACTCTAGTCCCTCCACAAATTTTGGGAGCTAGGGCACATCCGATGCTACCCCAATACTCAAAAATCTCAACAATAACCTGGCGGACAAGTTGGCAAATGAAGGAGTGGACAGCCACCTCAGACTTCTCTCGCTGGCATGGGAGGATCTGACTCAATGCACGATCAAAAGAGATTGTGCAATCATCATGGGAAAGGACAATACGGAAGGACGTCATAACGAACAGGAGGCCTCGGGTCACATCCACAGTGATGATTTATGATATCAATATAGATCAACCAAATTCAAAATGAATGAGTACAAAGCCAACAAAAGAAATTACGGCGCCCGCTCCGATGCGCCACCATTATTTCACACCCCTCGCCATTATGGCCCTCAACTCCCCTCCGCGCCTATGAATACCAACTCGCCCTCCTCGTCTTTTCGCATTCTCGTTGCTCATCTTTCGGGCCTCTCCATTTCCCTGCCCTTCCATATTTACAATTGCTGCTCTCCCCTTCCGCCACCCCCATTCCTGTTTCTGGTCCCCTCTCTCCCCTAATCCTGGTGACTGCAATCTGGCTCTCCTCTCTCTCCCCTGTTCCAATTCTGTTGCTCGGCGAGGTCGGGGTCGTGGCCAGGGCACCCACTCTTCCCGTTGGTCCTCCCCAAACATGACCCCAACTACCAAAGTTGAATCCGCCGCAAGAAGGGCTACCATGAATTACGGAGTGGCGGTAAATCCGAAGACGCAAGAGAGGATTTCCAACCTAGAAGATCATGTGAGGAATGTTCAACACAGATTCACAACGGAAGAGGTCGACACTGAATTTTAATGGATCCCGAACCCAGGCTTGACTCGGGCCAAGGAAAACCTCTATAGCAAAGCTATTGAACTATCATGGCAGATGAAAACTATTATGGGCCTAGCTATGCAGGGGCAACGGGAATGCACCAATTCTCTGGAGAAGAAATCGATGCGCTTACCGACAAGTTCACAGTCTATGTCGAAGTTGTCCATCACAGGCACTTTGTTTCAAGGGGCTCCCGGCATTATGCACTGTTGAAGAGAAGAATGGTGAGCGTTGCACCAAACATGAAAAGGGAGACTGTTGGGACTTTAGCCAGCTAGTCGACCCCGACCACCACCAGGGAAGGCAGCTCTCCGGAACGACCAATCAGCCTCGACAACGAACAGGCGGAGGATACGAGTTGAGGTCTACTACTGGTCTCTCTCTGTCCGGCATGTTTCTTCGGGTTCCTATGTCTACTTTCTCTTTCTCGGCCACTCCATTTAAAAATGGCCAAAAAATCCAACTCTTATGCGGCTTTAGTGTCGACAACATACAAGCTTTTTGACATTCCCCATTTGGGCTCTGGGCATCCAAGAATTTTTCTCTGTGCATCCAAGAATTTCGCCCCTTGGGACCGCAACAACCATTGTGAACTCTTCAGTTTCGGGGATCATTTTGTCTCTGTTATGTTTTCATTTTGTCTATAGTGGCCAAAACCATTGTTATAAATGCCATGTAAAAAGGGAGGTCAAGCTTTCTTGGGCTTTGGTGTTGACGCATGTAGCTCGCACCAACCCACAAACAATGTAAATACTCTTTTTTGTGATAATAGATCTATCTAACTTACAAAAAAAAAAAACCAGCAAACTTGAACAATTTTCCAAGATTTAAGGATTGGAGGGATTGCAACGCTACATTGGATTTTCTCATGTATGAGGGTATGGGACTCATATTTAATCAAGAGCACCAAGCCCTC
Organism: Pinus albicaulis; assembly: GCA_034641835.2. Taxonomy (NCBI): domain Eukaryota; kingdom Viridiplantae; phylum Streptophyta; class Pinopsida; order Pinales; family Pinaceae; genus Pinus; species Pinus albicaulis. The sequence continues at coordinate 1,318,586,212 of CM076570.1, forward strand.
TATGTATCTTGATGTGAGTGGCATCGGTTGTTGAACTCCTCTATCATGAGCCTACTAAAGAAAATACCCATCACTCAAACAAAATCTTGACTTGACATGCTATGATTTTTCCATGTTCTTTTAATGCTTAGAGGGTGATATTGATGACAAAATCCCAATATAGGTAATGATTTTGATGATATGTAGGTATTTGTAGTAGCATAATTTTTTTTGGATGCTAGAGGCCATGTGGAGCTTGTTCGCTGATGCATTTTCAATTTAGAGATGGATTGCACTCGGTGCTATTTTGGTTATGTGCACCCTTACATGCTATATAAATGAGAACTTTTGCTTATTAAGTTATTTGTGTGAAATGGTTTGGATTCATATGGATGCACATGAATATATATGTTTTTCTTTAAAATTTGAATATTTTATGTGTTTTTGTTTGACCGATTTTTTGGTCTAGTTTTTTTTGCTGATTTTCGTACGGTTTTGACCGGTTCCCGATCTAGGAGTCTACTGGTTCAATGACCAGTCTGGTTTTGATAGCTATGCTTTGTATATCGGATGGATTAAGTAACAGGCGGCTCGACTATGTGTGGGGATTCTGCAATATAGTTGTTAAGTAGGGAAACGATGTCGCACAGCGAAACAAGGGCGAAGGTAAACAAGACAGGGGTAGAGAGGTGTCGAGGAAAATTGTCAGGACCCGCCAGAGTTTGTTGTCGAGGCATGCGGCAGGGGTATGGTAAATTTCATTTGGCCAGAAGGAGCGAATGGGGGACCGACAGCTCGATGGGTGTTTGTTGGTAGGGCTTCAGTGGTATTGACAGGAGTGGAGTAGGGAGTGGTGGCAATGGCACACTTGCAAGCGGCCATATGTTCGAAGGCTTTTGAGTGGCCCAAGTTTGTTGCAGTCTGGAATGGAGCGGCGGCTGTAAGGAACTTTGATGGTTGTTGCAGACTCAGTGAAAGGCAGATAGGGGTAGGGGCGTGGTGGTGGTTGGGACGGTTGCTCGCGGTCTCTTGTCGAATGATCATAGGTAGGTCATGTTTATTTGTATATGTTTTTTTTTGTAAGCAAGTCATAATTTTTATATGTAATTTTTTTATTTTCTTTTTATTTTTTCTTTTTTATTTATTTATTTATTATTATTTTTTCTTTTTTTATATTAGTTATTTTTTATTATTATTATTATTATTATTCTTTTTCTTTTTTTCGTTTTTTTTATGGCTAAAGGCCTAATGGGTAAATTGGAAAACCTCCAACAATGTGTAGTGAAATGCTTCAATAGCACAACAACAAGGTTAACGAAGAGTTGATGGCCAAAGGCCGAGATCTGCCAACATGGCTCTAATACCAATGTAACGAACAAAGTTCATATACTCAAAGTTATTGGAATATGAAGATCTCCATTGAAGATACAAGAATATATATTAAAATGTATGAATGAGAATGATGTTACAAATGAGAATGAGGGTATGCTTATATACCCTAGGTAGGTATCCCTTTATGAACAGTCATGTCCTTAGGGACATACCTCTTCACTAACTAATTAATCATTATTTATGATGTGTTATTATTATTTATATCTATATTTTATTCATAACACACCGATATTTGTGGATCATCTTTGTGTAAGACGGCTTTAAGGAGGATCATCTCTAAATATATGAGCCTATAAATCTTGTCTATCTGTGTACTAGTTCAAATTATGTAAGCAAATCTGAAGTCTCTATAATGGCACTCTATGATAAAGCTATCCTCATGTGATCCCAAGTTTAAAGTTACATGATAGGAAACCAAGTTCCCTATATAAGGCCAAGTCTCAAATACAAAAACCATGTTATCACTTATTCCAATCCAATTCGATATTTATGATTCTAAGCTAAAGAAGTTTTGAAGCTAGTATACTAATCTGAGTATATATGGCATTCGAACTATCCCTGTTTCATGGCATCCGAAGTTATCATTGTTGATTTTCGTAGCATCGAAAAGTGATCTAACTCTCAAATTTGGTATGGAGGCTTAGACACTTGTATTCCAAAGAACCCAAAAACCGTTTGTGGAAATTCCACTCTATTCATATTTTATTAAAATAATTAATTATCTTAATTTGAACCCCAAGTATAAACTTAGGGAAATTAAATAGCTAATGGGTATTAATAAAACAGAGTGTGAATCTTCTAGAGAACGAAGATCAAGTCAAGATTTAATCTTAGTTGTTGATTAGACTTCTAATCTGGATCGTCGATTTGTCAATGAGAAGATTATAAAGGAAGGCTTGAGGGCCATTTGGAAAGCAAGTGGATAAATACTCAGTAACCCAAGGGAAGTCGATTCTTCGGAATTTAGAATTCGATTTCAAAGGGAGAGTTGCAGGGCGAAGGAAGAGAAGGGTTACAACATTAGTCAGAGATCGAGGAAGAGGGACACAGAGCAGTAGAGGGGCAGCGCAAAGAGGCAGTGTAGCTGAGGTAGCTAAGGACGTAGTCCCTACGCAAAAGATCACGCATAGGTGACGTAGTGAAGGCCATAGGGTCTCTTGGGTGTCAGAATTTCTCCAGAGGTTGGAAGGAAATTATCTCAAATGTTTTCATGAAAGATTCTCCATAATTCTGCAAGTCATTCCTTGTAAAGGGTGTTGCTAAAGAATAATAAATAAACCCTCATCTGCTGCACTGGTTTTCCCACGTTGGGTTTTCCTGGGGACAATTTTCCAAAAACAACTGTGTTGATGTGATTGATTCTTGTGCTTATATTTCATTGTTCTTTTCTCTATGAAATTATGTGATAACTGCAATAGAATTTATTTTGATGTTTACTAAAGGGTTTTTGTAAATAGCTTACTGTGGAAAATAAGTAGGAGAAATAAATCAGTTGTTGTAGTAGAATTTCATATTAGAAATTTTCACATGGTATCAGAGCAGAGATCAGGCAACAGAGTTGGAGATTCTGCAATGGAACGTGGTCTTGATGCTACTGGAGCAGCAACTCGAAAGGGTTCACGCAGTTCTCCTGAGAAAGAGGAAAGCATGAAAGATACGATGGATCATGACATCTCTGTGTTAACTTCTAGATTGGAAGAAGAAGTTGTTTGCTTGTCAAGCTTTGCTTCCTCGGAGGTTTGGTATATTGATAGCGGGGCTTCTGCGCATATGACGGGAATACGAGAATGTTTCTCGAGCTACCAAGAAGAACAGATGAACTTCAAAATCACCATGGGAAATAAGGCAAAATGTACCCTTGTTGGAAGAGGTACTATAGTTTATCAAACTGAAGCAAGAGATCGGCTTCGGGCCACCAATGTGCTGCATGTGCCTAATTTGGGGATGAACTTTATCTTTGTATCTCAGTTACAAAACAAGGGCTATGATGTATACTTCATTGGAAAGAAAGTATATGTCAAATACCCGAGTTGGAAGAAGAATGCCCAAATTGGAGTTAGGAGCAACAAACTGTATAAGTTACAGTTAGAATTTCCAATGGCACTGATAGGCAGCAGTGGTGAAAAAAATTTGAATGAACTATGGCACAAAAGGATGGGGCACTTACACCATGGCGCTCTAAGAATTCTTGGAAGAACCGTCACAGGAATTCCAGAGTTAAGCACCAAACAATATGATGTTTGTAGAGAGTGCGTACTAGGCAAGTACACCAAAGCAGATTACCCCATAAGTAACAGTAGGGCAAAGAGTGTTTTGGGATTAATACTATTAGATATCTGCGGACCAACGTCCACAAGAGCTCTTAGTGGTTCTGAATACTTCGTCACCTTCATTGATGACCATTCCAAAAAAACTTGGATCTACTTTCTAAAGACCAAGGATGAGGTCTTTGATCGATTCAAAGAGTTTAAGGCTCTAGTTGAGAATCTGACAGGGAAGAGGATAAAGGTATTGCATTCAGACAATGGTGGAGAATATATCGATAAAAAATTCACTGAGTTCTGTGCAAGGGAAGGCATCAAAAGAGAATGGACTGCTCCATGTAATCCGAAGCGAAATGGGGTTGCAGAGAGAAAGAACAGAACTATTGTTGAAGCAGCGAGGGCAATGTTGTATGATCAGGATATGCCCAAATTTCTATAAGAAAAAGCATGCAGCACAGTTGTGTATGTTCAGAACAGGATTCCTCACAAGACTCTAGGTAATATTACGCCAGAGAGTGTCTTCACTGGTAGGAAGCCAGAAGTGAGTCATTTCAGGATATTTGGAAGTTTGGCGTACTGCCATATACCCGAAGAAAAGAGGAAGAAGTTGGATCATATTGCAGAAAAAGGATATTTGGTGGGATATAACAAGAACGTTAAGGCATGTAGAATCTACATTCCTAGCAGTAGGAAGATCGTAGTATGATGTGATGTAAAGTTCATGGAGGACAGAGCTTTTAGGAAATCCCGAGAGATGCCTTATGAAACGCAGTCAGAGGATGATCCATTGGTCCAGCCACTTCGACCAGCTAAAAGAAGCACCAGTGCTTCTCCAAGGCATTAGAATCCAGAAGTATTACCTTAAGAAGATTCGTAGGAGGAGCAAGAAGATCCAACCACTACCAGCGGAAGAACCTACCGAAAATTACGACAAATTCTGAGGGACGCAGAGGAGTTCGTCGAAGCTCCTAGAAGAGGCAGTGTAGACAACCTGACAGGTACCAAGCCCTGGTCTCAGGTTGGAGAACCCTCTAGTTTCCAAGAGGTAGCTCGGCATCAGGTATGGGTAGATGCAATGGTGGAAGAATACATAATGACCAATAATGTCTGGGAAGTGGTACCTAGGCCTCAGGACAGATCAATTGTAGGTTTGAGATGGATCTACAAGATCAAATATGTTGCAGATGGCGCATGGAAAAATACAAAGCTAGGTTCGTGGCTAAGGGGTATGCTCAAAAGGAAGGGATAGACTACGAAGAAACCTTTGCTCCAATAGCCAGGTATACTTCTATCAGATCCGTGATATCCCTTGCAGCACAGATGGGGTGGGAGATTCACCAGATGGATGTCAAGACTGCCTTCTTGAATGGGGTGATAGAAGAAGAAGTATACATCGAACAACCAGAGGGCTTTGAGACACATGAGCAAAAGACTCATGTATGCAAACTTAAGAAAGCCTTGTATGGACTTAAACAAGCACCTAAAGCTTGGTACGGTCGAATTGATGGTTACCTGCAGAAGATGGGATTCATCAAGAGTAACGCAGATCCTAATCTCTACTATCTGACAGTAGGGAATGAGCCTCTAATTCTGGTATTATATGTAGACGACCTATTCCTAACAGGTTCATCTAGGCTCATCAAGGATTGCAAGGAGAACCTAACTACAGAATTCGACATGAAGGATTTGGGACTAATGCAATATTTTATGGGGTTGGAAGTTTTGCAACAAAAGGGTGAAATCTTCCTTGGACAAGGGAGGTATGCTAAAGAAATTCTGAAGAGGTTTAGGATGCAGGACTGTAGACCCATGGCTACTCCAATAATCACCAACTGGAAGAAGATTGATGCATCTGAAGATAAAGAAGTTGATCCCACCTTGTACAGACAACTCATAGGATCCCTAATGTATCTGGTTAACACTAGGCCAAACATTTGTTATGCAGTCAAAACCCTCAGTCAGTTCATGGTGGAACCGAAGAGAGCGCATTGGGCAGCAGCCAAGCATGTTCTCGGATATATATGTGGAACAGTCGAGCATGGATTAAAGTACACCCGAGGCAATGACATCAGACTGAGTGGGTTCACTAATGCAGATTGGGCTGAAAGTTTGGTAGATCGGAAAAGTACCATTGGGTATCGTTTCAACATTGGATCAAAAATGACTTCCTGGTGCAGTAGGAAACAGAAGTTTGTAGCTTTGAGCTCAACTGAGGCGGAATATATGGCAACCAACACAGCTTCGTGTGAAGCCATATGGCTTAGGAAGTTGCTTGTGAATCTATTCAAGAGAAGGATGGAAGCGACCAGCATTATATGTGATAACCAGAGTTGCATCAAGCTCTCTGAGAATCCAATGTTTCATGATCGGTCGAAGCACATTGACATCAAGTGTCATTTTATCAAAGATTGTGTCCAGCGAGGAGCAGTACACTCCGACAGGAGAACAAGTGGTAGACATCCTCACTAACACTCTGGGAAGAACAAAGTTTGTTTATTTCAGGGAGAAGTTGGGGATGATTAACAATCTTTTTCAGTAGTAGAAACATATGAGTGCAGTACTAAGAGGGAGTTGCAGTACAAATGAGGCAGTGATAATGGCAGTATCATCGGCAGTAGTACAGTGGCAGCAGTAGCGCAGTGGTTGATGGAATTCAACAGTGCAGAGGATGCTTCAGGTTCAGATCAGTATGCAACAGGAAAATTGCTAGAGCACTTTCCTCGCTAAGGAGTGTTGATTTTTTTTGTAGAATTGGCAAGTGATCCAAGTCTCAAATTTGGTATGGAGGCTTAGACACTTGTATTCCAAAGAAACCAGAAACCGTTTGTGGAAATTCCACTCAGTTCATGTTTTATTAAAATAATTAATTATTTTAATGAGGACCCTAAGTCTAAACTTAGGAAAATTAAATAATTAATGGGTATTAATAAAACAGAGTGTGAATCTTCTAGAGAACGAAGATCAAGTCAAGATTTAATCTTAGTCGTTGATTAGACTTCTAATCTGGGTCATTGATTTGTCAACGATAAAATTATAAAGGAAGGCTTGCGCGCCATTTGGAAAGCAAGCAGGGCAAATACTCAGTAACCTGAGGGAAGTTGATTCTTCAAAATTTAGAATTTGATTTCAGAGGGAGAGTTGCAGGGAAAAGGAAGAGGAGGGTTTTAGCATCAATCAGAGATCGAGGAAGATGGACACAGAGCAGCAGAGGGGCAGTGCAGAGGGACAGCGCAGCTGAGGACACCGTCCTCAAGCAAAGGTGACGCAGTGGAGGCCAGAGGGTCCCTTGGGTGTCAGAATTTCTCCAAATACTGGAAGGAAATTATCTCAGGTGTTTTCATGAAAGTTTCTCCATTATTTTGCAAGTCATTCCTTGTAAAGATTGTTGTTGAAGAATAATAAATAAACCCTCATCTATTGCACCGGTTTTCCCACATTGGGTTTTTCTGATGACAATTGTCCAAAAACAACTATGTTGATGTGATTGATTCTTGTGCTTATATTTCACTGTTCTTTTCTCTATGAAATTATTTGATAACTGCAGTAGAATTTATTTTGATGTTTACTGAAGGGTTTTTGTCAATAACTTATTGTGGAAAATAAGTAGGACAAATAAATCAGTTGTTGTAGTAGAATTTCAGATTAGATTTTTCACAATCATTCCTTGGGAAAGAGTTTGAACCTCTATATTAGTCCAAGGATAAGATCTGTTGTCTACAACATGAAGGGCCATATCTCTATAATGGACATAAGATCTCTGCCAATAAATTGTGACTGTATAAATCAAATATCTCTTTAAACAAAACAAGAGTGAGAGCATTGTTGATTATTACATATAGGACGTCTCATGGTTATAGTGCAGTGTTGGGTTATCTACTTATAATTGCCTAGACTGCAAATCATTTATAACTTGCTATTTGTGATGTCAAATTAAATTATGGATAGTAAATCATTGGATAAGAAGTGGCCTAGAAGAGGCCTATTCCATCCTTGTTTTGCATGGAGAATAAGGACTTGATACTTCTATTGTTGGAAGGAGGACTGGGGGTCCTAGATTGTTGGTAAAGAAGGTCTGAAAGGACTGCTAAGGAGGAGAAAAGAAGCCTAAGTACCTCATTGTACAACAGAGGCAAGGAGAGGCTTCTACATGATGATACAAAGCTGCTACAAGTAGGAGATGTGACCACAAGTCTGAACCTGTTAATAGGTGGTTGTCATTGATGTCAACCTAAGCAGCACCAGGAGCTGCCCGAACTTTATCGGCAAATTTGTCATGAAAATTTGTGGTTTCTTGTCTCCTAACCAACCTTATTAGATTCTCCTCGAAGAGATGTTTCTGTTGATATGTGGTTCGCCTCGTGGTTCCTCTTGGTTTGAGAGAAAATTGAGGTTGAAGTTGAAGACCCAGTTTTGTGGGCTAAAACCCTAGGGGGTAGTGACATGACACCTTATTCACCTACGGTTATCAATATATGATAGTGATTCTCACCACAATCTCATTATGTATACGTTGAAAATTTTCAAGAACCAAAGATAATAAACCAATCACTGACTTCACAACCTAGGTAGGACAATATGCACTATGCCAACCATTGATTTCAAAATTTTAGTAGAATTAAAGAAAGAAAAATCTAGACAAATATTAATAAGGGTTAGTAATTAATTAAATTAACGGTCACTTAGCATTTTTGCACGTCATAAGATATAATTCTTAGATGCAAAGCCAGCAATTAAATCACATTACCTCCATTAATTAACCTAAAACCTCTTCTATGGTCAAATGGTCAAAATATAGTCAAAAATATATGAAGATCAATATAATTCAAGGGACATGGATCTTTCTTTAATCATAAGGAAATTATTTCTCAATGGTTATGAAGCCCCTCTTAGAATGTTCGTTGAAACCTCCAATCTATAAATACATAACCTTTTCTCTCTCACTTGATACAACGGATAAACAAATATCTGTAAATGAAACCTTCGGCCACCCTGAAATTTCAACGAAGCCATTAAAAGCTTTGTTTGTGAGGTCTAATCTGGTTAGGGTTATAGCTCTTGATAGGTCTATTAGGAATATATAATATGTCATTAGTATCAAGCAGTAATGTACAACAAGAAAGGTAACACTTCATCACCTCAAAGCAACCCAGGTTTGTTATTGTATTCATTGAAGAATTATTACAGTCACTATTGTTATTATTAAAATGACTAGTGATTGTAGGAAAAGGTAAGTAATTAAGGTTGGGATTTATTTCGAATTTTTCTTTTGGGTTGGGATGTATGGGCATCTTCTCTTGCAGGATTGACCATTGCACTGAAAGAAAGAACAGTGTTGGAACTCATTGAAGAACAAGCAGCAAAGTACTGATGAAGGATTCAAGACGTGAAAGGACAAGAAGGCAGTGACAAAGAAGCAACATTTGGGTCAAAGCGTCATTTGTAAATATTGTATATCATTGTAATTGGGCTATTGTTCCTAATTTGGAAGCCCAAAGTTGCCTAGAGTTGAAGAAGGCAAAAGAGTCTTGGGATGGGACTAGTAGTCAGTTGAGTCAAGGGTTTTAGGTTGTTGAGTCAAGGGCATAGACTCTAACAGTATTGGTCAAGAAATTCATTGAAAAATCTTATTGTAACATGGAATCTAAAGAGGCTGAAATTCAGAAAAGCCGAGAACAGAAGTGCAAGAAGCCAGTTTGACTAGCATTGACTTGAAAAGAAGAAGAGTTGTTCAAAAAGTCTTGTGACTTGGTCTTGGAGAGGTTATTAGGTCAAGGGTCTTGGTCTTGGAATTCATCAATTGAAGATTCTATAAGGAGAAGAATTCAGTGGGTTTTCCTCTCAATCTTAGAGAGGTTTTGGCCCTAGTTGATAGCCTACATCTCTTGTCCTTTGTCTCATTGTACTTTATGGTTAACCTTAGTTGTCCAAGAGGCCATATGCATCCTCTGAACCATTTATAATCCCTGCAAATGTCACAGAGACCATATGCAGCTGCAGAAGGTCATATAGCAGTGCTATATATTCATATTGATGCTAATCTCGTTGAGAATCAATTCTTTTCTAATGTTTTATTGCCATTACAACATTCAAGAGATGCGGGTCTTCCATCTAATTATCTCTATGAAATCAATGATTAGGAATGAGAGTTGTTCCAAAATTATTTTCATCGGCCCAAATTATATTGCATATCTCTGGAATTATTAATAAATGATTCTCAAGTTGTTTGCATTACATTCCATTGGAATCGTTTGGTTTTCCATCAATTGCAGTGTCAATCCAAGCTACAGCACTTCGTTGTATGTACTATGGTGTTCTTTTGATTGGATCGTTGGAATGTATAATCGATGAGAAAAGTGATGCAACAACTTTGTGGCATTGTCTTCTTTCTAATTGGATTTTTGGATGGTTGAAAATTGCAGCATGGAAGGTCCTCTCTGGCTCGTACCTTAGCCAAAAATACCACAAACTAGTCCTTCTCTTAGCATGATGTGAATCATGAGTTAGACTGAAGTTCATGAGTAGTGTTGGAGGATAAGTTAGGTGGACCCTTCTTTGGTTTAACTACAGGATTACATGGTAGTTCAAGTTCAGATAGAACGAGTTGGGACTTCAGCTATTGATTGAAGGAAGGACGAGTTATGACTCCAGTGATGATTGGAGAGAGAACTAGTTCGACTCAATTAACTTGTCAATCACCACTTGAGTTCTAAATTTGTACTTGCCTAGTTTAGCATGGATCGAATCTATAGAAGAATGACGAAGGCACATGGATTATTCATTGTTGTGTACACAAGTATTGTGAGAAAAAAAAAATTGTTGTAGTGTGCATATCCTTGAGGAGCAAGAGCGCACGTGTTTTGGGAGCAGATTTGGACTACAAAATAGGAGGCTAAGTGCCCACAAAATAGGAGCCGAGTGCGCTACAAAATAGGAGATTTTGTGCACAAGGAGATAGGCCTAGTGCGCAACGAAATAGGGAAAGGAAGTGCACAAAGGATTAGGAGCAAGGATCAAGGGTTTGCAGGGTGAGTCCAAGCTAGTTTAGCCAGAGAACAAGTGTGTTCTCAGTGTGACAGATTGCCTTGTAAGTTGTAAGAGATTCAATTGCTCAACCTCAATCAATAAAATACTACAAGAAAGAAGGCAGGTTTTCCCATTTGGGTTTCCAGGGTAAACAAGAGCGTCAATTTGTGTGATGTATTTTTATCTCTGTGTTTCTATTCCAATGCTCGTAAGTTAAGAAATTTTGTATCTTGGTGAAAGTGAATTTTGTTTCAGTTTTCAGTTGCCTAGTTTTCAATAATTCACTACGTAGTTGCAGAATTTCATGGGAAATTAACATGGAAGCTCAACTTACCACCAAGAACCCAACATTTACTCATCTATATGTTAATAGCTATGAAAACCGTGCTACCACTATGCTGGCTAATGGTGTCATGGATTAAACGGTTTTGTCCTATAGTGGCAATGACGCGTTGTTTCCTTGGTAAACTTGGAGAGCAAATTACATTTAAGTGTTTCTTGTGCAATTGGGAGATCTCATGTGTTATGGGATATACACCTTCATCAACATTGGAGTAACATTGTTGATGAGAAGATGTTTATGTTATGTATCCAAGCTAGAGTAGTAATTCTCCTTGTATTGGGTGTTAAGGCAAAGCGCTGGAATCAATGGTACAAGAGACGCTTGGTAGCTAGCAAATACTAGCTAGAGCAAAGCATTGCTTAATATCTTTACACAGAAAAATTGCAGGATAATGCATGGGATGCCAATCACTAATTGAATTTTTTTAAATTGCTGACTGCATTTAAGTGCTGAGAACACTATTACTTTGCGGTATTTGGCTTCTATAGTTCAGAACCAGAACTCATCCATCTTTCCATTACCTTGCCTTCAGTCAAGAGACCGTAGAGACATACATCTTTGTTAATGAGAGAGCCCATCATAATCTTGGAAGCTAATTGAAAAAGTGACACAACACAACCTATTTGATCGGTAGTTCATCATAAGGAGTCAATTGGTGCTTTACTCAATTGTATGTTAACTAGATTGAGGTGAGTTTGTGGATCAGATCACAGACCAGAGGTTGTTTTAATTTGGATGGAGTAGGTGTAACGGTTTCCCACTACTGACATTTGCATTGGCATTAACATCCCCAGAAGCAAACCCGTCCTTACATGCCTGCTGAGTAATAGTGAGCAGAGAAGCTTCTAGAGAATTTTGCACCCGGACTTGTAATCTAGAACAGAGTCCTTGAAATCGATTTTGAAGGAAGACAACTTGGTACCATACAAAGTTCATTGATAAATTGAGAACAGAGATCCATTTGCCACTGCATTATGATTTAGTTTCTTGGGTATTGAGAACAGAAATCCATTTCCCACTGCATTATCGTTTAGTTTCTTGGGTGCAGGTTACACCAGAGAACAGAGCATCTCCCCAATTTTTTGAATAACACAGAGAACAGAGACTATATTTTAATTTCCACAAAAGATCCGTGTTGGTAAAGCAAATAGGCTATAAGTACCGATAAATTCATGATTTCAGCTCCCCTTTTAACAATTCCATCAAGAGATATTCTTGATGTTGTTTTCAACAAACAATCCACTTCTCTTAATTTATTTGGCAAATAGATTTTGGATTGTTGAAAATAACACGGTGAAGAAATTTGTCATTTCTCCTTAAAATCTATTTTCATCGAAGTTGTCGTCAATATTGATCAATTTTTTTTATTTTTTCAAAAAAGCACTGAACACGTATCCTATGAAGTGTCGGTTCATTTGTGAGGTGGCAGAGTTCTTAGCCGGTTCAATTCATGCCGTTCAAAAATCTTCTACAACAATAAGTCAACAAGGGTTCAAATAATAAAAAGGGAAAAAACAGCATTTCCCCAATTTTCCAAATATGGCATGGCATGCCTCGCTCAATAGGTAATTTTGGAAAAACAGATATCCCTGACACTGTTACCTACGTTGAAGAAAGTTCACTCATAGTGGCGCAGGCACCCATGATGCAGCAAATCAATCAATCTAACAAATGAAATTTTAAAACTTATAATGCCCAAAAGTAAACTCGTTACAATATATATACATATATAATCAAAATTCAATCCTAATTTGGAATGGGCCAATCTTCAGGTGAAATTTTGCAATTTCAAATTGAAAATATAGGTAAAACTAAAAATACATCTCAGTACATCATATATATATATATTTTTTATTTTTTTCTTTTCTTTTCTTTTCTTTTTCTGTTTCCTTACCTGAACAGCCTCGGCATGATCTCCTAGGAGCCTATACTCGGGATTAACCTTGGTTCCCCCGCTGTAACCAGCCGTAGTTCTAACCACGCCGGGAAGACACCCGAACGCTGCCTCTCCTCTCCAGAAACTCCCCAAGGCAAACACCGCTGTCTTATACTGTTGTTCCCCGATATCGGTTTCTGAGCTTCCTTCGAAGACCCTTATACCAAGAGCTTCCCCGAGCAAAGCTAGAGTTAAAATTAACCCTAAACATGCCAAATTCATCCATGAAACCTTCATTTTCTTGGAGAAAAATAAATAAATAAATACCGGCCAAGCTTGGGCTCTAATCAAATTTCCTTCATTGCAAGGTCAGAGAATTTTAATCAATGAAGAAAATTTCCACAAGGAATGACCGTACACTATAGGTAGCGAGCTTAAAATTTAGGGTAATGAGCTTTCGACTGTAGAGCGTGGCAGTTCCAGATCGAGGCCGGGAACGGGAATGAGAAGCAGAGAGACGGGCATTTATTAAAATTACAATTAAAAGTTTGATTATAGTAATAAATTTGTGTTACATTTTTCGCTGTTGTGCGAGGAGGTAAATTGTAATCCCTCTTTTTGGAAAGATACGCACAATTACTCGCTGGAGGAGGAGCGAGGTATTTAATTTTGGAGGGTGTTTTCAGGTTGTGGGGGGGTTAATGGCCGTTTTAAGGATTTTAATCATGTGATGGTGGGAAAATTTATGGCTTGGTTTTTATTATGGATGGAAATTAAATTATAATTTGGGAAAATTTATGAGCTGTTTTTTTATTATGGACGGAAACTAAAATATAATTTAACTTGTTAGTATCTTTTAAATATTTTTCAATTTGCGATGACGAATTTTTAATAAATCTTAATTCAGTTAAAAAATATTATTATTATTACTAATATATTAATTTAATTTATAAATTTTTTGTAATTTTATTTATTTATGTTGTTATACTGATAGGGTATTTATTTGAGAATAAGTTTTTATAATTTTAATTTATTTGAATTATTTTTAGGTGTTATGATATGAGATAGAAATTTGTTTACTTGTTTTTAATTAATTAGTGTGGTTCAACTTAAGGATTATATGATAGTTATTAAGCTTATAAGAATTATATGAGAGATCATATCTAGTCATTAAGTTTATATAGATGTAAAGAAAGCAAAACTCACTGGTTTAACTAGGAAATTTTATTTTTTTATTTTTTTTATTTATTTTTATAAACAAATTATTGTTATTTAATATATAAATTTAAAATATCATTATGTTATAATTAGATTTTTTAATTATGTATAGAAAATCAAACTAGCAATTGGAACTCCTAAGGAAAAATCAAAGATAAACAATTTATTATTGTTTAATTTTTCTTAAATTCCATTATGTTGTAATTAAGGTTATTAATAATTTATTACTATTTTTTATTGTAATTATAATTATTTAAATCAATTTTATAAAAATAATTAAAATAAGAAAATTAAAGAAAAAGGAAGGTGGTTGACATGATCTAGGAATATAGGGCACGGATCCAACACTCGCTAATTTTCCAACCATCGTATCTATTGAGATTGACGGTTTTTTTTTCAATCTCTAAAGCCTCCCTTAATTTACGGTGATGAAAATGGTCAATCCTAGCAATAACCTTAGATTCTTCAATGCATATGTGATGGTTAGTCTTTTCAGCCTGATTAGCTAGGGCTGAGGAACAGGATCTCCCATGCTTAATGTCAGCAACATGCTCACAAATCTTTTGATTTATCGATTGACCGGTTTTGCCAATGTATGGAGTCCACAGGAGCATGGAATAATGTAGACACCTTTTCCATCCTTGAGATTCACGGGATCTTTAGTCGATCTAAGAGAGTTGTGAATAGTGTTAAGGGGTTTGAAAGTAGAAGAAACCTTATGCTTCTTAAGGATCCTCGTGATCTTATCAGTGGTTCCTTGAATAAAGGGAATTTGCACTCCGAATGACCATTCATTATGATATTTTTTATTAATATTAGGACCTTTTTCTGCATTAAGAAAAGCTCTAAGGCCTTGGGATTTACTATAACCACTCTTATTGAAGACACTTAGGAGATGGTTTTTTTCTCCTTCAAGGTGAGAATCATGAGAGATTCTCAATGCCCTAGCGGCTAAGGTGTTGAGGACGCCCAACTTTTGAGCAGGAAAATGATGCGAATTAGCGTGAAGATATTGCTCTGTATGGGTTTTCTTCCGAAAAACTTGATGGGAGAAAGACCCATCTTCCTTTCTTGAAATAATAACATTGAGGAAACAAAGGCTACCATTAACCTCGTATTCCATCATGAACTTAATGGAAGATAATTGACTATTAAGATGAAGGAAAAAGAGATCTAACTTTTCTTTGACATGAGGCTAGATGACGCAAGTGTCATCTACAAACCTTTTCCAGAGTTTAGTTTGGAATAGAGCAAAAGAGAGGGCCTTGGATTCGAAGTCCTCCATGAAAAGATTTGCAACAACAGGGGATAAGGGCGAACCCATAGCCACACCATAGGTTTGCTCAAAGAATTAACCTTTGAAACTGGAGAACGTCGAGGGGAGGCATGTTTCGACTAAATGGGCAATATCAGGATTAGTAATGTGTTTGATGACATCAATAGCCTCATTAATGGGGATATTGGTGTATAAAGAAACCACATCAAAGCTTACCAACTTATCATCAAGATCTATTTTTACGCCCTTAAGCTCATTAACAAAAGAGGATGAATCCTTGACAAAGGATTTGGTGTGACCCACGAGAGGCTTAAGCTTATTGGCTAAAAATTTAGCTAGGAGTAAGTCGCACAGCCTATGGTATTAACAATGGGCCGAAGGGGGGCCCCATCTTTGTGGATCTTAGGAAGACCATATAGTCTAGGAGTAAGAGGGTTATTCTCAATCAGATTCTTACTAAGGGTGCTAACTGAGTTGCTAGATCTAATGGCTAGAACGACAACTTTAGAAACCTTTTTAAGGGGATTTTTATTAAGTTTCTTGTAGCTCTCGCTATTCTCCAAGTGATCTAACATTTTCCTCCAGTAATCAATTAGTAGCATTGTGGAATGTAAATTTTATGTTTTGTTGGGTCAAAGGACAATAACTCGAGTGATAGCTAGCGAGTTTAATTCCCCCTCCACTCTGATTTTATTCTTAGAAGACATGTTAGCCTACGTGGCAAATATTTGAAAATGTTGAAAATTGTGACCAATAATTCCTATAAGCCTGAAGGGACAGAAAATTTTGAATATCTTGATATTGAGGTGAATAGTGCCAACCATTATGATTCAATCATGGGTCATAGTCCTCAATCATTGATGTTAAGGAATGTTGCCCATAATAGTCCTCTCATTCACCAGTTACTATTAAAAAAAAATGTGTTTTGTTGGCGCAATTTTGTAAGATATTCACCTACAAAACCCCTTTTTATCTTATTTTGTTGGCACAATTTTGTAAGGTGTTCACCTACAAAACTGCTCTTTTTTCCACTCAAATATATTCCCGAGAAAAAACAATTGGAATATCTAGGTGCTTTTCACCCACTGTGGAAGAGATGTCGTAATATTATGTTATGTTCTTTTGTAAGTTCAGCATTCGTGAGGCTACATCATGGTCATTGTTTATTTATGGTTGCATCGGATGTGCTCTAAGCCTTAAACTTTGCAGGGAGGTTGGGACACATGTATTCCATAATACCCAGAAATAGTTTTGGAAAATTCCACCTGTATGAGGTTTTATTAAAATAATTAATTAATTTTAATGGATGCCTAAGTTTAAACTTAGGAAAATAAAATAATTAAAGTGTATTAATAGAACTAGGTGTGAATATTTTAGAAAAAGATGGAGATCGAGTCAATATGATCTCAACCATTGATTAGAATCTAATCTGGGTCGTTGATTACTCGACGAGAAGATTATAAGGACTTCGATGGAAATTTTGAAGACACATCCAGAGAGCCTAAAGATCGATTTCTCAAGTGAGCAGCGCAAAGAAACCGGAGAGATCATCGAGGTGATTCTTGCAGTGAGGGGCAGAGATAGTTTCGGTTGGATATTTTTTCCTGAGCCGAGAATACATCGCAGAGATGGCATAGGGAGACAGATAAGAGGTAGCATAGGGGCTATGTTGGGCAGCGCAGTGCCACACAGAGGCAGCGGTAAAGCCTTGAGGAGATCCACAAATTTGTTGAGGTTGAGATCAATTTCAGTGTCGGGAGCCAGGGTGTGAGACCGAAAGTCCATAGATTGGAACATTCAACCAACATATCGATCAACTAAGGGAGTGACACAGTCCTTGTCAGTTGTAACACAAACCAGCGCAGTGATTGCGCAGAGGCAGCTTGGGACTTGACAGTTTGGGGACAAATCAGTGTCGGTTCATCAGTGATAGTGTGAGGACACTTTTTCAGTAACTCTCTGCTAGTTATTTTCTTTATATGGATGGCCAGTAAGGCATCCTATATTTTATTCAGAACAACTGCTTAATAATACAAACACTCAGTGGTTGCACCAGTTTTACGACGTTGGGTTTTTTCGGGGACATTTGTCCAAAAATAACAGTGTCATATGTGTGTTTGAATTCCTTCTTCCTCAGTTCTTGTTTCCTCAATTTATTTATGTAGTGAAGGTTGCAGTGTGATGTATTCAGTGTTTGTCGTAGAGAAACTACAAATAAATTGTTAAGTAAAGATTAACAATTAGGTGAATATTTTCTAGTTGTTGCAATACGATTCATGTTTTAGGAATTGTCACAGTCATGTCCAAAAATAACACCTGAATAAGGTGGGGAATGGAATTGGTGACTTTAACATCTAAGAGTGTCTTAAAAGGGCACATGATCACCATCTATACAAAACCCCAAGAATGTAATGTCATGTTATGTTATTGTTATGTTATCTAAACATTTTGACTCAAACAAATTATATAAAAATCAAATTAAATAAAAATAATAAAATGATTAATTAAAATAAAAGTGAGGTAGTCAATTTATTGTTTTTTTTTTTTGGCTATTTTTCCAATGTTGTATATATATATATATATATCCATTTTAACTCCACATCAACAAAACACCAATAGGTACCAAATGTCTTTTAATTCTAAAAAACATTTGCACTTCAAAATATTTGATCTTCTATACATTTAGTAAATTAAGAATTAAAATGAATCTAAGTTGGTGAATTAGCGCTGTAATGCCTATTATATTTGTTGAGAATAATACAAATGGGGTAGTCTATCAGGGAAATAAATTGGCTTGGGAATGGATGTTAGTCAGAAAAAAATTCCAACTTCGGGCCATTGAATACGGCAATGAGCAAAAAGGGAGTTAGATAGCTTTTGTATGATCAAGAGTGGCAAGGAAGTCATACTGCTTCCGTATGACCTTGACGTTACAGGTTATTCGTTGACTTCAATTAAATGGAGTGGATGGCGGGTTGGTGAGTCGCTGTGAAAACCTAAAAACCATAACCAAATTTGTGCGCACTTCTCCTGGTCTTGTCTACCCTGAAACCTCTGAAACAACCTGCATTCTCCATTGTTCATTTGCACTCGCTCCATAGATCTGCATTCTCCATTCTGGACGCGTGTATCTCCTGGTGTCATCTACCTTGAAACCTTCATCCTTGACTCGTTGTCCACGTGCACTCAGGCTTGCATATTCTCTTACACTTGCATCTCCAACGCCTGCATCTCTAACAATGAATTAACAACTACCTATATACAACAGTGTAAATGTACCGTCTTCCAACGAATTCATAATGGATTTATTTTACAATGTAAATGTACTTTCTTCCAACGAAAATCTTTAGATACTCTTGATCTAGCTCATCGCATCGCTTTAGAAAAGCTTGCAATTCTATAAAGCGCTTCTGATAAGGTAAAAAAGTTTCGGTTTTTCCTTCATGTACAGTAAGAGAAGAATATAGTGTGGGAGACAGTGCTAGAAACTTTCCCCACTCTCACTCGAATGAAGGTGATTTTTTAGAGGATTCTCTCTTAACTACGTGAGAATCTCTATCCAAATTGACCATCTAGATTTTGTCCTTCAATATTTCCTATCCTTGGCTGTTTTATTAATGCCTCAATGTTGCTACATTCGATGCCAAAGCATCAGAAGTGATTATGGGCTATGAATCACAATATCCTTAAATGTTGGAGCTTGAGGAATAACTAACTAATGTATCTATTGTGTCATTTGAATTCAACTTTATACTCAAAGATATTGCAAAGTTTCCAAGCTTTCCAACCAGGTTCATGTTCTATAAACCTGCAAAGCCATTCACTAACATCAAATTTATAGTCTTATCATTTGGTGGCTTACTGGGCTTAACTTGTTTCTTCTTATGATAGTGCCCACCATTTTTTGCACCATCTCTAGCTTCCAGAAAGCCCTTGCTTATATATTCTAGTGAGTGTTGTTGTTGTCTATACTACCGGTTTCACTTGGGAAACCAATTTCCTTTTTCTCCCATACTCTTGACAACTTGTGTTGCCAAGAGACAAATTGCCTTCATTTTTTTGAGTTGTTGCCCACCAAAACCTCACATTAGATGGGTCTGGAGAATAGGCATGAAGTTTACTAACTCCAATCGGCTGTCTTTAAAGGTAGCATAAGAAAATTGGCTTGTGGTGCAAGTTAGAATCTTAAAACTCTCTCCATGTGGACTTCCATGCAATGGATCTTGACATTGCAAAGCCTGTCTAGTGTTAGATGACACTGTATTTACTGTCATAAGAATAGTATTTGGCATGGCTCCAGATGACTAGAGATTAAATGATGAATTAACAAAGTTGAAGGCTTGAGGAATATTTGTTAACACAAAACTATGTTGGCACACATCTGGTTGTTGGAATGCATCCACTTTACACAAAGACATGTTTGGCATACCCCCAGTAGCAAAGGCCCTAGGACCATCAGAGGATTCAAGCTTCAAAAGTGACTGTGGCCCTCTCCCAGACTTACCAATAAAGAAAGAGGATGAGATGAATTTAGTATTTTCTTCTCCCTCTTGCTCAAAACCTTCTTTGTATGTCGTACTTAAACCCATTGCTAGTGAAAGAGAGGTTATAGAATTAGTAGAGTGTGGAGTTTCATTGTGTATATGTTTTGGCCTTGCAAGATAATGTAGAGGTGTTAAAGAACCATCTTGTATAAGCTCACTACCCTTCAATCCAACGTTAGTGCTAACCTATAGATATCAACAACAAAATGGAATGAGCACTCCTTCAAACAAACAATCATTAGAAAGTTTTAGTGAATAAAACAATGCCTATGTTTACATGTAAAAATTACTTGGTAATGCCTGTTTTTACCTATACATATTATTTGGTAATGCCTATGTTTACATAAATTTGGAAAATTCAGTCTCACAACACAAACAAATTTTCTTACTCTGCATTGAATGGCAACCAATTGTAGACCCCGAGTGTCGTGTACCAATTATGTCGACCCTTATTACGTTTAACCCCAATTGCATCAACATTCAACCCCATATATACCCCCATGGGTTCATAACACTTGACCACATGCTTATACTCAAGATGCCTCTGCTAGCAGGTTTTAGAGTGCAATAGCTACTCAACGGACAACACAATGTATCTCTTGGCAACTAAAATAGTCCAGATTTTGGTAGAAAAAATGAAATTAGTTTTACAAAAGAATATAGTAGTACATTCAAAGGCAGGGACAATTGAAGAGTTAAACAAGGGCTTTTGGAATCCATATATAGGGCACAAAAAGTTGTCCACCATCATAAAAGGTGGCAAGTTAATCTGATAAAAATTAGTAGATGGCAAGGTCATACATTTGAAGTTAGTTAATGACTTTGCAAATTTGCGAAGTGTGGACAAGGGTGGAAAGATCAGACACTTTGTGGTGCATATGACCCTAAAAATGAATTTGAATGGTGCAATAAATTAATTGGTTGATTTGAGAAAGTGTGGTTTTTCAAAACCAACAAATAATAGTGGTAGAATAGTAGGAGCTCAACTATATGTGATTACCAAGTGTAGTATTTTTTAACTACAAACTTGGATCCATAGGTAAGGAATTTTTGTGAGCCAAATGCAATTGGAATACCATAAATACATTTTGTTATCTAACAAATTTCGTCATTCTTTAGTAAAAAGAGTGACAATATTGAATACATGTAAAAATTGAAAAGGACATTGCTTCATACAAACTTATAGACAAGGTACTAGCAAATAGATTAAACAAGATTCAAAACAATTTGATCTCACGGGCAAATCTTGGATGGTAATATCACTTCCCAATAAACCATCACATTCCTTTAAATAGACAAAAGAGAGGCATGTTAATTAAACTATACATGTCCACAACTTATGATAGGTTGAACAAGACCTTCCTGCAAAAAAAGCTACAACTAGTTGGGTTCATTTATGATTGTAGAGAATGGGTTCTAGGTTGTGTTACTTGGGAATCTTATTTTTTCCTCGTAAATGGAGCACCAAAAGTAGTTCCTCCACTTTAAGAGGTCTTTGTCAAGGGGATTCCATTTCCATTTTATCTCTTTTCATTGAAATTTGGGTATCAATAGATTAATAAACATTTTTAAAAAATCGGGGATGAAAGAAGTTAAAATCTTAGGGACCGGAGATGCATTGTATTACTTACAATTTGTTCACGATACTCTTGGCTAGTTAAAATCATTAAAGTTGGAACAACTGCCAGGAATTCACTTAAATAATTTAACATGGAAAATTGATGACGAAAAATCCACGATATGCCCTTCAAATCCAATCAAATATATGCAGAATATTAAATTTTGAAAGAATATTTCCCTGCAAAACATTTGGGAGTGTCCCTGACTGATAATTCAGTAAAAAAATTAAAATAGGAGGATATCGCTTCATATAACATAGTTATATTGGACAATACAACATTTAAAACTTCCCCCTATAGGGTAGGATCACACTTATCAATATCATCCAACAAGCTACCTGCATCTTTTCAGCCTTTGTAGCCCCATAAATTGTTTTTGAAGAAACTATAGCAGATCCAAGGAAAAAAATGTCAAATGCTACAAACCAAGATAGAAGATCACCTCTTGTGTGTAAAACAATTTGTGAACCAAAATCTTCAAGAGGTCTAAGTCAAAATGGAAATATTTCAATATAGCTCTCGCCAAAATTATTTGGAGATGTTACAATAGGAAAGAGGCATAATGGGAAAAATTTTGAAAGAACAATACGCCGTGGATTTTATATTCATTGGCCTTCAAATTCAAGAAAATATCGGTAGAATCCTAAATTATAGTCGCTAAAAAATAATTTCGTAGCGCGAATTGTAGGCGCTGAAAAATAATTTCGTAGCTCCCCTACGAAATGAAACTAAAATAGGTTTTTTGAAGTGAAACTTAATTTGGTTTCCTTTCACATTTGGATTTATCATTAGGTAACACAAGATCTTAGGATCCCTCGTTTTCCATAAAAATTTATTAGCTTTTAACCCAAACTAATTTTAAAGAAGTTTTAAAACACCTCAGGCCAACTTCACAATTATAAGTGTGTTGTTGTTTATATCTCAATATTGATGAGGTAATTTGATATCCTTTGTAAAAGCTATTAACTCAAGGATTTTTTAAATTATATATAAGACTATTAAAAATGAATTTGTGATTAAGATTTTCATTTCCAAATCCTTTCACAAAACAAATTTACAAACATTAAATCAATTAATTTGGGGGAACTTTGCCTCTAGACATGAAGCTACCACATACAAATATTTGAAACATAACATACATTGAAAAATGATATATTCATAATCCGATAATTGTGATCACCTACAATTTTCCACTTGTACAATTTGATCATAATTATCTTAAGTCAACACAAATATAAATTTAGACACCAACTAAGATGTTTCCCTTAATATAAGATGATAAAATTATCCTTTGTCACTAGCACTAATTCTCATGTAGAGACTGCTTGACATATAGTAATGTATTTTATTTAAGCTCAAGAAAAATTCATTTTTGTTTCAAGCTATGTTGAGCATCCATTCCCTCATCTAGTTTGGTATTTGGCCATATGTCACTTGCATTCTCCATGGAATTATATGTAGCTAGCAGTTGATGTCATAAATAGACACTCACTTGTTCCTCAAGTAACTTGTAAGGACTTAGGGCATCAAGCTTTCAATGTTCCCAGACATGGACCATAAGCTAACTATAATGGAAGTCATGAAGAATCTTGGAAGATTTGTGAATTCACGGAGCTAACTATGTGAATTCACAAAGCTAATTCCATTTTAACACACCATTTGGGGTTCTAAGATGGTAGTTGTTAATTCAATTCACAAAACTTGGATGATGTGTTGTTTCTTTAAGATGGCAAAATTGTTGTCTTGACATTCAAAGATATGTGCAATTCAAATATGCGGCTGAAAAGGACAAAAATAGTTTGTTACGTGTGTGAAATCCAACAATACCAACCCTCTAGATCCAAAAATTATTATGTATTGTAGCATCCTCTATATACTTTAATTTGAAGCACAACAGGTCTATTATGGGCAACCACCACCATTGATAGATAAAAACACATATGGTAGAAAAAACACCCATGCAATGGAATATTATTTCAACATTCTAAATTGTCTTGTTTCTAAGCACTCCAAAAATATTCAATCCATGAGAAGCAACAAACTTTTCATTGAACTTTCCACATTGTGTACCTTCATTCATTGAAATAAGCTTTTTGTCATTCTTTTCGAGTGTGAGAATTTCATGCATGTTTCCATCTTTTAGGTGACCATTAATTGCAATCGAGTAGTGTTGTGTGTATCATACCACTTGTTGATAGCCTTGGATTGGTGTACAGAATAGCTAATTAGCAAGATCAAACCGAAGCTTTCAATGATGATAATATGTCTCTCTTTGACAATGTGACAAAGATCACCAAATAGTAATCCAAGGTTGATATGTCAAAAGAACGGGAGAGTAACATGCGACCAACAATGCTTATGATGAAATTGGTGGGTTGGCAGCTCAGAGTTGCATATGAAAATAAAAATAAGGACATGTAGATACTAGCGAGGACACGATCCACCACACTTTCTTCCTCCTGTTATCACAATTATAGTTGATAATTTTTAAAGCGCTAACAACGGGAGTGTCAGTTTGAATTTGTAATCTATAGGGTTAAAGCGCTGACAATGACAATGTCAGCGTTATTGCAGTTTTAAAAATTTAAAATTGCACTAACAACCAGAGTAGCAGCACGAATTTATGAGGAGAGTAAATTAAACCATGACAGCTAGAAAATCAACGTCAAATACAAAGTTCAAACTTTTTCAT
Organism: Pinus albicaulis; assembly: GCA_034641835.2. Lineage (NCBI taxonomy): Eukaryota > Viridiplantae > Streptophyta > Pinopsida > Pinales > Pinaceae > Pinus > Pinus albicaulis. The sequence goes on from CM076570.1 coordinate 1,318,610,438, forward strand.
GACCAAAGAAATGCGTCAATGGAATAGCATTTTTAATATCAAGTGTTTCTGGATGGTGTAAGTACTTATATTACCACGAGTTAAAAGTTTTGCAGAGTTAATCGTGTGTATTGTTTTATCCGCCGAAGTGAAAAAATTATTATCCCACATTCTCATAATCAAATCCCACTCCCATCTCCATTGCCTGTGTTTTTGGACGGTGGAATTTATGACACAAGCTCAGCAATCAAAGCGAAAAGGTGCCAAAGCATATTTGTTTTTACTTGACAAAAACTTTGTTGTTTAGACATTTTTTCCTGTAAAATGCAGTAACTTCGGGCGCAGTTTACGAATAGATGGAAAAAAAATTCCCAAGTTGGAAGGTGGCTTTTGTCGACAGCGAACCCATTAACAAAAACCTCTCTCACTTTTCTAACAACTATCACAGTGTTTTTACTTTTGAAGGGATCTTTGGACCCTATTTTTCAGAAATTATTTAGGAAAAAGCTAATGGACAACAATTGACTTGGATGCCACCTCATCAAACTCGACTTGGTGATCCTTATATCCAACCATGACTCCAACAACAACATGATATTTAGATGCAAATAGAATTGGAGATTTTTATATGCATGTATTTGAGATGTATGCTGTGATTTTTAGACTTTGTAATTAAAGCTTTGCTAGAAACTTGTTTTTAGTTAGTTTGTCTTTTCTATAAAGACAATTTCTGAAGAATGAGAAAGGGTTGGAAATTTTTTACAAAACCTTGATATATTTTGTATATAGTTTGACATTTATATAAGCTATTATGACTGGTGTTATTTTTTCAAAAGTTTTAGAGATTCCTGTGTGATGATTTTCTGGTCTGTCTTTCTAGTATTTGTTATCTCTCTTGTTTTCAAAAAAAAATTCCCATATGTCTTCTACATTGTGGAAATACAATTATTAAAGTTTAAATATGTTTTAGCTAAGTTTTACTAATGCTAAACTGTTATATGTTTTCCACTCATATATCTTAAACAAAATTCATTCGTTGCTCTGTTTTTTGGTATTTATCTCTACTTGTTTCTATCACATCTAAATGATAAATTGTCTAAGAAAGTTGTTGCTACCTCACCTATGTATTTTGTTTATATAGCCTGTAAGCAGTACCTTGTTGTCAAACAGACTCCATACCCAATGGTTTCTCTATCCTTTTCCATACCAAATTGCTCAAATCCAATTAGATCTAGTCAATGTGTTGAATACGTAACCAACCCTTTTGACTAAGTTATACAAGGGATGCCCCTTCATATTGAAAGGGATAGCTTTCAATTCAAGATATTGGTTAGAGGTTACCTCAGTTATTTCCTTCCACATCCACGTAAATTTCTTATTGATGACACCTCCATGGCATAATCAACCAAAATAATCAACCCCAATATTAAGGGTAAAGAGAAAATAGATTATACACAATGACGAATAAAATGGGCACTGCAACATGATTAAGAAAACAGATCATTATTATTTTTTTGTGAAACCATCCATACTAATAAAATGAATATAGTATTTAAGACAAGAGAATGCATTAACAACATTTCAACTTTTATTGAATAAAACATCTACAACCTTCTTTCGAATTTTTGGAAATAGGTGTTGAAATGTCAAGTACATATAAATGCTTGTTTGACCCTGCATTATTTGTTATCCAAAATTTATGGATATTACTAAGATATTCCTCTATTTTTTTTTATTTTTTTTTATTTTCATAGAAACCTGTATTTGGAAATTGGGATTGAATTCATTTTCCCTCTAATTCCAGGAATATAACCATAATCTACCTTTGAAGTTTGAATTAATGGCCCAAAATGGATTAAGCAAAGGATGGTTATAAACCCATGAAACAATCCTGAATGAAAATGTTTGTAATTGTGATGATACATTGAGAATTGCTCTTGCATATTATTTAAACATGTAAGAAGACTTGTGTTAGTAGTCCCTACATTGATCAATATACTCCCTCATTTGTAGGATAGGGCAAAATTTCTTTATTGATATTGAGTGAAAGGCAAATCAAAGTTGTAGTGGAAAAGGACGAAAAGTGTTTGTTACTTGTATGAAATATGAAAACACCAACACACCTTGTATATTTGATGTTGAGCATAACATGTCTATTTTGGGTAGCCACCACTACTGACTAATAGAAGACCACATCCAACAGGAAAAAAAAAATAAAAAAAATCACCCTTACAATTAAATATTGATTAAGAACTATAAATGGTCTTGTTTTCAAGCACTCCAAAGAAAACTCGATCCATGAAAAATAACATTCTTTTCATTGGAATATCCACATTGTGTACCTTGTGTACCTTCATACTCTAAGGTAAGATTTTACCTTTCTTTTGAGTGTGAGAATCTGAGCATGTTGCCATCTTTGCAGTGACCATTAACTGTAATAAATCAAGTAATGTGATCTTGTTCTAATGCTCTTCTGTACATTCATTTACTTTGTGATGTTCTTTCTACCATTTCTCTTTGAATCATATAACCAACTTTGTAGTGACTAGTAATTACAACGATATATGAAGTATGGTGGGGTCCCAATTCTCTCATGTGCCTTGATTTACTCAATGATAGTCTTTCCACCTTCAAGGTAATATGCTTTTAAAGTGCAAGAAAAAATGGTTATGGGCCCATGTAATAATCCCGTGCGAAAAAAGGTCCATTATTATGATCCTTCAATTATTGAAAAGAGACAAGTATCAACAAATAACACGACTTGTGTCAGAATCCCCTTTGTTAATCAGTCTACCCCCTCATTAATAGTAAATGCCAAAATTGTTTTATTGACATTTTGAGACAGATACAAATTAAATAATGATTTTACTTAAAAAACATTTCACAATATTTTAGCCAAAAATCTAAAAGATAAAACTCAGTTAGACAACACCATAGTGTTTTAATGGAAATCACAAGACTATGAACCGTATACTTTTCCTGAAATACATTTGTCCATATACGTGGAATGTATTACATTTGTCCATAAACTTGTCACCCATGCAAAAAACCCCAATCATTGCAAGTTGGTGAAAAATAGTACATCAACAAGTTCTTCTTCAGTGAAATACCCATGCCATGATAGACCCAAGAAAAATGATAACAAGAACCCAATTGTATAGTGGAAACCTATATTCATGTTGGTCAATGATTTATGTTGCAGGGCATGGTGATCCTATGTCATCTTTGACATCTCCATCTGCACTTAACAATGTATCACTGGACAGCCTTTGAAAGTTTGCAAAGTAATTGATGGTAAAATATTGGAATTGACAACTCCAAATTATTGCTTCCCTATAAAAGGGTTTTAACTTTTCTTTATGAACTCGATAGATACCTTTCATTTGATAACATATTAGCTCTAAGTTGGTGAAGACTTCAATATCATTGACAACATGTTTTTTCGCCTCTTTTTTCCCTTCAACAAGGGCAGTGTAGTATGCTTCATTGTTTTTTGTCCTTCCAGGCACTTCTCCCTTTCTATGGAGCACATGATTTGTTGCCCTATTATGGAGGAAAATTTTCACAATTGCTTGACCCAGATTTGGAAAACATGACACTTCAATGCATAAACTCCACTTTAGCATCATTCTTTACATTTAAAAGGCTTAGAAAATAAGATAACAATAAATTCATATTAGACAAGTAGGCATTTATTTATTTCTTAATCCTCATCATGTTTTTTCAGTGATATATAATTGAAAAAAACACTTATCTATTCCTAATCTATTCTACTAATTTCTAATAAGAATGCATTATACTTCTTAGGGCCTCTACTAAATTACATTTTTTGGCAACTAATCTAATTTCTTTCACATTATTTGTGTAATTACTTCAAAAAAATAAGCTCATTAAACCAACATATTTACACACACAGTGGTAACAATGGTAATCATTTAACAATCATTTATTTAAAAAACCCTTACTTAAATTATTTCAACACACACATATATAAACTTTGTCTCACTTTGAAAATCTATTTTATATAATTACATTAAACATTTATGATATGCTTAAATACTAAATTATATCATAAATATAATAACACCAAATAAGAACCAAACAATCGCATAATCAGTCCAAAATTTCGAGAATTATGAGTCTAGCATGTTTGAACTAAAATATTTGGGAGGATCTCCCCAGCTATGACACCACCACTCTGAAACTACATACAACTGGAAACCAACTCCAATCCATCTTAAAAATGAGCATCTAACGAAGTTCATTCAAGCTAGAACTTTGTGTGGAAGTTCATCATTGCCTTAAGTGTGTGTTATAAAATGCACCACAAATTGAATGTTGCTACTGTGATTTCAAAGGGTTAGTGACAATGTATATACATCAGAGGACATTGGAGTAAAGTGTGTTTTCAATTATGCTTCTTATCCCCATTTGATAAACAAACATTAGTAGGACTAACTTCACATAACAAAGAATGTGCCTAATTTAAATTGTCTAAAGGACCACTATTCACAGGCCATGAAATAATAAGGACAATTGCATTTTGGACAAGGACCACTATTTATCTCATCTTTAATGTTATGGGGCTACCAACGTTGAAAACATGGAGGTTGGAATATCTTGTTGGACCATCTTGATAAGAGTGATCCTACCCTTTGAATTTGGAATTGTCCAATATCTTATCTTTGAAACAATATCCCAATTGTTCTGCAGGGAGAGAAGCTCTTTTGCAGTATAGGGTTCTACTGACATTTTCTTGAATTTGAAGGGCATTACATATAAAATCCATGATGTATTATTCTTTCAAATTCTTGCTCATTATTCCCGTTACCTTTTGTAACATCTCCAAATAATTTAGTTGAGAGCTATATTGAAAATTTTCCATTTTGACTTAGACCTCTTGAAGATTTTGGTTTGCATATTGTATTACACACAAGAGGTCATCTTCTGTCTTGGTTTGTAGCATTTGACAATTTTGTCTTTGGATCTACTATAGTTTCTTCAAAAAGAATTTCCGGGGCTACAAAGGTTGAAAAGATGCAAGCTGATATAGCTTGTTGTATGATATTGATAAGTGTGATCCTACCCTATAAAGGAAGTTTTGAATGTTGTATTCTCCTGTCTAAATCCATTGTTTCAAGTGATATCCTCCTATTTGAAAAGTTTTGTTGAATTATCAATTAGGGACACTCCCAAATGTTTTGCAGAGGAAGATTATTTCACAATTTAATATTATGCTTATGTTTACTTGAATTTAAAGGGCATGTCATGGATTTTTCCTCATCAATTTTGCTTATTGAATTCTTTAAGTGAATCCCCAACTATTTTTCCAACTTTAATGATTTTAACCTACTGAGAGTACCATGAAAAAATTGTAAGACAAATACTCTATCTTTGGTCCTTGAGATTTTAACTCCTTTCATCCCCGAACTCTTTTAACTTGTTTATCAATTTATTGATACCCAACTACAATGAAAAGAAGATAAAAGGGGTATGGGATCCCCTCGGCAAATACCTCTTTAAGGAGAGGAACTATTTTTGGTGCTCCATTTACTAGGAAAAAATAGGATGCTTAAGTAACACAACCTAAAACCCATTCTCTCCAGTCTTAAATGAACCCAACTAGTTCTAACTTTTTCTGCATGAAGGTCGTGTTCAACCTATCATAAGCTTTGGACATGTATAGTTGAATTAACCTGCTTCTCCTTTTGTTTATTTAAAAGGAGGGGATTGTTTCTTGGGCAGTGATATTATCATCTAACATTTGCGGTTGTGATAAAATTGTTTTGAATATTGTTTAATTTTTTTGCTAGTGCCTTGTCTCTAAGTTTGTATGAAGCAATTTCCTTTTCAATTTTTAGATATATTTAAGATTGTCATTATTTTTCCTAGAAAAAAAAGACGAAATTTATTAGATAGCAAACTTCATTTCTGATGTTCTAACTACATTTAGCTCACAAAAATGATCCAGACTTATGGAGGAACGCAATAAAATATAGACATAAACATAAACGCATAGGTGCAATAGGAATACAACTTCATTTCATTAATATCAAATATCTAAAAAATGTTTGCAAACGGAATGGAAAACAAACTAGCTCGGGCAATGTTAGCTTATCTCTGAGAAGAGATGTGGCGGTTACATGCCTTTGAACTGTGTTAGAATGAGGATCGAAGGCCTATTTATTATTAAGAAAGACTTTAAAACCCTAAACATCCAAAAACCTAACCCTAAGAGATGAAGCACCAAAACTATGGGCCCCGTTTGGGTAAATTAGTACATCAACTTCCTGGGGTCGTAACTTTGGCATACAACCTTTGTTTGACGCACACAATACCTTGTTAGAAATATCTATTCGAGGACTGAAACTTTCGAATGGAAAACATCAATTATAACCCCATGTTAGACCAAATTTTCCCCAAAAACGTTGTCTAGGGACTTAAAACAGATATGAAAGTTCAGGACCCAAAAAACTGCCAAAAATATTAAATTGTGCTACAATTAAGGAAATTGAAAAATTGAAAGAAACAATGGTGGGGATCCAAGTGGAATAGGCGGGAGGCCACCAATTTCCACTTGGATCAGTCCTCCCCCCTTAGGAAGCAATGTTACCAATTGCGTTGAGTTCCTCCATGAAATGAGGAAACTTTCGCTGAACTTGGTCCTTGGTGAGCCACTTGCCTTGGTGTAGGAGTTGGCCAGCTTTGACAACCCGATACAGCTGGATATTTTTCATGTGAGTGTTCTTGATCTGTGTGTCCATGATCTGATCAGTTGTGGCCTATTCCATGCAGTCAGGGTTTAGCTTTGTTGCTGTGATTTGTTTTGCAATGTCCGATGTGTCCAATAATGGTGGAAAGTATGGTCGAAGGCTGTCCACATTGAACACTAGGTGCAGGCCAAGAAATGGTGGAATACTAAGCTCAAAGGCATTGTCCCCTACAGCCTTGGTAATGGTGTATGGCCCATATTGGAGTAGGCGAAGCTTGCGGTGGGGTCCAACGAGGTGCTCCTTCTGCAAATGTAGTCAAACTTTGTCGCCCACCTAGAACTTGTGTGGCACCTGATGTTGATTATGTCGTTGCTTGTACTTAGCATTGGCTCTGTCCAATATTTCATGGACCTGTTGGTGGATGTGTTGAATGCGCTCAATGAATTTGTTTTCCTTGTTAGCTTCGAACTAGACATAAGTCAAATTTGCTTGAGTAGCTGCAAATGGTATGGACACATCAATGGGACATAATGGCTAAAATCCCAAACCCACCTAAAAGGGGACATGTCGAGTTGAGTTGTGGAGATCTTGGTTATAACTATGTTGGACATAGGGGAGGATTTCATCCCATGTGCGTGGAAGCTTCGAGTTATACATGCGCATAATATGTACAATCATCCTGTTGACAACCTCTGTTTGGTCATCAGTTTGGGGGTGGAAAGATGTGGACTTGGTGAGTTTGGTGTCCAACATCGATTAGAGACATGATGAAAATGTGTTGAGGAATATGTTGTCCTGATATGAGATAATGGACTTTGGGACCCCAAAGTGTACCCACACTCGTTCAAAGAAGAGTTTAACAGTGGCTTATGCTATGATATTCTTCTTGCAAGCCGTCATAATGACCATCATGGAGAATCTGTCGATGAACAAAAAAATGCAGTTTTTGCCATGCTTGGTAGAAGGAAGGCCCGACATGTAATCCATAGAGATGGATTCCTAAGGTCGACTAGGGGTAGGCAGTGAATTATACAATCCTTGCTTCTTGATGGTCGATTTGGCAATGCAGCATCTTGTGTAATTCTTGACATCTTGTTGAAGGTTCATCCAATAGAAATAGTTCTGAAGTACTGCCACTATTTTCTTGACTGCGAAATGTCCAGTTGATCAGGTGATCATGTCCTAAGTGAAGAAAATGCTCAAAATTGGAACTGCTCGGAATTGGTTGAAACTAGAACGACAGGATAGGCCTAGTTGATACGATCATGTAGCCGCGAACGACACTCAAATCCGACACTGTATGTGAAACATATTCAAGTTTGAAATTTCACAATTTCATGCAAAAGTCTAGTTTGACTTTGAATAAAAAAAAATATTAAAAAAGGAATATTCCACAGAATATTCAAGGAATATTCCATAGAATATTCTCTATCAACCAATCATAGGTTGACAATTGGCATTCGGTGGTTGGATATATGGGTTACCGTATACAAAGTGGACCAATAAATGGGTGCCACGTGGCCTGCCCGAAGGCCACCACGTGGCCCCAAGACTTCACAGTTTTCGGTTGTGCAAAATTTATAGGCATTCACGAGTTTCGAACCCGGGTCTGGACGCTGCCAGCGGGTGGCCCGACCGGGCAGGATACGGTGATTCTTATTATATAACAGACAGAACTTGTATTTAAAGTTTCCGAAAGGTTCATTCGAGCGGCAAAGGGGGCCAGCGCCCTCATCATATGACCAGAAGGCTCGGAACCACATGTTATTTCCCGACGGTTAACGTATAGTAATTATGGTTGCGGTTTTATGTGGATTGGTCACATGGTTATCGGCGACGATTATGTAAACATTTATGTCACGGTTATGAAACTGTTGGCCAACAGTCCTGCCGGCGATGGGGTAGTTGATCCATGTGACCACTACCCCCCTTGACATTTAATGCCACCTCTAACCGCGCGTTAAAGTTGGCGGAGTCCGCCCGAATTGGCGCCAGTGCCATAATTAACGAAGTTAACTGCTGTCCTCCCAAATTTGGTGGAGTTTTTTTAGGCCAAAATGGGCAAAACTTCAGTTGGTCATAACTTTCACTAGACATAACCTTTTGTAACGATTTTATTTTTCTTTTTTTCCCCTGGGTATTTTGAGCATTCAAGAGCCAATGGTTCAGGTTTCAGAGGCAACATAGCTCATCTTCAGGTACTTTTTCAGTAGAGAAGCTTGGAGAGCCATCAGGGCCTAGGGAGTGTTGGAGCTGTATTGGGCTATGGTTAACCATTGGAGGTGAAACAAAAGCCTATATTTGTTGTTTTATGTGTTATGAACTCATTTCACAGCTTATTTTGCCTGTTTAGGCTTTCTTGTCACTGTATAACCAGTTTAAGCATCTAATAAGAGCAAGGACATGCCCATTTGGGGGCCTTGGACCCGACAGATGTAGCCCAGGAAGGGGTGAACTACCTCATCGGCTATTGTGTTATATTATGTGATTTTATCTTGCTATGTTTTTCAGATTTTATATGTTAAACAGTAAAAAGAAATAACACTCCTTCACACATAAGACTCATAAATTTACCAAAAAACACTTTGTTCCAATTGCAAGACATGAGTGACAGTTTGCACATATAATTTTATGGAAATGAATACCTTGAACAACAAATAAAAGTAATTTCATTTTTAGATTATGAGTGTTAACTTCTTCAAGTTCTAAAGACAGAGTCTGTAAAGGGCCAGGTAGCCTCTGGATCTCATCCTTTTATCAAAGGTGACATATCGAGTAAATGCCCCTACAGTCAATCTCTGGAATAGATCTAAGAAGTTTCATATTTAAGTTAATGAAAATGGATACCTTGCACACATTTTCAAGTACTTCCATTTTTAGATTAGATGGTATCAGAGCTATGGTTTTGAGCTAGAGTTTTTACTCAGCATTTGTTTTGTGCAAAGATTAAGTCATTTGTTTGCAAGTTTTGACACTGACTAGGTTAAAACTCAAGAGAGGTGAAGGAAACTTGGTTAGTGCACAAACTAATCCATAACCAAGAAGGGTTATAGAACCACCTCCAAGAGCCCTAGAAACAGCTACAAGCATGACTTCAAGAGAAGGTGAATCTCATGAAGAGATGGATCCCAAGGAAGAAGAAAGGGTATTTCGGAAAGCTTTCTTGCATATGACTGAAATGGTAAGGATCCTCTATCAAGAAGGAAATGATAGAATTGCTGGAGAAGGGTCTAAAAACCAAAAAGGAGGAGAGGATTCCTAAGGAGGAAATAAGGGTAATGATCAGTCAAAGAAAGGGAATGGAGGAAATGGTGATCCATCTTCTCCATCATCATCCTCTTCCTCGACATCGTCTTCCTCAACTTCGGTAAATCAGTCACATAAGTCGAAAACCACTGGTAAAAATCCTTTTTTAAAAATTGATGTCAAATTTGAATTGCTAATGTTTAATGGTGAAGTGAATGCAAAGAAATTAGATAATTGGATAAGACAATTGGAAGTCTCTTTAAGGATTCAAAATCTGCATGATGACGACACCACTATACAACTAGCCTCGCTAAGGATGGATGGAGCAGCTTTGGTATGGTGGGAAGCCAAGACCAAGGAGGAAATCAAGAATCATGGTAATATTACACTATCATGGACTGAATTTATTACTGCAATCAAGAAGAAATTTTATCCTCTTGCTCATCTTCAGAAGGCTATAATGAACTGGCAAAACTTTAGATAGCTTAAGGGACAGAATATACAAGACTATACCCAAGAATTTAGGAGAAGAGCACTCTTATTAGGGGTAGACTTACAAAGTCAAGATACTTTACTGAAGTATATAGCTGGATTGCATAGTTACCTTAAACACACTATCCTTGTGTTTATTCCTACTAGTCTAGACAAAGTTTTTAGAGGCTAGAGGGAAAAACACTTTTGATGCTCTGAATGAGGGTAGTGATTTTAAAAGCAAAGGAAGAAAAAGGATTGCAAATTCTAGAAAGGAAAAAGGGAAATTCTTTTGCAAGAACTGTTCAAAAACATGCCACGATGAAGACCACTGTTGGAAGCTTCATCAGGAGCTGAAACCAAAGAAAAGGGAAAAATTGTTGCAACTGTTGAACAGGACTTAGGGTCAGAATCAAGTGATGAGACTAAAAGTATCGCCATGGTATTAAAGAACATAAAGGGGAAAGAGGTTGTACAATAAACAAATCCTAGTTCTAGCACATTAAACTGTCACAAAGAAACTCATAATGAAAAGAGGAGGGTAGATCTATTTCATGTGAGGATAATCTCAAACCACACAAAGATAGACACACTTTTTGATAGTGGGTCTCAAGCTAATCTCATCTCAGAAGACTTGGTCAAACATATGACACTTGAGACAATTCCACATCCAAAGCCTTATCCACTTGGGTGGATATGCAAGTATGCAAAATTACAAGTCTCAAGAAAGTGCATCTTTCGCTTTGCCATAACAGCTGAGTATGTTGATTGGGTTGAACTGGATGTAGTACCGCTTAACATTACATGTGTTGTGTTGGGTAGTCCATATTTATATGACAGAAAGGCGATCTTCCATCGCCATGAGAATAAGTATCACTTGTTCAAGGATGGAAAAGAGTACATTGTGAGAGCACATAAGAAGAAGCTAGAATCTTTTTCAGTCCATCCAAGGCAATTGAAAAGGCTAGTTAATGCAAGTCAAAATCTGACTTTGTTGATGGTTAAACAACAAGATTTTGTACATTTTCCTTTTCATGATATTGCTGATATAATTGATGGTATGTTTCAGTCTGATAACAGTTCTCTTTGAAAGAAGATGACAATATGTTGCACAAGGTACCTTTGGTGTCGATTGCTGTAGAGAATGAAATGTCGGTGCAAAGCAGTGCAAGAGTCCATGAGATGGAAAGGCGTGCAAGCAAAGAGGGCACACAGTTTAGCATGGGTCAATGTTGGTTTCAGAATGACAAATTGGTATGGCGAGAAAACTTGGTCGAGATTTGGCACAATTACAGGGTTCATTCAGCAAAAAATCGCCATGAGAACAGTTGGCAAGGTGAATTTTATTTTAAGTCTTCTTTGAAGATTGAACATTGTAGAAGCAGTATGCTTTCTACAAAATATAGTTGTTGTTCTGCAAATTTCAAGAATTTGCATCATGACTCAGTCAATTTTAGCAACGGTCGGTTAGTGAATTCAAGAGACAATTTATCTTTTTATGAAAAGCTCTATTTGATGAATTTGGGAAGATTTCAGTGGTTCAAAGTTGGAAGAGTGGAGAATCAGTCTCCTCATCTTCATTTTCTGTAATCAGAGAGCTTTTGTGGGTCCAAAAGATTCCCATTTGCGAGGTGTGATCAGGTGATCATGTCCTAAGTGAAGAAAATGCTCAAAATTGGAACTACTCAGAATTGGTTGAAACCAGAACGACAGGATAGGCCTCGTCAATATGGTCCTGTAGCCATGAACAACACTCAAATCCGACACTGTATGTGAAAGATATTCAAGTTTGAAATTTCACAATTTCATGCAAAAGTCTAGTTTGACTTGGTTTGACTTTGAATAAAAAAATATTAAAAAAAGGAATATTCCACAGAATATTCAAGGAATATTCCATATAATATTCTCTGTCAACCAATCAGAGGTTGACAATTGGCATTCGGTGGTTGGATATATGGGTGACCGTATACAAAGTGTACCAATCAATGGGCGCCATGTGGCTTGCTTGGAGGCCACCACGTGGCCCCAAGACTTCACAATTTTCGGTTGTACAAAATTTATGGGCATTCACGAGTTTTGAACTCGGGTCTAGACGCTGCCAGCCGGGCAGCCCGACCGGGCGGGCTACGGTGATTTTTATTATATAACGGACAGAACTTGTATTTAAAGTTTCCGAAAGGTTCATTCGGGCGACAAAGGGGGCCAGCCCCCTCATCATACGACCATAAGACTCAGAACCACGGGTATAATCCCTGACAATTAACGTATAGTAATTACGGTTGCGGTTTTATGTGGATTGGTCACATGGTTATCGACGGTGGTTGTGTAAACATTGATGTCACGGTTATGAAATCGTTGGCCAACAGTCCCGCCGACGGTGGGGTAGTCAGTCCAAGTGACCACTAACCCTCTTAACATTTAATGCCACCTCTAACCGCGCAGTAAAGTTGGCAGAGTTCGCCCGAATTGGCGCCAGTGCCATAATTAACGGAGTTAACTACTGTCCTCCCAAATTTGGTGGAGGTTTTTTAGGCCAAACTGGGAAAAATTTCAGTTGGTCATAACTTTCACTAGACAGAACCTTTTGAAACGATTTTTTTTTTTTGATTTCAGGTATTTTGAGCATTCCAGAGCTAATGGTGCAGGTTGCAGAGGCAACATAGCTCATATTCAGGTACGTTTTCAGCAGAGAAGCTTGGAGAGCCGTCAGGGCCTAGGGAGTGTTGGAGCTGTATTGGGCTATGGTTAACCATTGGAGGTGAAACAAAAGCCTATCTTTACTGTTTTCTGTGTTCTAAACTCATTTCCACAGCTTATTTTTCATGTTTAGGCTTTCTTATCACTGTATAACCAATTTGAGCATCTAATAAGAGCAAGGACATCCCCATTTGGGGGCCCTAGACCCGACAGATCTAGCCCAGGAAGGGGTGAACTACCTCATCAGCTGTTTTGTTATATTATGTGATTTTATCTTGTTATGTTTTCTAGATTTTATATGTTAAACTGTAAAAAGAAATAACACTCCTTCACACATAAGACTACAAAATTTACCAAAAAAAACTTTGTTTCAATTGCAAGACATGAGTGATAGTTTGCGTATATAATTTTATGGAAATGAATACCTTGAATAGAAAATACAAGTAATTTCATTTTAGATTATGAGCGTTAACTTCTTCAACTTCTAAAGATAGAGTCTGTAAAGGGCCAGGTAGCCTCTGGATCTCATCCTTTTATCAAAGGTGACATATCCAGTAAATGCCCCTACAGTCAATCTCTGGAATAGATCCAAGAAGTTTCATATTTAAGTTAATGAAAATGGATACCTCGCACACATTTTCAAGTACTTCCATTTTCAGATCACCAACGACCCAACTGTAGTGCACTTCCAAAATCATCTTTGCATGCTCACTTGAAGGAGCACAGAGGTGTCCCAAGTGGCATAACAGTGCATCTTGGAGGTGAAAATCTACAACTTGCTTACCTTCTAGGAGCATCTTGTATGTGTTGTCGAATTCTCGATCGCTTTTGTAGAGATTTTGTCAACCCGAAGTCTCTTTCCCACAAGTTAGTGCCATGATCAGTGATCGACTGAGGCAGTCTACAACATTATTGGTGTTTCCCTTCTTGTACTTTTTTCAAATGGAACTATTGCAGGTACATGGACCATTTCTGATGGCGATCATTCTGCAAATTTCTTTGTCTTTGTATGAACTGCAGGCGTTAGTGATCTGTGTGGATGACCGTTTCCTTCCCCAAAATGTAATGGTTCCATTGTCAGTAAGCTTGCACAATGGAATACATTTCTTTGTCATTGGTGAGATACTTCTGGACTATGTCTAAAAGTGTCTCACTGTGATATGCCATCGGATGTCCCTGCTGAGTAAGAATTTCCCCAATAGCATATTCAGAGGCATCTATCTCGATCTCAAATGGTTGTTTCAAGTCTAGTAATGTGAGCACTAGTTTAGATCATAGGTTATGCTTCAACTCTGCAAATGCCTTATGCTGAGATTCAAACCAAAAGAATTTGGCTTTCGCTTCTCCCTTGGTGACTTGACTCAAAGGCCAAGTGATATGAGAGAACCCCAACACGAACCTGAGGTAGAAATTGGCAAGACCCAGAAATTTGGGGAGCTTCATTAGAGTGGTCGGGGTTGGATAATCCAAAATTACCTAGATCTTGGCTAGGTCCACATGCACCCCCTACTCACTAATGATGTATCCCAGATATTGAATCTGGGTCATGCCAAAAGTGCATTTCTCCAAATTGACCCACAACTTATGTTCTCGCAGTGTTTGTAAGACACGTCGAATGACCTTTCTGCAAAAGCTCCTGAATCTGCCTCTTGATTTCGCCTTTCTCTAGAACAGAGCACCGAAAGATTGGTCCATTGGGTAGTAGTGCGCCTGGGTTCATATCGATGGAGTTCTTGACTTTACAGCACAGAGGTACCCCTGCGGGTGAGTGGAAGATGTCCTCGTACTCCTACATGACCTTGTCCATATGTTGTTGTCAACCAGAGGAGCCTTGTCTGAAGGTCGTGCCCAAAGTATTCTTCTTACCCTGAGGGCGTATCATAAGGAAAATAAAATTACATGATTTGGAAAGTGAGTTTACTGCATTTCTTTACAGTGATAAAAAAGATGGAGGTAGGTGGTGCTACCTCTGGTATCTTGTACAACTTATTTCCCAAAGTAACAATAATAGCGCGAGGCTTATACTCATACACAACATGTTGCTTCCACAAGTATGGTTGGTCTAATAATACATCACAAATTTCAAGAGGAGAAATATCACATAATACCTTATTCGTGAAGGGCTTAATGTTGTAGGGAAGGTGACATTGTTGGCTAATGTGGAGATCCCATCCTTGGTGAAGCCACCTGACGGTGTACGAATGTGGGTGTAATGTGGTTGACAAGACGAATTTCTTAATGACCTCTACTGAAATGAGGTTATTTTGGCTCCCGATGTCGACAATGAACTACAACAGGGAACCCTTCACCCACATATGGGAATGGAAGAGGTGCTCCCCCCTCCTCTGGATATTTGGGTTCCTCCTTCTGGATCTTGGTGGTGGAAACAATGGCATTAGTCTCTGCATTAATAATCTACTTCCCTTTGTCATTCCCCTTGTCGGGTTCTGACTCAGAGTTGGAACATGCATCTGATTTGGAAGCCTTTAGCTTAGACTTCAGTGAATGCTTGGCCTGACACTCACTTGTGTTGTGAGTGGTGCTTTAATGGAACTCACACCACTTCCCTGTGTCCTTTTTTGGCTTTGTGGTGTTGTTCTTCACTTGTGGCTTCAGAGGGTTGTCCTGGGCTGCCCTGTCTTAGATTTTTCCTTGGTTTTGTGGTTTGGAGGCACCTTTCCCTTGCTTCTAATTCGTAGATCCAAAGTCTCGCTTCTTCTGTTTGAATTTCTGCTCAATCTTGCCAACGTATTGGTATGTTGCACCAAGCAAGGAGATGTCAAGGAACTCCATTTCCTCCTAGATGTGTCTGTGTATACAACTACAGTACTTAAGCACCAAATGTTTCACTAAATGTTTGATACCCAACTTTGTGTGCAGGGTATGGAATAGATTCGTCAACTCATTCACACCTTAATCCCTTTGTTGTCGCAACGTAGTCCATTAGATGTACTTTTCCTCATAGATATCCATGGGGTAATATTGTTCCTTGATGGCGTCTCGGAAATAATTCCAAGTGGGTACGGCCAAGAACAAGTAGGATTGCCTCTCGTCCTTTTGCTCACAGTAGGTTTTCCACCAGTCCTTGACACGGGGGGTGACTTTGAGGAGTGAAAAAGTAATATTTTATCGATTGGAAAAGTCATGAACAAAAAATATCATTCTAATAGATTCAACCATATATCTTCGATGTCTGCATCTATTTTTCCCTCAAACATTGGAATGTGAAAGTTAACTTGTACCTTAAAAGGAGGGGTGCCTCCAGAGTGGCTGTTAGATGAAGGTGTGTCGCTTGTGGGTAGTTGTCGAAGGATCTGGGCAAAGTTATCCATCATCGCGTTCTGTTGTTTCTTAAGGACCTCCTCGAGCAATATTTTGATAGGATCTCCTGCTCCCTCGTCTTTATTTTCTTCCGCCATTTGACATTGTTGGGGTTTGCAAGGCTGATCTTGTAAAGGTTCAACCAGATCGAGCCCTAACTCCTTATACCATGATCTCGTTGGGGACATGCAAAGAAAGATCGAGAAAGAGAATATTGCTCTGATACCACTGATCCAAAATTATGGAGGAATGAAATAAAATTCATATATAAACATAAACACATAGGTGTAATAGGAATAAAACTTCATTTCATTAATATCAAATATCTGAAAAATGTTTACAGACAAAATGGAAAACAAACTAGCTCGGGCAATGGTAGCTTATCTCTGAGAAGAGATATGGCTGCTACATGCCTTTGAAATGTGTTACATTGAGGCTCAAAGACCTATTTATTACTAAGAAAGAATGTAAAACCCTAAACATCCAAAAACCTAACCCTAGGAGATGAAGCACCAAAACTATGGGCCTCGTTTGGGTAAATTGGTACATCAACTTCCCGGGGACACAACTTTGGTATACGATCTCCGTTTGAAGCCCACAATGCCTCATTAGAAAGATTTATATGAGGAATACAAGTTTCGAGTGGCAAATGTCGATTAAAGTGTGGAAATTATACAACATATATGTATATCATGGATTCAAACCGATCTAACAATACTAAAGCTATATACTGAATTGCTTCTACAAATCACTTGTAGAAATTAAACAAAATCGCCAATTACATGAAGCAAATAAACAATCAAATCAAACTACAACACAGATAATTTCTCGAAGAAAATTTTCAGCTCAAAACCCCTCTATCATATATTGTATATTCCACAAGGAATCATGAAACAATTACAATTCACTCTTCTCACAAGAGTGTCCTGTAATTTTCCTATTGTCTCACACTAATCCAAACAAAATCGGGCCAAAATTCAGCCAATTCTCAGCCTGCCTTGCTCACGCAGTTCATGAGGAATGCAATCCATACTCACAGGGAATTCCAGCCTTCCTACACTGCGCTGAGTATCATGGGCATCCTGTGGTGTTTAAACTACACCTGCACAATTTGTTATATTCACAAATGATAGTTAACATCCCTTTCAACTTAGTCTCAACTGGGTCTCCACTGGAACTAACATGCATGTAGCTAATAATAGTAAATCATCAGTTGCATGTTAGACCACTGATCATGAATTAAATAATATTTAATTCACTTGATCTCTCACTAGTGCAACAATCAGTTACAACTAGCACAACTGACTTTAACTCACTTAACTGAGTTAACTGATTACAACATGCATTAACTAATGCACCAACTGCATTTCTAACTATGTTACAACTATAATTACTCTGCATACCTCATCAACTACCCTCAACTCGAAATTCATGAGTTAACTAAGTTTATCACACTCAGTTAACTATTACAAGTGATTTTGAGATAAGATTACATTTTTTTGTCCAATTTAATTAAGGGATAATTAGAATAGACATGCACCAAATTTAGCCCACACTAGTGTAAGTGCTGCTAAGACTTGTGGTCCCACACATGTGTAGGTGTTGCTTGGACCTCCTAGTCCCACCACAGTATGAGTATCGCTTGGACCCACGTTCCCACATTAGTGTGTGTGTCGTCATGTGTGTTTCCGGATGCCACTTTCAATGTTTCTTGTTGCAAACTACAACACTCCCTCTCAACAAGAAACGAATGTCCTTGCATGCGACATGCAACTCTTCTCTACTGTTTCTCGCACATGCAACACTTCTCTAGTGTTTCTCGCACATGCAACCTTTGCATGCAACACTTCCAAAACTAAATAGACTCCAAACAACTGAATCAGTGTAATGCATCTGTCATCAAAGTCTTTTGACTGCTGGTACCTATTGCACATGTCTACTGGATCCTCTACGCTGTTGACATCTACATCCATGCACTATGCACTGCTACCAACTCTAATATACACTCTAGTATTGGACACTGTCAATTTGATTTCATGTCCTCCTGACATATGACTGCATCAATCTAACTGATCCTTCTTGCTACTGTTGTACTGTGGGCTCCTCGTAGCCAGGTTCGATCCATGAAACACATCATCTTAATGAATCCTGCCCAAGTTTCTTCTTGGGATTAATTTTGCACATCACCCCACCTCACACCTGGAGGTATAACTGCATGTACTCCCTCTGCCCATTTGGCTCAAAATTTCTCTGCATGAGTGTTTTCTGCCACTCCATGATCCTTCGCATGTGGCTGCTCCACATTTTGAGGTTCATTCTTTGGAACCAGTAGTTCTTCACCTCCATGCAAATTCAGCTCCCTCTCAAGGGTCAATTGCATGGCTTTCTCACACTTCCCCATGGATGGAAGCTCTATAGGAATTTCATCTGCATCAAGTCTATAGAGATTCTTCACACGAATCCCAATTTTCTTGCCTTGTCCTCTTGCTTTTTATCGAAGGAAAAATTGTCCTTCACTGAAAACAACATCTTAGCCTCTATCTTCTAACATTGCGACTGAAACTAAATTTTTCGTTAAGCCTGGTACATGCATTACATCTTTTAAAAAGAAGGGTTTACCTGAGTCTCCCTATAGAGCAACTGTATCAACCCCGGTAGCGTTATACCTTTTGTCATCACCCATTCCAAAATGCATCTGAAGGTCCTTCTCCTCCAAGCTACTGAAAATTTCTCTATCTATCGTCATGTGGAAAGATGCACCATTATCCAAGTACCACACCGAACTCATTGCACTTGACACAGTGCATACAATAAGCGAGAAGTCAATCTCAAATTGCGAGGCCAAAGCCTCACCAACTTCGGATCCTGAAGCCTTCTTGTTATTCTTCTTTTGTGGGCAATTTGTGGCATAATGTCCATGCTCGTGACAGTGAAAACACTTCACTTTGGACATGTCGCACTCCTTGCCTTCTTCACCGGTCTCAGATTTGGAATGAAATTTCTTTCCTTTCCCCTTCTTCACCTTGGCATCCAAAGCACAATGTTCTTCATTATCTCCCTTTGAAGATCCATCTCTGATATTCCATCTAAACTCCTCTTGCACCAAACCTGACCACAGTCATTCCCAATCTGACAATTTTTCCCTTCGATTAACAGAGTACTCATAACTGTGCCAACTCTTGGGAAGTCCTAAAAGAGATAGGCTCACCAAATCATCATCAAAAATATTAATTCCTACACTCCCAAGCTCATTTCGATATTGGATAAACTTTGTTAAGTATACCGGAATAGTGTCGCCCTTTTCCATTTTGGTCTTCTCGAGCTTGTCTTTCAGTGCCAATTTCCTATGGTCAATGCTACTCTGAAATAGATTCGTCAAAGCCTTCCACATTTCATATGGAGTCACTTTGCCATGGGGGCTTGAAACAATGTGGTCTTGTACTCCCTCCAGTAGGATCCTCCCCGCCTTTGCAACTTTCTTTTGTCAGGCTTCAAGATTTGCAACATTTGTCATAGTGGGTTTGGGAATGTCATTATCAATGAATTCCTTCAAGCCACTGTCTTCTAGTACTGCCTCCATCCTGTCTTTCCAAGAAATATTCTTAGAGATGCCCTGTAGTGCATACTCCAATTTCAAGCCATTGAAAGCCATTTCGATCTTGATTCGCTTGTCGCACTAAGAGTACCTTTGCAAATTTTGAATTCTATTCAGTCACAAACTCAACTTCTTCTTTACTACAGTAATTTCCCGTGCTATGATACCATGTAGAAATTATACAACATATATGTATATCTTGAATTCAATCTGATCATGTGATATGTTAAAGCAAGATACTGAATTCTTCTACAAATCAACTGCGGAAAATAAACACGAACGCCAATCACAACAAGTAAAGAAAGAATCAAATCAAACCACAACACATATAATTTCCCGGGGAAAGCTTGTTGATCAAAACCCCTCTATCATATATTGTATATTCCACAAGTAATCATTAAACAATTACTATGCACTCTTCTCACAAGAGTCTCTTGCAATATGCCTATTGTCTCACACTGATCCAGACAAAATCGGGCCAATATTTAGCTAATTCTCAACCTACCTTTCTCACGCAGTTCACGAGGAATGCAACCCCTATTCACAAGGAATTCCAACCTTCCTACACTGCGCTGAGTATCATGGACATCCTATGGTGTTTAAACTTCTTCTGCACCGTTTTCTATAATCACAACTGATAGTTAACATCCCTTTCACCTTAGTCTCAACTGGGTCTCCATTGGAACTGACATGCATGCAGCTAATAATAGTAAATCATCAGTTGCACGTTAGATCACTGATTGTGAACTAAATAATATTTAATTCACTTGTTCACTCACTAGTGCAACAATCAATTACAAGTAGCACAATTGACTTTAACTCACTTAACTGAGTTAATTAATTACAACATTCATTAATTAATGCACCAACTGCACTTTGAACTCTGTTACAACTAGAATTACTCTTCATGCCTAACCAACTACCCTTAACTCGAAATTCATGATTTAACTAAATTTATCGCACTCAGTTAACTATTACAAGTGATTTTGAGATAATATTACATTTTATTGTCTAATTTAATTAAGGGATAATTAAAATAGACATGCACCAAATTTAGCCCACACCAGTGTAGGTGCTGCTAAGACGTGTGGTCCCACACATATGTAGGTGCTGCTTGGACCTCATGGTCACACACCTAGTGTAGGTGCTGCTTGGACCTCCTGGTCCCACACCTAGTGTAGGTGCTACTCGGACATACTGGTCCCACCACTGTGCGAGTATCGCTTGGACCCACGATCCCACATTAGTGTGTGTGTCATCATGTTGTTTCCAGATGCTACTTTCGCAGTTTCTTGTTGCCAAATTCAATATAAAGACCCATGTTGGCATCGATTTTTCCCAAAAAACGTCGTTTAGGGCCTCAAAAGCGCTCTAAAAGTTCACGACCCTAAAAACTGCCAAAAATAGTAAATTGTGCTACAATTAAGGAAATTGAGAAACTGAAAGAAACAATGGTGGGGTCCAAGTGGAATAGGCGGGTGGCCACCAATATCCAGCTGGATCAAAAAATTCCTTACTTGTTGGTCCAAGGTTGCAGTTAATTATCTTATACTTGGTAATCATATAGAGTTGAGCCCCTACTACTCTACGAGTGTTGTTTGGTGGTTTGGAAAAACCACACTTTCTATAACCAACCAATTAATTTATTGAACCATTCAAATTCATTTTTAGTGCCATATGCACCATAAAGTGTCTGAGATTTCCAACTTTGTTCACACTTCGCAAATCTGCATAGTGATTCATCGACTTCAAATGTACGACCTTGCCATATGCTAATTTTTATCAAATTAACTTGTCACATTTTATGATGGCAACAAAGTTTTTGTGCCCTATCTATAGCTTCCAAAAGCCCTTGTTTGGCTCTTCAATTGTCCATGCCTTTGAATGTACTACTAGATTCTTTCGTGAAACTAATTTCTTTTTTTTCTCCCAAGATATGGACTATTTTAGTCGCGAAGAGATAGATTGCATTGTCTACTGAGTAACTATTGAACACTAAAACCTATTAACAGAGGCATTTGGAGTATAATTAGCATTCAGTTTAGTGTCATGAACTGATTGGGGGAATATATGGGGTTGAATGTTGATGTGACTAGGTTTAAATATAATAAGGGTTGACATAATGGGTACATGATGCTCGAGGCTTGCAATTTGCTGCCATTCAAGGCAGAGTAAGAAAAGTGGTTTGTGTTGTGAGACAAAATTTTCTAGATTTATGTAAACATAGGCACTTCCAAGTAATTTGTATATGTAAATATAAACATTGTTTTATTCACTAAAACTTTCTAATAATTGTTTGTTTGAAGGAGTGATCATTTTGTTTTCATTCTAATATCCAGAGGCTAACACTAATGTTGAGTTAAAGGGTAGTGAGCCTATACAAGATGGTCCTTCAACACCTTTGTGTTACCTTGCAAGGCCAGGGCATTTACGCGATGAGACTCCACACCCTACTAATTCTCTACCCTGTCTTTCACTAGTAATGGGTATAATTACAACATAAAAAGAAGGTTTTGAGCAAGACGACGAAGAAAATACTAAATTCAAGTCACCCTCTTTCTTTCTTTGTAAGTGTTGGGGAGGGCCAAAATCACTTTTGAAGCTTGATTCCTCTGATGGTCCTAGGGGCTTTACTACTGGGGGTATGCCAAACATGTCTTTGTCTAATGTGGATGTAATCTAGAAATCATATGTGTACCACCATAGTTTTGTGTTAACAAATATTCCTCAAGGCTTCATCCATGTTAATTCAACATTTAATATAAATTAATCTCGAGGCATACCACAAATTGTTCCTATGATAGTAAATATAGTGTCATCTAATACTAGATAAGATTTGCAGTGTCAAGATCCATTGTAGGGAAGTCCGTATCGAAAGAGTTTTTAGATTCTAGCTTGCACCACAAGCCAAATTTCTTGTGCTTCCTTTAAAGGCAACTAATTGGGGGAAATAAACTTCATGCTTATCCTTTAGACCCCTCCTATGTTAGGTTTTGGTGGGAAACAACTGAAAAAAAATGAACGCAATCTCTCTCTTGGCAAAAAAAGCTGTCAAGAGTCTGGGAGAAAAAGGAAATTGGTTTCCCAAGCGAAACCAATAGTACATACGACAACACACTCATGGGCACTATCTTGGAAGCTAGAGATGGTGTAGAAAATGATGGGCACTATCATAAGAAGAAACAAGTTAAGTTGAGTAATCTAGCAAATGATAAAACTGAAAATTTGAAGTTAGTGAATGGCTTTGCAGGTTTGTAGAACATGAACCTAGTTAGAAAGCTTGGAATTTTTTTAGTATATTTGAGTATAAAGTTGAATTCACATGACGCAATACTGTAATGCAGATTAATCCCTCTTGTAGCCTTTTATCCAGCCTCTCTAAAGAGGCTTCTTTAGTAAGTAGAACCCGTAATCAAATATAGACAAAAGATCAAAGCACCTGCAAGATATAATAATTGAGAAAATGCTAGTCTGTCTTAGTGATCAAGGAGTCCAAGAATTGAATTATTCAAATAAATACAAGAACAACTCAATGAGAAAAGGAGATCCACATGTATTAACTTGTATGAAAAGAAGTAACCTTACAACCTGATGCCTTGATGTCGTACAGGTTCTTCCGGGGTCCTAAACAATCGTTCCTCCTTCGGTTTGACAAGCTTCCCTCTCTAGATACTAGCATAGAGTTATGAACATGAGGTCTTGATAATTCTCATGCCAACAACAACTAGTATAGCAAGCATGCTCTCTTAAGAATTTCTTCAGCAATTACCATGTACAAGCTATAGTCTTTTAGCTTAGCATCTACAATCTCCAATCTACAGTCTACCCTTGAGACTGAAACTTGAGCTCAATTTATTAGGAAATGGAGGTAGTTTCAATTCCATGAAGAGGGGGATGAATTCCTCTCATGAAGGGATTTGAGCTCCATGGACCAAGGGATAAGCTCCATGAGTGGAGGGATAAAGCTCAAACTGATCGTGCCTCTAGAAGCTTCCAATTGGGAGAATATTAGACCATCTAGACTTCTAGAATTTACTTTTTGTTTAATTCAACTTTTTACGAGGGTTCACATGTTTTATTAGCAGAACGTGCGGGAGCTACCACAATTTATATACCAAGTATTTGCGAACCCGCAGGAAAAGGCTAAAAACGGTGCAGAGTTAGACTTTTAAGGGTTTTAATGAGCTTTTCTCCAATTCCAAGACTTGGTTTAGGAACCTTAAGGTTTTTTACTTCTAAGGGAGCATAATATAGGCGGTGATAGACCTATATGGACATTCAAATGTCATGGTGACAAAATAATGTGTAACAGATATATACATTATTTTAGTTATTCCTCAAGCTCCAACATGCAAGGATATAGTGATTCAGAGGCAGGAAATACTTTTGATGCTTTGTCATCAGATGCAACAACAACTGAGGTTTGAATAAAACAACCAAGGATAGGAAATATTGAAGGACAAAATATGGTTGGTCAATCTATATAGATATTCTCATGTAAGGCAAGAAAGAATATTCTCAAAAAACACCTTCGTTCGACTCAAAATGGGGCAATCTTCGAGAAAAGTCTCCTGCACCAAATTATTCTCTTCTTGTACATGAAGGAAAATCTGAAACCATTTTACCTTATCATAAGCACTTGTAGAATTTCAAGCTTTTCTAATGTGCTGTGATGAGCCAAGTCACGAGTATCTAAAGATTTTTGTTGGAAGAAGGTACATGTACATTATCGTATTTAGATAATTTTTAATTCATTGTTAGAGATGTAGGTGTTGGAGATGCAAGTTATGCATGTGTAAGAGAATATGCAGACCTAAGTGTGCACATAGACAATGAGCTGAGAATGAAGGTTTTAGGGTCGACAATACCAGGAGTTGCAGCCACCAATAATGGTGAATGCATACTTGTGGAGCGAGAGAAAATGAAGAATGGAGAATGCACATTTTTATGAGGTTCCAGGGTAGACGACACTAAGAGAATCACATGTGATTTTGGTTATGGTTTTCAGGTTTCACGACGACTCACCAACCTACCCCCACTCCATTAACTTGCATCTAGCGTATAGCCCAGAATGTCAAGGTCATACAGAAGTGATTTGAATTCCCTAATTCTGACAGTCATATGAAAGTTGTTTGACTTCCTTTTTGCTCATTGCCGGATTCGGTGCCCGAAGTTAAAAAAAATTATGACCAACATCCATTCCCAATCCAATTTACTCTCTCGGTAGACTACTCCCAATACAAATACTCTTTCTAGTTTAATAATAATAATAATAATAAAATAAATAAAATTTACCAATAAATACAAGTTAACTTTAAAATAATACAAGCTAATTTTAAACTAAAGGCGTTGTCTACTAAGGTGACAAATTTGTCAAATAACAAAAAGTCGTCAGATTCCGACCATTTTTTTCCTTAAAAAATATGACAGTCTATGTGCTTGAATCCTATTTTTGATTTTATAAATGGATTCATCTTGATACTTAACAACTATAATGAGGATTTCCCAATATTTCTTTCAGATTTTATCAAAATCTTGCCCAAATTTCCATTGTTTTCCAGACAAATTTGAAGTTTCGTTACACTCTACGTAAAGTAAATAAAATATAAATAGTTAGATAAATTTAAATTTATGCGTTTAAAATAAATAATATAAAATGAAATAAAATGTTAATTTAAAAATAAATATATAGAAAATAAAATTTTGGTGGCTCGACACCTGCAGACTAAGTCTAGGTCATGTGGAAGGGTGTGCTGGTCTCGAGGCTTTTGCCTCGAGGGAGGCACATTGTTGGTGTTTTGGGATGAAACCATTATTTTAGTACCATATTTTCTGATGGAGCTCGACCTGGGGATTTCAAAAATAGCCCATACCTGACAATGGATTTTAATTCGCAAGAGAAAGTCACACGTGTAGGATTGTCGGGTCGAGAGGTAAATGCATTTTTGTACGCCCATCGTTCTGTGGTTGGTTAGTCTCCCGAGATAGACTCTTCCCCAAAATTCTTATGCACTACAAATCTCAGTAGTTCCAGGGATATAAACTTCCCGAATAAAGAACAAATCAATGGGGAAATCAACCCATCTTTCAGCTCCAGTGCAATGGCCGTTCTGGACTCGCTACCTAGAATCCCTTTGTCCTCGTCATCTTCAGCACCTTCAGTCATTCTCTGGAATCATGCCTCCGCTAAATTTAATAAGTGTATTAGTGTGAAGACGTCTAGGGTTTTCATGGCAGTGAGGCAAGATATCGAGCTCAGTAATTTTCCGAAGTTGAAGGATACTACGTTGGCCGAGAGGTTTCGTGGGAGGAATGTGAGGGGGGGGGGGGTGCCTTCAAATTATGTTTTTCTACTCAGTGGGGTTTTTTTTTAGGTTATACTCCAGTTTTTTCGCATTCTAATAAGAGGTTGTATTTGTTTAACCCTCAAATCTAGTGAGGATTGTCACAATATTTTGTGGAAGGACTAGTTGTGGGGTTCATCGAGCCTAATTCTGAAGCCCTGATCAGTTGAATTCGACCATATTTATGAGCCAATAGCAATACAAAAAATATGGTCCATTATTCCAGGTTTTCCTCTTTGTTTATGGTCTAAGGGAGCTCTTAAGGAGATTAGATAAAATTTGGGTTAGTTCATAAACTTAGACCCAAATTGGTCTTCAACCACTAATAGATGATGGTCGTAAATTCTGATTCAAGCAACCTCATGGAAGGACTATTCAAAGCTATAGATCTAGTTTCCCTCTTTGTGGGGGAAACCTACATTTACATCACATAAATGAATAATTCTTATATGATTTGAATGACGAGGCCTCCATGGTATATATAAGAATCTAAAGGGTCAAAATATTATTAGGGTTTGCAAAAAAATATTAATGTAAGGGCTCAATAATAACATGTTGATGGTGATGCAAGTTTTCCAACACAAGGGGTCTCCTCAATATGAAGTCCCAAATATACCTCACATCGTTTTGACAATGAGCCCCAACCAAGAAATAAGGTTGGTTTCCATTATTATTAGGAATTTTCCTTGCTACAATTATCAACATAAGAGATTATACAAACAATATTTGAAAAAAGCAACACTATGAGGCATATAATTGCATTCTATATAAGGTACATTCATGGAAGGGAAAATTGAGAGTGAGCCTCTAGAAGAAAAGTAATAGTACTACCCTGAAAGAGACACACAAGAGCATGTTAATAATTTTTAGCTAACCTGCAAAATAGTTCACAAGATAACAACGATCATAAAAGTAAGTAACAACACAAATTCCACAAAATGCATACCAAATCCAAAAAAATAGTTCATTTTCATTAGTATGTGTTAACATAAACATACAATGAAAAAAATGAAAGAATATTCTCACAATTATTCATTACATATGCATGAAAGTGTCGGCTATGAGAGTTTCGTATATTAAGTGAAAGTCACAAGATACACAATTACAATGTTGCGACACTAGCCCCAAATAAAGATCTTCTCTCCTATGCCAATCTAGAGAAGCCAAGGTGAAAATATCAAAGTCTAGTCTCTTAATGTATGAGGGTGTATTTATAACAAATGAGGTGACTCTCTGCCTCCCATGTGACTTTTGACCTCGCTCATGACTCTTGAGCTCCTGGTATGAGTTTTTGAATTCCTATGTGACCTTTGAGATTTATATGAGTTTAGAACTCTCAGACCCTTGCTTCCACACATTTGACAATTACTCTCTCTCTTTTTTTATTTTTTTTTAACATTCCACAAATGATGTGGCAAAATATAATGATACATAAGACTTTAATGGTGACACTTGGACAACCATGACTTGCAATGATGACATGGAATTCATTATAGAGTGCCAATGGCAAGAATATCTCCTCACTGATATGAATTTGACTTCTCTATGATGGATCTTATTTTATCTTCATCTTCACATTTTGAAGGGTCTAGGTGAGTTTTGGAACCTTCCAAGTCAACATGAGACGTAACCATTTTGTCATGGTCCAAGATTTCTTCATGTCTTCATGATGGTTCTTCCAGTGCTTCTTCTTCGCAACTACTTGCTTGTAACTCCTACTTGACATCTTCCTTGAGCATCACCTTTCCATGTTGAGATGGTACACCTACAAATTAAGTTCATGCATGACAAGGCAAGGTTATTTTGAAAATATTCTAATTTACCTTTGTTTTTCTCGTGGAAGAGGCTGACTGTGAAGGACCTATGCAAGGGATGAAATGGAGAGGATTACTAGGAATTTCATAGTTGATCTCAACAATGACTAGGGCATGACCATTTTATTCACTAGAACTGCACATTGCATAATAAGGAGAGGCTCTTCAGGGTCCTATGCAGTGGGGAAGTCCAGGAGACAAGGGTGGAGTGAGTGCTGACTGTGATGGACAATCCACAATGCTCAAGGAAGCATAGGCATGGATTTCACAATTGAGCTTCACAGGGACTAAGGGATGACCCTACTATCTACTTGATTTATGCAATGTGAAGTAGGAAGCTAGGAAATTCAATGGATTGTGCAATCAGGGGTTTTAGTTAGCATGAGTGAAATTTTAGCCACTGTAACTACGTAATGTGCAATGATTAATGGACATACTTAGTGAATTGTGAAGTTAAGGGTTGCAGTGACCCAGAGGTGAGTTAATTCCCACTAAAATTACGCAATGCATATTAGGGGGCTCCTATTATTCAAATTTTGCATAGTTGGGCAAGATAAGGAGGCAGGGAGGTAAGGTTGTTCATTGTAACTGCGCAATGCACAGTAGTTGAAGGGGAATCTTAGGTGGCTGTGTAATTGGGGATGACAGTGATAGAAGGATGGCCCAATGTCCACTGCAACTACGCAATTCACAATCCAAGGAAGGAGGAACCACAAACTGCATAGTTGGAAAGGCTAAGCATCCATATTAATGGTCTAGACTCCAAGGTTGCTTAATTTGCAGGTGGAGGAATTTTTCCTTAAGATGAGAAAATTCCACAGATCCGAAAGGTAAGGATTTCATCATTGAAACTTAGAAGTGTGTAAAGTACTCATCACTTGCCTGTAATATTAAGTATGCTCGTGAGTTGCACAATATGTAAGGACAACGATGAATTCCAAAAGTGTCTAAGCATTGGATCAATGGAACAATAGAGAAAATATGATGTAAGAAAGTTCCAAAAACAAATCACATACATGTATACCATTAAATACAATCCAAAAGAATGCATCGTAATCAAATTCCAGATGCATACCTTGAAACGACAACAAAGCGACACTTATTTCTAAGTGAGATAGTTAAAACATAGCTTTGCGACACTTAGAATAGAATTTACGACGGAGTGTCAATTGCAATAAAAAAAAAGTGCGTTAAGCTATGGGTGTTATAGGCTATTTTGTTGTATCTGATTTTTAGGCTTGCAAATCGGATCAGCCCACATCGTGAACATGTTGTCATCACCCTACACAAAGCCCTGAGCATGACCTTCCAAATGCTTGAGTTTCTGGGTCATGCTTCAAAACAATACTTTTAGGCCCCATCGCACCCTGCCCCTTTAGAGAATTGTGTTTAGTAGCAGGTTGCTCCTTTCTGCTCAATGTTGATTTGCAGTAGCTTGTCCCTTGCTAGGGGTGCGTTGACTCTAGAAATTTGGGAAAATTAAAAAGAATCTCGAAGATTCCTCTTTTAGAAGCTTCCAGAGCTTGTTTTAACCATTTACCTTGGATAAGAAGTTTGAATCCTATCTGATCCTACCTTAGGGATTTAACATTTTATCCCTGGAGCTCATCCTTCCATCTCAAGTGGATCTCAAGCCTAGATTGGTAAATGGATAATAATTCCTAAACTACCACACTCTCTTATATATTTACTTCCATCCACAACATCAAGATTGGCTTTTGGAGACTAATCATGCCCTCATACTGTTACCTCGAATCTAAGAGAATCACCATCTTCATGCATTAGGGTGACATGCAGGTGTTCTTTGTGACAAGGAAGGACATGTAAACTTGGGTATATCTCTATAGGATCAACACTATTATTGGTTGTAAACTCTATTGTTTTTATATTAATAAAAATAGTATCTTGTTTTCATATATGTGTTATGATATGTTTACATTCATATATTTCAATGCCTCACTGATCCATTGAATAAAGTAATTGAATTATGCTACATAGATGTTGTAGATCCTTGGCTTATTTTGGTTGTATGTGTAGGTTCTAATTATAACAATCAAAGCTACGATTGGAGCTTACAAGCCAAGAGGAGAGTAAATATTATGTGAGATTCCAAGTAATCCTCTTTCCATTCTTCAATTTCTCTAAGGGAAACTCTATATTATTTGCTTTCTTTTGTTCTAGACCAGTCCAGTAGGTTTAGGGAAGATATTTTTGTCCACAATCGTAAATTTTGCATAACAAATTATCAACTCCATTGAGGATCGTTTCATTCTCTTAGTGGTTTCCTTGATGCTAGCACTTGTTTCACCTCTTGAATTGATCTTCATTGCCTCACTCAACCCTTGATTGACCTTAGGAAAACCTTTCATTGAGATTGATTTCATTTTTTTGTCGATATTTGGCCAGAATTGAATCAGTGTTCCCCTTGATTCAGAGACAGAGCGTTGTAGCACACCATAGCCTTCTCTACACCTGCGCTGACCCCTGTTTCATGCAAAAAATTACCTTTTTGTGCCTTGATCTCTGAATTGCCTTGTTTCAGCTAGTTTTCCTTTTGCCCCTGAGTGTGCCTTGGTATTTAAAAGCCTTCACTTTGTTTGATTTTGTTTTTTTAGCCTTTGATAAGAATTTGTTTGGATTTTTCTTTATTCTTTTCAATTAGGTCATTAAGGAACTCTTGATTGATCATTGATTGTTTGAAGGGATTTCTATTACATTCATCATTTTGTTTCGTCTCTTTCATTAGATATTTAGCAAGCATCTTATTTTTCATTTCATTTGGAAATTAAGTGGATTAAAAAGAAAAATATATTTGCGTTGTGCATTTCATTTAGGGTTTTTGTTGAGAAATTAGAAATTGGAACAATTGTATTAGGGAATTACATTTAACAAATTTTGTTTGTTGCATTACTCTGTTATATTCCCTCTTGTAAATAGTTTTTCATTGAAAAGAAAAGTTCATTTTGGCATGCTAGATTTCATCTTTAGGATATTCAGGTGAAATTCGCGGTGAGCCCTTGAAAACTAAAACTAAATTAAAGATGAACTTTAAAATTTATTTAATCAATCTTAAGGAGCATTTGAAACATTAACGCAAACATCTAGAGGTATAGGCTAGAGACGTGTTTCAGCGTCTATAAACATAAAAGTTGCCATTTTTTTTTCCAGCGTTGCATTCCGAGGGTGAAATCTTGTTCCATGTACGTAAGTGTGTCAGACCACTCTCCACATACCTTTAGGTATATCGGATGGCGCTCCACACATGAAAAGTAAATGGGAATTCTCTCATCGTACGATTACACATTAGACAACACTAACGCAAACTGCACTTCCATGCACTATCAACTATATTTTGGAAGTCCACCATAGGTTGCTATACTCACCATAGGTAACCGAGTCGGCCACCTTGTATACTATGATACTCTGAACACAACATTCAGGGATATTTCCTTCCCTTATGTAAATCCTTTGTTCTCCAAGGTGGTATATTGTAGTTCACAATTGCTTGGTAAACCTTTATGCATATATTATCCTTTTTTATTTATTTTTTCTTGTTAATTGTTAAAATTTATCAAACCAATGTGGAAGGACAACACCCTCCCCTTTGTCATTCTCATAGAATGAAAAATAAGCCTCCTCTTCCACATGATGCAACTCTTGGACGTCATTAGAAGAAAAAAAGAAGAAGCATACTACGTAATCTAGTACTTCAGGAGTTATTACTTCTCGTACTCCGCCTAAAATAGATCCACCATAATCCTCCTTTCACGTGAGTGCAGAACTTGAGACTTTTTCATTTATTGGTGAGTATGAAAAAGTCGAAACATAAGCACCTGATATTTCATTACCTGAGGTTATTGAACATGACTATACTAAATCAGAGACATCTCAACCTAAGGTCATACAACCTGAGGCACCTCAGTTATCCACACATGTTACTTTAGGACCTTCTTCTTCTCTTCCTTTGTCTTAGACCCAACCACGATTTGTTTATCTTGGACCCAATGGTGAACCATGTCCAATTGGTATTGTGAGCATTGAAGAGATTCCTCAGGAAGAGCCTCAACCCTCCTCTCATGTCCATTTGAGAGAGATTTATCTTTACCATGCCCATCCTATTTCTTCTCCTCGTTCTCCATCCCAAGATCCCTTATCTGGTTCTTTTCCATTCATCTCACCCTTGAATTTCTCGTGAAAATCCTCATTGGGATAGTTAACCATGAATGAATCTACTATGGTTTCTCAGTTTGTATCTATTAATATGAGGGATACAACTCATGTTTCAACTTCACCCATGTTTGTAACATCGTCATAGATACATTTGTATGGTGGCCCGCACGTCTTGCCTGGTTACCAATCATTGTATGGTACCTTTTATGGCGTAGCATCCAGTCCATGGAATTCTCCCATGTACTCCTCTTTTGGAATACTATCTGATGATCTCTCATATTGCACCAAGATTGTTGCAATTCCCAAGGTCTCCTCAACTCTATTTATCAACCGGGGGTTCGTACAAAGTTAGAGGTGAAAATTATATATGCACAGTATATGGGATTATACTCATGTCACCCTAAAATATGAAATTATATCATATCATCCAAAGACCATCCTTCTTACTTATCTATAATGAAATCTTGTTGATGAAAGGGTAACTGAAAAAGTAATATGAACTAGGAAAGCAGAACTACTACTTGTAAGTGCTAACTAGATTTTAATGGAGGTGAAAGAAAACCATTATACTTGCAGAAAGAAGACTATTTTATGTTGCATCATTCATGAAGTAATCTCAAAATTACATGTATCATCTACCTGCTCACTCTTGCTAAAAAAATTAGAAAATGAATTTGTAAATTGATTGTAATTGAAAAACTAATTCTACCATGTTTTTATAGTGAGGAAAAGGAATGGTTGGGGAGTTCTAGAGACTTATTTGGTCATAAAATAATATTTTAAGGTCATTATCCATCCTACTTCATCTAAAGTTGAATGCTACAGGGGGTTGCTATAGGAGGCTACTACAGGAAAGCTTGTAATCCTACAAGAGGGTTCCCGAGAGGATTTTTAGGTTGGGATGAGGTCCTAAAGTTATGGAGAGGTGGATCAAGGTTGGGAAGAGTGAAGGAAGGCTGAGTAAGTCTCCTAGCCACATGACCTCTCAGAGACCTGACTTGCACTAGGATGAGTGCCCGCAATGTCTTAGAGTTACTAGGCAAAGTGAATGGTAAACATAGTTTTGAAGAAGGGCTTGAAAGATGAGAAGAGGTGATGGAGGAGTCCAAGGTGGAGGTGAAAGAGGTTCCCTTCCCTGCATATGAACACAACCTTGTAGACATTCACACACATGCATCCATTGATCATTAACACAATAACAAGGATGATGATGAAAATGTGAGTTGAATTTAAATAACATCTATTCTATGCTTCTAACACTACTCAAATCACAAACCTAGCTTCTAAGCTACTGAAAAAGGACTTCAGAAAGGAAACCATCATTCATCTACTTTCAAGAAATCATAAATATGATATTTTGACTAAGACTACGAATCCTTACAACCAATATCCCACAAGAGAGCTGGTGCAAAAGCTTCCAATCACATATTTTTGTAACTAAACATCTACTAAAATGTAAGAAAGTTATGAACTACTTGAAACTTAAAATAAAACAAAAATACACAAGAGGTGTTGGAAAGTGTAACTAGGTTCGACCTTCATATTGTCTATGTAATTATGTAATGAAGAAGAAAAACATAATAAAATGTATTTTTGTTATGATTGCTTCATGGGTTTCAAGAGTAAGGTTTTTACTATAGGTCAAAATACTTCTTCTTGATGTCTTTTAGGGATTTTTCATTCAGAGTCATGTATATGAGGTATTTTCACACTTGTAAGGACAAATTGTATGCTCCAAGACCTGGTCAAATGTGCTCCTTGAAGGCAGCTAGAAAATGCTGGAGATAAACCTTGTAAAGTCGGCTTGAAAATGCTAGAAAGGTCAGCTCAAAATATGTCACAATATTTCACTAATAGGTCGGCTAATTATAGGGTAGATCAACTATAAATAGCCTAGTAAACTTCATAGAAATCACAGAAACAGAATTCGGATACATACAAAGTTTTCGGAGATAATAAAGGACGGATTTGTAGTATTGTAGGAGACCTATAAACGAGAAGATAAGTACATATACCGAAGGAATATAATAATTATAATAAGGGCCCTCTATCTTGGATAGAAGGATAGGTAAGTTATCTCACAGGAATTCGGATAAGCAGAAGGAAAGATAATTTTGCGGTTTGGTAAAGCAAGGTGATAAGGGCTACACAACGAAGTCAAGAAGGAGTATAGGGCTCTCTATTTTTGGAATGAATACATCATAGCCACTTCAATAATGTCGAAATGGATTACAGGAATTATAGGTCTGTAAACTAGTGCGAGGAAAGGAGGAATTTCAATGATATATTACACAGTGAAGGGTTATCTCTATAGGACCCTCAGGTCTGCAATATCGGTATCTATATAGCGAACGAAGGAATATCTCTGAAAAGGAGGCCAAGTTCATTCCTTCAAAAGAATTACATCAGTTAGAGACCAAGTGCTTTAGTACTGGTGCAAAATGGTGCAGGAAAGAGAGATCGACATTGGGAGCTAAGTGAAGAGCAATGATAAGTTCATGGACGCATACAAGGGTCAAGGGTATGTGTTATGGTCATGGTACTTGTCATATGAAAGTCTATAATAACAATTTCTTGTGGGTTTTACTCTCCAATAAGGAGAGGTTTTGGCCCTGGCTTGAAGAGCCTAAATTTGTGTCTCTTACTTTTTGGTAATTGACTTGATGAAAGACATGATAAGCTAATAATAGAAGACATAAGTAAAATAAGTAAGCTCACAAGTAATTATCAAGTAGATAATTTGAATTAAACCTAGTCCTACCTAATTTTTCAACATGGTATTAGAGCTAAGATTCTAAAGACAAGGTCTACTTAGTAAGATGACACTCAAGGAAGGAAGAATACCAGTCAAGGTCAAGGTTTGTGTTGAAAATTCAAAACATTTTGCAAGGAAGATTCTCAAGCCATTTCAAGAAGAAGCTCAATCTCATTAAAAGGATCTATTCATCGAGGAAATAATCTTTGCCATCAAATATTTATGACATTAAAGACATCGTTGGAAGATACATCATCTAGCACCATCCAACATTATCCAACACCTTTTAAAACATCATCATTTTGAAGACATCCCCTTTTGTCAAGGATCCAAGGTCACCTTCATTGGAGAAATCAATCTAAGAGGAAGTTCCTAACTTTATCATCATCAAGGAATTTTTTAGAAGGAGGATACCACCCTACTCAAGTAAGTATCTATGACCTTATCTAAATCTATCAAAATGAATTATTGCAGAGAAAGAAACAAATTGGTTGGGTCGTCAAAATTTAGTGCATGGAAGAAGAGGAAATATATGAATCTAATTGAAGATGAAGTTATGGGCTATATAGAAGGATCTATAATTCAACCCTGAAAAGAATATGCTCCAGCTCATGCCAAATATATGAAAGGAGAAATCAGATCCCAGAAGAGTCTCATTGAATCCATCAAGGACTCACTCATACCCTATGTATCAAAACTATAAATTGCGAAAGAAATATATGAGAAACTGGTGGAACTATTCTAACTGGTGGAGCTATTCTCTGTGAGTACTGCAGGAGAAGCAATCTCTATGGGAGAAGAACTATACATGATGAAATTTTAAAGAGAGGAAGGAATCACTTCATATTTATGAGGATTTTTGAAATTAGAGACCAACTACAGGAATTGGGAGAAGTAATGTCTGATAGTGAGATGACTACAGTGGTACTGAATGCTCTACTGAAAGAATGGGGAAACTTCACTTCAAGATTATATGGGAAGAAAGAAGCAACACCATTCCAGGATCTATGGTATCTATGAAAAATGGAGGAAACAAGATTGAAAACTAACGCTCATACAGGATCAAGTGAAGGGAATAAATCCTTTATAGCCATGTTCAAGAAGAAAGGAAGATTCAGAAAATTTGGTCCTCAGAATAAAAGAAGAAATATGGACAAAGTACGATGCTTTGGATGTAATGAACTTTGGCATTATAAAAGGGATTGTCCTAAATCTGGGAAGGACAAGAGGAAAAAGGAAGAATCCCATGTCACGGATGAAAGGTAAGAACATGATGTAAAGAAATCTAAGAAAGAAGAAGGGAGATATCTATATTATGATTGAGATCATCTTTCTCTTTAAGTGATATCTATTGGTTTTAAAATAGTATGATAGGAAGTAGAGTATATTAATAGCATTATGATAGAAGCATGGAAGGAGCACTTGAAGAAGTAGCTCCTGGGAACTCACTGATAACAAAATTGATGGAAGATAGTCATTTGGATCAAGGGTCATCATTCAATAATCAATATGGAAACAGGTGCTGACATTTTTCTAATGGAATCCTCTCTAGATTCACTTAATAGAAAGAAAGCAAAAGGTTTCATTGCGAATTCTATCTTGCAGAATTTGGGGATTAGGATGACATATTAATGAAGCAGGTCAAGGGAATGAAGTTCTTAATTCTAGTAAAATTTGTAGAGGATGGCTCAAAAGGAAAAAGATGAGGTACACATATCTATATGCTGACACTGGATGTTGTGAAGTCATGTCATATGGTTACAGGTAATGTACTTCTAATGAGAAAGACTGATGAATCACTTTCTGATGGTTGCCATGACTCGTGGATGAAAGTGATGGATGATTTGTGCTCTATGAAGCCAAAAGTTTAAGATTCCTCAATATCGAAATCCATGACATTGAGGGGAGGAATTCTTCCTGAGGAGCTGGGTGTCTCACCATTGTTGATGCAACTCCCTGGTTGAGAGGGGTCCTAGTGGTAATTTTATTACTTGGAATAAACTTGAAGTATGTCCTTCCTAAGTTAAAAGGGAGTGACGTATATGATTCTTTAATTCATGTGTCATGCACTAGACCAGGACTAGCAGTCGTAAGTCTTAGTGAAGGCAATGATGAGAGAATGGATAGACACATCATTTTGGTCTTCATCTGGGAATACAAAATGGACCAAGACAAGTATATAATTATGTCCAAAAATTTCCAATGAAAATGGGAAATCTATCGCTTACAATAATCTTTGGGTTTCCATGTAGATTTTCAATTGTTTCCATAAATGTAGTAGCAACTATATTGGCTTTGAAAGGATGAGACAATGCACAAAAGTGTGCATATATTGTAAGTTTATAAACAACCACCATGATGACACTCTTTCCTTCGGACTTGGGTAAACCTGTGATAAAATCCACTGATAGCTCCTCCCAACGTTGACTTTGAATGGATAATGGTTTTAAAAGACCCAAGGTCTTAATTTTCTCCACTTTATTTTGTTGGAAAACCAAATATTATGCCACAAACTTCTGAATAACAGATTTAAGACCATCCAAAAAAAATTCCTTCTTGACCCTGTGGCAAGTTTTTAAAAATCTCGAGTGCCCTCCTATAGGATAGGTGTGCAATTCCAATGGAACCTTTCATTTGAGTTGGGAGTTATTACATAGATATAAGAGATATTTATGCCATAGTGAGTTATTTTTCTAAATAAATGTATGAGATGCACTAGGATCTTGCTACAACTTTTGAATTAATGTCCATGCCTCTTTTTCATTCTTCCATTCATCCCTTACTTCAATTACCGAATCAGGTTGGATGATAGAGATGGCATAAGGAAATGCTTCCACATCCTTATCCCTTCTTGAGAGTGCATACACAACACAATTTTGCTTCTCTTTTTTGTAGATGATTTCTAAGTCAATATCCAAGATCTTTGTGAACCATTTACGTTGCTCTTCTAAAGATAATATTTGTTCCAAGAAGTATTTAGACTATCAGATCTTTTTTTACCTTGCAGTGTCTTCCCATTAGGTAAGGGTTCCATTTCTTCAGAGCATGTAGTATTGCCAACATTTCCTTCTCATAAATAGTTTTTTGTAAATACTTTCCCTTGATTGGAAAACTTTCAAAATCGATAAGTCTTCCTTGTTGCAGTAAACTAACACCAATGACATTTCTTAAGGCATATGATTCCACATTAAAGGTTTTTGTGAAGTCTGGTGTAGCTAAGATTAGAGCTCAATACATTTCTTCTCAAGAAGTTCAAATGCCTTAGTTGCTTCTGGAGTCCAAAAAAAATGCATCTTTCTTAAGCAATGTTGTTAATGGTGTTACTATTTTCCCATAATTCTTAACAAACTTTCCATAATACCTTTTCATCTCGAAAAAACCTTGAATATGCTTTAAGGTTGTTGGGATTTTCCATTCCTTTATGGATTTAATTTTGTTAGGGTCTACATTAACACCCTCATGAGATACAATATGACCCAAATATTCCACTTCATGTACCCCAAATAAAAATTGGAAGGTTTTGCATACAATTGTTTTTCCTCTAATAGTTTTAGCACCATGTCAACATGTTGAACATGATCTTTCCAAGACTTGTAGATTAGTATATCATCAAAAAATACTAACACAATTTTTCTAAGGGTTTGAAAATGGAATTGAATAAACCTTGAAATGTGGAAGGTGCATTAGTAAGGCCACAAGGCAAGACAAAAAATTCATAATGACCTTCATGAGTTCTGAATGTTGTTTTCCAAATTTACGTTGTCTTCATTCTAATTTCATGATATCTTAAGCAAATATCTATCTTGGTGAATTAAATTGATCCATGTAGTTCATCCAACAATTCATTAATCTTCGGAATGGGAAATTTATCTTTAATAGTGAGCTTATTGATTTGTTTATAATCCAGACACATGCACCATGATCAATCCTTCTTGTGCACCAATATATTTATGGGCATAGGGATATTTGTAAGGTGTAACATTTCGAGGAACACTTCCTGTAATCAAGTGAATAACATGATCATGATCACGAGTAGGTGGGAGACCTTTGGGAGTCTCAAATACCTTGGAATAATTTTCAAGGACTCTTTAGAGATATGGAGAAATTGATGACTTATATGTTTAGACATCTAGTGAACATAATTATGCAATAATCCCTTGTTGTTCCTTCTTCAAAATATTTTTCATGCCATTAGAGTTAATTATCTTCCTAGATTTCCTTGTGATATACCTTAATTCAATTTCCTTTCCTTGTGAGAATAATTTCAAGAAAGTTTCTTGAAAATTAAAAGTTATTATCCCCAAATATTGTAACCATTACACTCCTAATACAACATCCCACCACCCATTGGAATGGAGAGAATTGGACGATTTAATACATATTCCCCCATACCTAGATTGATATTATTACACTTCCTTGAGAAATTTATAGTTACTCCATTTGAAACCATCACTTGATACTCTAGTGTTGGATATAAAAAGAAATTCAAATCCTTGGTTATCTTACAATCAACAAAATATGAGTACTACCTGAATCAATCATCAATGCTACCTTTTTCTTCTTAATATATCCTTGTTTCTTGAGAGTTTGAGGAGTGGTAATTCCTGCCAATGTATTACAAGATATGGTGGGATTCATTTCTTCTCTTTTTTTAGCCCCTGGGGTTGGTTCCTAGTGTATATCTTATTCTTTTGATGTTTCTTGTTCCTTTTCTTCCTCTTCTTCACAATCTATCTAAAATAATTTATTCTCAACACATTTATGAAAAATCCATTTTACTGTTTTTCTCTCGAGTTGTTGTGTTTTCAACCTTGTAGGTTGTGGGAAGATATGAGTGGTGACACTTGCATCTTTACAGTCATGAGTGGTAGACGTCCTCCTTGCCATAATTTTGATTTCAACTTTTATTGCCACCCAAAATGCATTCTTCAATGAATTAGGCTCCCAAAGGCAAACCTCATGTTCGATATCATCCTTTAAATTCCCCATGAAGACATGGAATATCAGTTAGCTTGATATTCAATCTTTGGAAGTCCTCAATGTGCTCCCTAGCTGAACCCTTTTGTTTTAGATTTATCAAATGGATAAAGAAGTTATTGCCCTATTTATGAGAAAAAAGCCATTGATACCACACGATATGACTGGGTTCCAAATAGAAAGATGTAATTCATATCTTTTGTGTGTGTTTCATGTCTTGTAGATCAAAGAACTACTCCATTTATGGTATCCATGTTACTGGATCCTTTCCATCAACTTCCTCATATCGATCTTGGGAAAATGGTTGGTATTCAACCCAAAGTTAGATTCCCTAAAATCACGATTCACATTCCTTTTTTTCTCATCATGAGTTTTATGGAATACCTTACACCATTAGGAAGCATTTCTTGTAACAACTTGGTCAAACCTTCCATTTTTTCTTTCAAACCATCCTTCATACCTTCCATATATGATTTTAGACCATCCTTCGTACCTTCCATGTTTAGTTTTATGTATTCTTTCATCGCTTTTAGTTCATCTTTGGTTTCTCTTTGTGAGAGCGAAATTTGTTCCACTTGGTCCCGTAATTTTGATATCATGTTGCATTTCTTCCTCTTCTTCATGTGTCATAATAGAGCTTTATGAGGGATTCATGGGTGTATAATTTTATTTTATTTTGGAGGAATTTTGGAACAAATTAATTATATCTATGCTTCACTACTCCCTTTGAATCACTTCAAACTGATTTTTCAAATAAAAATTATGCAAGTTTAAAAATACACACCTTTTAAGAGATTGATTTTGATCTTATTGATGTGGCTGACCTTGAATCTATTGGATATATAAGAATGTGCATGGAGATTACATCACTTGGGATGGTATATTACGCGAAAATTCGGTGGTCGTTGCAGATACATATAGGTACATTATCACTTCCATGCACTCATTTACTCGTACATGTTGGTTCAATAGAATATGGAAATTAAAGTGTCCCTATAAGATTATACTCTATTCGTGATTGGTTTGGCACGACAAGACTTTGACATGGGAGAATCTAAGGAGTAAAGGTATGGAGGGGAATGGTAGATGCTCCCTCTGCAAAAAAACGCATTGGAGACAAACATACATATGCTCTTGGAATGCCTAATTATTGTATAAGTATGGTGCTACATCATGATACATAACAACATCCCTCTCAGATTATTCACGTCCTTAGAATAGTGTTTTAACTGGTAGCTGGAGCCTGGTGGTCGACTACATGTTGTACCTCTATAAATTTTCTAGGAAGTATGGAAAACTCATAATGGATTTATATTTGAAAATTATGAGATCGACACTTTTAGATTTTTATATAAAATTGGATCTTAGATGAACTCTACAAGAACAATTTCACAAAGAGTTAAGGAGCCTTTGATATGAAATTATCCACCTCAAATTATTTTTCCTGCAGGTTTCTTCGATGGGGCGGGACAATGGTGAAAATGTGGATGTGGGGTTTGGCTCATATTGGATTACAAGACACATTACAAAATCTCATGGAATGCTGGAACATGTACTAACATGAGGTTAGAAGTGATGGCACTATGGGGACTAATGTGGTTTTCTAGAATATTGGATATTTATAACATTAATATATATGGGGACTCTATAACACTCATTGATGGGATCACGACAAATACTTCCTTTTCCCCACTGAACCTAAATGGATGAATTTCTCACATTCATGGAGTCATACATACTTTTCATCACATCACCTTTTAGCATATATACGAGGAGGTCAACACTGTGGCGAACTTTCTATAAAAAAAGGGGGCTTATCTGATGGCACTGGGTACATGTTTTATTCATATATGGAAGATAATCATATTAGAGAGAAGGGATCCATATCTTTGCCCTAGAATTTTACAAATTATATTTTGACTATCACTCTGTTTTGATATATCCTGGCTGTGATTATATAGGACATGTACTTTGAGACATAGCTAGAACATGATTGACTATATTAGTAATATATGGTTGATAGAGTCTTGATAGATAAGGTTTATAGAGTCTTGTAATTTTGTAGAAACATGTATTAATAGATTATGTAAACTAGTGTTTTTTCATTTGAAAAATAAATAAATCTCCCTGCAATTAGAGACCACCTCCGCAGTTCCACACACTACACAATATCAATTTGGTGCACAATTGAAACTTCAAAATCGACATTTTCATAACAAAATCAACTTTAGTATGTCCATACAAATAAGGGAATATGTTGAAGTAACAAAAACAATGAAATTCTCGCATCTCTATCCACTTATAAAGTATTGAAAAAAAATAGTGAATTAACAAAGTTCCCGTATCATAGGGAAAATGCAGTGGCATAAAGTTCGGCTATGGTATAGAATTCGACTAAAACAACGATTATTTCACTATGCTCCATTGCACGTGTCATGGAGGTGGAAATAAGACCTTCAAAATTAAAAATTAAATATTCTATAAAGTTAAACATTAGAGAATATATTTGTCAAAGCTCAACTAATGAGTAGTCACAAGCAAATCGATTGCTAGAGTCATGCGAGGGGCTAATAACATTGATATTATATGTGTGTAATTCAATACTCATATTAGGTAACAAAATTTTATATCAACTTTATATATAGATATATAAAGTAATGAATTTTGTTTTAATATATAATTTATTATATTTTCTTATGGAGTTGATATGTAGTATTAAAAAAAGTCATTGTGAATTATAGATAAAAATATTTCTCTATATATATAGAGAGTATCAGTGTCTGTATTAACTCCTTCTAACCTAGATGGCATAATGTCTGTCTTACATATCTGATTATGTCCTTCCCCATTCTGATTTGGCTCTTTTATTGGAACTGCAAGGTGGTGGGGGTTGTTCAAACATTTACTCCGATATCTGCCAACAAGCCACCTCACAATGGTTGGGGCCACAAACCCACTCATGTCAGACACATATGCACATGAGGCATTCATCCAAGCCATCTTGGATTCTGAACAGGCTTTCGATGTGGAGAAGGCTAACCATCGATTCCCTTTTCACTCAAGCAACGATGCTCTCTGTACTTTTCATCACAGTCCTCCTTGATCCTCTCATGCTCGCTATCACAGGACTCCTCAGGGCAACCAAAGGAAACCCAGTAGAACTACCTAGGCGTCCAACAAACTAATCTCCCTGCCCCAAGATATTAAGCTTCTAAGCTTCCCATACGACGAATTGTGGGGGCGGGTGATGGGTTTGCAACGTCGTGCTCTTGTTGGACGCTGGGTATTTGCGGAAATGGAATAGAAGGAAATGCAAGTTTGGGTCAAAAAGACTTGGGATCCTCTCTTCGTCTACGCTCTGAAGGTTAGCAGGCTTATGAATTCATGGTACTTCATCTATTTTTTATATTCCAAGAATGTTGCC
Organism: Pinus albicaulis; assembly: GCA_034641835.2. NCBI lineage: Eukaryota > Viridiplantae > Streptophyta > Pinopsida > Pinales > Pinaceae > Pinus > Pinus albicaulis. The sequence goes on from CM076570.1 coordinate 1,318,653,944, forward strand.
ACAATCCTCAACAGAACCTAGGTTCGCGGGCGGACCTTCTTGTAGCTGCATGAATGGTACCTGGGTTTTAACTCAATTTCGAAGACCCCGAAAAATAACCCGGTCTAGGATAAACTATTAGGTTTTCACCTCCAATTTTGGACGAATTCCGTGCTTTCTACTATTGGGAATGCAATCGGGCGGATTAGGTACATTGATCCTAGATGCATGGGCGCCTGGGATAAGCGTATTGCGTGGTTGCTGGTTGAGGTCAGTTTTGTTGGGCGTCTCCATGGGAACATCGATTTGGAGTGGGATGGTCTACGACATAAACAACGGATTGATTTTTTGGGCCTCCCTTTCGAGTGCTTACTCTTTCATCAAACATATCATTTGCTGCGAAGAGCAATCTAATCTTCTCCATCAAAGGTGTCACAAGAATTGGCTGGTGTGGATTCAATTGGAAAATCCTCATCGTTACTAAATGGAGGTATGTCAAAAACATCCCTCTCTTCCAAATATTATCTCGGTGTCCCTGATAAGCCTAACTATCCTCAGCTCTTTCCATTGGAACCCCTACTAGCCTCCCTCCCTCGCCCTTATCAAAACACACTTTGAATGGCCACCACATCCTCTTCCCATCACCACCCTCAATCGGTCCTGATGCGTCCTCATGCCCCTTTATCTCCTGTGGGCATCATTCCCTTACACCACCCCAACCTCCCTTTCTTCTCCCCTTCCATGCCCTCCCTCGAGACTGTCTCTCCTCCTATCACACCTGAATCTGTCCCCAGTGTTGGACTAACCTCTAACCCACACAATGGTTCCGCGATGGATTCTCCTAGGAATTAGATTGTGAGTGAGATTAAATTTATGCTCCTTAATCCTAGTTTGGATATGGCTGCTCTCACAGTTCATGAAGGTTTCTACGACAAACCCAACCCCTCCATATCCCCTTCATCTGCACAAAACATCACCGTTAGAAAGAAAGGAAGGAAGGACAGTAGAAACTTCTGTGGCAAACCCAAATACAACTCTTTTCTCCTCAATAATCCAAATGGTTTGAGAGATATTCCCATTATCACCTCCTTTGACGATCAGGCACTTATAGCTAGTAAGCCTGCCCCCCTGACTCATGAATCATATATTATCCTCGAACATCTGGGGACTTGGAGATCATTCTAAGTACCTCTGTATCAAAAACCTCCTTACTGTTCACTTTTTTTCCATGGTTGTCCTTTAATAAGCTATATGTTCTACATCCAAAGGCATTCCCCACTTCCCTTCAATTTGCCCAAACTGGCACATTGTAGGGGTCGATTCGTCGGGGCTTTCGGGTGGCCTAATTATTATGTGGAATCCACATTTCGCTATATTTAATGCTTTCCATTTTTTTATCGGGATTCTTTTGTTGGGCCGAAGCCAGGGATATTCTGAGCATTTCCATCTCATCAACATGTATGCCCCCTATCGTGAGCGTTCCTCCTTCTGGTCCCGTGTTAGCTCATTAGAGATCCTCAATATCCGTAATCTCATCCTTATTGGTGATTTAAATGTCTCTCTGTCTGGCACTAAATGTTGGGGAACTCACAGTCATCTTGATCCCTTAGTTGAAAGATTGTCTTGGGTTTTTTTTCAGATCATCATCTGGTTGAAATTGCACCTTTCCCTCTTTCTCCGACCTAGACCAACCATAGGATGGGGGACGCTTTTGTTGGAAAAATATTAGACCATTTTCTCGTACATGAAAGTGTACTGGAGCTCTTGGGAAATCTTAAATCTTCGATCATCATGGACTCTTTATCAAGCCACTGCCATATTACTCTCTCCTGGTGTTCAGAGCCAATTTGAAAGTGTCTCCCCTTCAAATTTAATAAGGTTTGGCTTGAGGAACCTGAATACCAGGAGCTGGTTCGAAATTTTTAGCTAGAGGAAGGGGATCCTCTAGATATCTCGGCATCCTCTCTCTTCACCCAGAAGATGAGGACACTCAAAGTCTGTACTAGGACTTGGGAGAAGCGAAAGAAGAAAAAATTGGTTGCAGAACTTCTTTCTATTTCTAAACAAATTGAATCCATTCACCTTTCCATGGATTCTTGTAACCTGAGCTCTCATGCTCTCGCACTTCTGGCATCTCTTGAGTGTCATAAAATTGAGATTATTAGAATACAAGGAACCTCATGGAAGCTCAAAAGTCAGGCGGTTTGGTTATGCGAAGGGGACCACAATACAAAATATTTTCATCACTCTACAAACTGCAGAAAAAACCACTATTCAATTTGGAAAATTCAATCCAAGGATGGTCTGTCACTCCATTCCCAGACAGATATCTCCTAGGAGGCAATACATTACTTCTCTGAACCTTACAGGCGCAAAGATGGTGTCAGTGTACCTGATCAATTATGGTCAGTGGAACTGTTCCCCTCCATGTTCAATGAGGTATCCAATGGGGAGTTGAATAAGCATGTTTCCAAGGAAGAGCTTTTAGAGGTTCTTAAATCATGTACAAAGGAAACAAGTCCTGGCCCAGATCGTTGACCTGCTGAAATGTATATCCACTTCTTTGACCTGATGGCGGACAATCTTCTCAAGGTTGTGGAAGAGTCCAAACTTCTAGGGAGAATCCCGGGGGATATCAATTCTACATTCTTAGCCCTCATAACAAAATCCTCTCACCCTGTCGATTTTAGGGATTTCCGCAACATATCCTTCTGTAATGTGGTTTATAAGATTATCTCTAAGGTTGTCGCCCATCGTATTTCAGCCTCTCTCTCTTTGCATATATCTTGCGAACAATCTGGTTTTCTCCCCGACAGGCTCATGCACGATGTCGTTGCCACTGCTCAACAATGTCTACACTCCATGCACCTCAAAATACTAGATGATGCCATAATGAAGATCGATTTGTTCAAAGCCTATGATTGTATTGACTCGTCCTTCATCCGCTTAATGCTTTATAAGATTGGAATATCTGTCCAAAAAGTCCAACGGATCATGGCTTGCATTTCTCTGGTTTGGTTCGTTGTCTTAATTAATGGACTGCCCAATAAATTTTCCCGAGTTGGTGGTGGCCTTCGCCAAGGTTGTTCACTCTCTCCTCCAATCTTCATTTTGATCATGGATGGTCTTAGTATTCGTATCAAGGAGGTAGACAGGTGTGGCATCTTCGTTGGTATCCGAATGTCTCTCAGCATCGCAAGTTAAATTATTTAAAGTGCAATGCAAAGTAGATTAGCAAAGGAGCAGTGTGGATTGTTGGATCAGGGCATTGATCAATGGCGAAGGATAGATCTCATATCGCATATCAGCAATTTTTACATTGATATTATAAGAAATCGCAAGTTAAATTGTTTAAGTTGCGATGCGAAGCAGATCAATAAAGGAGCAGCGTGGATTGTTGGATCTGGGCATTGATCAATGACGAAGATTAAATCGCATATCTACGAGTTTTACATTTATATGATAAGAAATCGCAAGTCAAATTGTTTAAGTTGCGATGCGATAAGTCATAGAAACTGCGAAATGCGAAGTGCGGGTGATGACGTGGGAAGATGACGTGGCAGTGACATGGCAATGACGTGGAAATCTGATGTGGTAGATGACTTGGCCTCAACCCCACAAATCGCAAGTAATTTATGATGACGTGGTAAGGTGACATGGCGGTGACGTGGGACTGGCCCACATACCACACTTCGCAGATCGCATAGGATAAGTTTATCGTTAAACGTTAAAAGTTGCGAGTTGCGACAAGGAGTTTGTTGCGATTTGCGAAATCACAAAATCGCAAGTATTGCTAAATTGCTATAATCTAAAAGTTGTGAAGTGCAATAAAGAGGCTCATATGCGATGTAATTTCAAAGGAAAAATACAAAGGATTTCAAATCTGTATCCATAGCCTTTTCTGTGTTGAAACGCATCGGAGGAGGAAAAGGAGATTACAACGTAAAATCTATGGAACGCGAAGTGCGAAATGCAATCTTTGAAGCAGACACATTGTAGTTCAAAGGAAAATACTAATATATTTCAGGTCCAAGGTTTAATGTGTTTGCATTGGTTTTATGAAGAAAACCATGGAAGCGAAGGTCGACTCAGGTTAAAAAGGAAAGGCCTGAACGCATGAAAAAGGACCTGGAGACCGTGAAAAACAGTGTTGTACGCAATTGCGGTAGTAAAACGAGATGAACGCAAGAGAACGGACTCAGGTAGAGCGACCGGATAGTGCATGTAGAGAAGTTGAACGTTGCGGTTAAATATAATAGGCAGAGTCGGGAAAAAAAGGGTATATTAGCACTATTTGAAACATAATAACTAGGTCAAGTCGGGCAAAAAGGCGGTTATACAACACAATTAGAATATAACTGCAGAAACATAAAAGACAAAGGGAGAACAAGCAGAAGAGGATAAACACACAACAAAGCTAAGAAGCTGAAAGGGCTAAGTGAAATATTTGATTGTAACTGTAAATGTATCAATTATTTTATATTGTTTGTGATGCAAAGGCAAGTCTCCAAGGCAAAGCAAAAGTCCAATTTAATACTAAAACGAGTGTATATATTGTTGTAACATCCTGAATATGCCGAGTGACGAAATGAGTGGGTGGAAGGCAAGAGTCATGCCTGTTCACTTCATATTCCCATATAGAATGAAAATAGCCATGAAGTGATCTCTATAAATGATGTTATTGTAATATGCATATAGAGGTTAAAGAGTGGAAGAATGAGAGAGAGCAAATAGAGAAGTTATGTAGATCCAGAGCCGATATGAAGAAGATTTGAAGGATGAAAGGGCAGCAATGAAGAAGGAGTAAAATAGAGTTGATATCCAGGTAAATCAGCATATGATTTTATTGTAGTGTGAGGAAGTTGGTTTTTCCATATCAAGTTGTAGCTTGATAGGTGTCCAGTGGTAGCTGGTTAAGGTAGGAGCCTCCCACGGGTTGTAGCCTGCAGAAAATAGATGGGAGTTGGAGCTTCCTTGCAAGTTGTAGCTTGCAGAATTTGAGGTAGTAGCCTCCTGTATGTTGGAGCCTACAGAAAATCAGTGGTGAGAGGGAGTTGGAGCTTGCTTTTACATCACAACAATAATAATATGTGGTTTTCTCCCTTATGGGTTTCCACTTATATCTGTTGTCTATGTGCTTGATGAATATGTGTTGATGTGATGTTTTAATATGCTTAATTACTTGCTTTCCACATATTATGTTTGTTGATCCATTATGTATTAAGTTGCTTATGAAATGAAAGTGTAAATGAGTTGAATGAAAAAGTTTAAATGTCCATGATTGTATTAAAATGATTCACCCCCCCTATTAGTTTAACTAAGGGTTCATCAATTGATATCAGAGGCAGCCTATTATGTATCAGTTTAACAACTGGAAGGAGATCCTAGGTCCTCGAAATGGCTAGCCTAGAAGGATGGTCAACAAATAAAACCCCATTGTTTACTGGCACAAACTATGCTTTTTGGAAAATAAGAATGAGGACATAGTTAATGTCTCTAGGAATAGAAATGTGGGTTTTTGTGGAAGAAAAATATGCACCAAAGGATACAGACACTGAGGAAGAAACCAAACAAAATTCCAAAGCTAATGCAAAAGCAATGAATGCACTCTTGAGCAGTCTAAGTGAGTCAGAATTTATCAAAGTAACGTACACTAAGAATGCCAAAGAAATTTGGGATACTTTAGGAAATATTCATGAGGGAGATTCAAAGGTGAAGGTGGCCAAACTACAAGCACATAGAACTCAGTTTGGAAACTTAAAAATGAATGAAGATGAAGATATAGATGCATTCTTCTTAAGAGTTGCAGAAGTTGTGAATATCATGATAGGCCTAGGAGAAGAAATTAAAGAAAGTGTTGTAGTCCATAAAATATTGAGATCTCTACCATCCAGGTTTAATCCTAAGGTTTATGCCACAGAATAAACAACAAAATGGGAAACCTTAACCATAAACCAATTACATGGGAGCCAAACAACATATGAGATGAGACTTCCCAAAGGGAAGTCAAACACGAGGGAGGTTGCCTTTAAGGCACACAAGTGAATAGAAGAAAAGGAAGGGACATGCTCATTCTCTGATGAAGAAGAAGTCAAATTTGTCAGAAGATTGGATAGAGGCACAGGTAAGTATAAAGGTAAACTTCCATTTAAGTGCTTTAATTGTGGAAGAGTGGGGCACTATGTGTCAAAATGTCCTCATAAGAAAATAGAGAGTCAGTCAAAAGGGAAAGAGAAAAGCAATTTCAGCAATAGGCAGAAAGGGAACAAATTTAATAGAAGAGCATTCTATGCTCAACAAGACAACAGTGCATTTGAGAGCTCAGATGAATCCCCCAATGAAGAAGGAACATCAAAATTCATTTTGATGGTCAAGGAAGAGCTTGGGAAAGATATCCTGGAATTTGAAGAAGAAGGTGAGGTAGATCTTCAGGGGTAGTTGGTGAGCACCCTAAAGGAAATAGATAGACTCAAGCTCAAGACTAGAAAATAGAAGGCAATCCTTCTGAAACATGTAAAGGAAGAACCAAACTCCGAAAATTTTATCAAGTTGTAAAATTGAACTAGAAGAAGCAAGAAAAGTAGAAGACATTATGCTGCAACAAATAAGAGAGAAAAATCAGGAATGTGGAAGATTGGAAGAAGAGGTGGTGAGTCTGAGGAAGAAATTGGAAAAGGCTCAAACTGATTTAACAATGAACATTCAATAGTTAAAAGGTGCTAAAAAATTAGACCGGATATTAAATGCACAAAGATCTCCTCTTATAAATATTGGGATAGGATATGAAGGATAATCCAACAAGTAGAAGGCAGAGGATAAGAAAGCTATTACATTTGTGAAAGTTGTCCCATAAGAAAATGTTGACTCCCATCAATATGAGAACAAAATTGTGGGAAACCCTTCAAATCCTCATGAGCTGCAGCAAAAATCCACTACAAGGAAAGCCCTGGAAACAAAATGAGTGAATAACCAAGTAACATTCCAGCACAGATCAAATGGCTTTCAAAGATATAATTTTCATATGACCAGATGGTTGTATCCCCAAACAACCTTCTACGCTAGATACAGACACTACTTCCATGGGTATTACTTTTGTTGTAAAGGGTTCAGTCATAAAGCCATGGAGTGCAGAGCGTATATACAAAGGCTGGAGTATGGAAACTCAAAGGGAATTAAGAACGATGGTGGATTCACTCGTGTACATAATCCATTTCGAAATACAATCAAATGCTTTTGCTGCCATAAAAATGGGCACAAGTCTAACGAATTTCCTCTCAAACACAATGATCCATCTCCTCAAAAAATTTATAGAGCAAACATCTGCATGCAATGGAAAAGGAAGCTAAATAAATGTGATCCGGTTCTAATTGCTCGAGATCAGAACAATCAATGGTATGTGGATAGTGGGTGCTCAAAACATATGACTAGAGACCGAAGCAAGTTTGTAACTTTCGATGAAAAGTAATCTGGGAATGTAACATTCAGTAATGATAAAGCAGGGAAAATCAAGGGAAAAGGCATAGTCAGCTTGAATGGTGGAAGAGGAGAGGCTCAAGATGTACTGTTTGTAGACGGTCTAAAAGCTAACCTGCTAAGTGTTAGTCAAATGTGTGATAAAGGCCATGAGGTCCTTTTCAGAGCCCAAGATTGTGAAGTAAGGTCAATCACCACAGGAAAGACCTTGGTAAAAGGTGTTTGAACAGAGAGTAATGTTTATATAGTGGAAGAAGAGAATGAAGCATGCCACATCAACAAACTTTATGAATCTTGGTTGTGGCATTGAAGATTGGGACATGTAAATTTTGACCACATCATCAAACTGAGCAAAAAGAAAGCTGTCAGAGATTTGCTTGCAATAAAGAAGCCATCAAATACCATATGTAAGTCCTTCCAATTGGGAAAACAAAATCGCACAACGTTCAAAGCTAAAGACCAACTATCTACAAGTAAGGCTCTTCAGCTTGTACACATGGACCTATGCTGACCTTCAAGAACAAATGCACCAGGTGGAGAATCATATTTCATGCTGATAATTGATGATTTTTCCAGATTAACATGGGTGGCATTTCTCAGATACAAATCCGAAAGGTTTGATAAATTTAAGATATTCAAGGCACTGGAAGGAAATCAAACTGGATGTAAACAAAAATGCATCAGATCAGACAGAGGAGGTGAATTCAAATATGATTATTTTGTAGACCTGTGCAATGAATGTGGGATAAAGCAACAATTTACAGTTGCATGTACAACTCAACACAATGGAGTGGAAGAGAGGTATAACAGATCAATACAACAGATTTCCAAAGCCATGATACAAGAAAGAAACATTCCCCAAACCTACTGGGCAGAAATTGTACACACAGTTGTTCATATTCTCAACAAAGCTCATCTCAGATCAAATTGTGACAAGAATCCATATGAATTATGGCATGGGAAACCGACATCAATCAAGCACTTTAGAGTCTTTGGCAACAAATTTTTCCTAAAGAATAATGATGAAAAATTGGGGAAGTATGATGCAAGAGCTGATGAAGGAATATTTTTGGATATGCATCTAAGAGTAAGGGATACAGGTGCTACAATAAAAGACTGCATAAAATTGTGGAAAGCATTGATGTGAGATTTGACGAAGATCTACCAAACAGAACCAAAAGCACAAACTGCGCCAATCCTCCATATGATCATGAAGATGAGAATCAAGAAAATAAAGAATAGAGTAAGACAACAAAAGATACATAAATAAACTCAAAAGGACGCTGTTGGGTCAATTTACTGGGTAAATTAACACGAGCATTTAATTAACAATCTGGGTTTGTAGAACTTAAAGCATCTCCAAAATATATGGATTTCAACCACAGTCAAGTTTAGAAGATGAATTATTGATGATTAGGGAAATGCATATTACAAATATAAATCTAAATTAATTTCTAAATTCTAAACAATAGATCAAGATACACGAAGAGGTCCTGGTTGTCCTTTATCATTGATTTCATTTATCATTAATGCTATTGTGAAAACAAGAATTCAGAAAAGAAGGAAAAGATGAATCTTAGTTTTTAACTCTTGATCAGATAGAACAAGTATTTAACTTAAATACTGGTTTGTCTCTTCGTATGCAGAAATAAACAAGATTAAGGTCCATCAGCAATCAAAGCATGTAAAGGCATGTAAAGATGAATTCTAACTAAAAAAGCTTGAGTCGATAGAAAGAGTGCTTAACTTAAACACTTGTTTGTCCTTTCATATGCAGTTTAAGAATGATCATTAGATTCATCAATACTTAGAAATAAATAAATCAAACATAAGCAAACTAATTCAAAAATTGCAGCTACGATGAATTATAACTGAAAATCTCGAGTCGATAGAAAGAGTGCTTAAATTAAACACTTGTTTGTCCTTTCATATGCAGTTTAAGAATGATCATTAGATTCATCAATAAATAAATCAAACATAAGCAAACTAATTCAGAAATTGCAGCTACGAAATAAACCAAGAAGTGTACTTAGCTCAGTGTGGGGGCGCCCTCCACCCTTGCCTTGTACACTGAGGGTACTTTCAGCTACTGAAACTTATTCAATGCACACGAAAATGATAAATTTTGTCTTCAATTAACTTCGGAAAATAAGAATCTCCTTCCTTCTACTCTACTTCCCCCTACTTGGAGAAAGAGCAATCCTATTTATACATGAGTGCTTTGAAAACAAGATAAGAAACTCATAATTACAAATCCACTTTTCTCTCAGCCAATATCCCCATAATTACAAAATATGATCGCTTCAAATCCTCATTCATCCCTCACAAATCTTCGATGAGATACATTATCCAAATCTCCATAATCATCTCCTTGGAATCTCCATGATCTTCTCGTTAGAATAAGCTTGAACAATTATCCTTTGAATTATTGAAATGGTTGAGGAACTATTCAAGAGGAATTTGAATAATCCTTCCAAGTAATCTTACACGTTACAAAGCTCATCCATATTTGAGATATTAGTGAAATATGTCAATTTTCCAATAATTAATCATACATTCTCTTATAATATTAAAAATAAATAAATTGGAAAATAATGAGGTGAACCCATGGAAGTGGTATGATGAATGGTTAAATGAGGTGATGGAATGTGAGGAGTGGTGAGGATAAACATGATGAAAATGTGACAATTACGAGACCCAACAGACCCTCGAGACACATTGAGAAGAACCATCCAGAAGACCAAATCATTAGAGACAAGAGTGCAGGAGTCCGAACTAGAAGACAACTAGTTGAACAAATCGAGGAAGTGTACCTAGCCATGTTTTCATAAATAGAACCAAAGAATTTCGATGAAGCCAACAAAGACAAAAGTTGGGTAAATGCTATGAATGAAGAATTAGAACAAATTGATAAGAACAAGACCTGGGAGTTAATGCCAAGACTTGCTAGGAAAAATGTCATTGGCACAAAGTGGATATTCAACAATAAGATGAATGAACAAGGCCAGGTAATCAGAAATAAAGCCAGACTTGTATGTAAGGGATGCTCTCAAATCGAAGGACTTGAATATGATGAAACTTTTGCCCCTATATCAAGAATGGAAGCAATTAGAATGTCTTTGGCTTTTGCATGCTATCATGATTTCAAGGCATATCAAATGGATGTGAAGTCTACCTTCTCGAATGGAGATCTATAGGAAGAAGTCTACATGGAACAACTTGAAGGATTTTCCTTAGCAGATAAACACGACTATGTGTGTAGATTAAAGAAAGCCTTATATGGTCTCAAACAAGCACCACGTGCATGGTATTCTAGGCTAGACAAGTGCGTTCAAAAACAAGGTTTCAAGAAGGGATGAGTAGACAACAATCTGTATATAAAGGCTAATGAAATGAGCTCTTAATTGTAGTAGTATATGTAGATGACATCATGTTTGGTAGCAACAAGGATGAGTTAGTAAAAGGATTTGCAGAAGAGATGAAGTCAGGATTTGAGATGTCTATGATTGGAGAGCTTACCTTCTACCTAGGACTTCAAATTCTACAAAAGAAAAAAACCATATTCATTTCACAAGAAAAATACTTAAGAGACATGTTAAAAAGATTCCAAATGGAAGACTGCAAACCTATGTTAACTCCCATAATCATTGGATGCAAGTTATGTGCTGATGATGGATCCACAGATGTAGATTAAAGACTTTACAGATCTATTATGACTCCACCAGATTCCTAAGGTTGAGGAAGGAATCCCAACAAACCAAGCTTTTGACTTGATAGCTAGCCCTATCAAGCTGGAGAGGACTCTCTCCAAAAGGGTCGCAACCAGGAGGGCTGGAGAAATTAGGCTTTTAGTTTAGGTAATGAGTGCAAGGGGTTGTTTTTATTTGGTTTTGGTTGAGTAAATTAGTGGATAATGGAATTAGGTCAAGGAAAGGCTAGGTCAGGGCAATAGATTTAGGGTTGCAGGGATGAATGGGGCAAGGTAGGTACAATGTCAATCACTTGAAGAAAATGAATATGTAATGGTTTTGAAACTATAAGGAGGCTGAGAGAAGTATAAGAGATGTATTTCTCTCAGACAGAAGATAATGAAACAAAATATGATCAGTTACCCAAAATAGAGCATGGCTGGCATGTATTGTGAATTTAAAACTTATAAAAGATAATAACTTAGACATGAAATGGAAATGAACAATACATTCAAACATATGTCACTAAAGAAGAAACAATGAAAGACATTCAATACCAAAGGTATCCCATAAATGTAGCTGCAACTCCTCTTTATTAGGTTGGCCAAAACTGAGTACAAGTTCCCTTGATCAACTAGAAAAATGAAACTGATTCCAACTCCCAACCTTTGAAAATGAGTAAAAAATGACATGATATAGGTCTCAAACAACCTATCCCAACCTCAGTTATCGAATCCATGAGAGGAGGAGCTGATCCACTAAAGTCTGAACTGAAACCTAAAGTATAGGGTGGTCAAAGTGACTCAACCCTAACTTTTTGTAAATTGATTCATTACACCTCATCATGAGTTTTAACCTAGTCTATTTACACTAGGTAATAGTAAAAACATGATAATTACATTTACATCATCAATTACATGAGGTAAAAAAATGATTCCCCAAGGTAAAATTCAAATTTGTAGAAAAACTCAGAAAAAATCAGTCATTGTTAAACGGCAGTGCCATTTTACCCCAAATTGCAGGCTGTTTTTGACTAGGTTTCAGGTGTTCAAATTGGCTCCAAGATAGCTCGTTGGAAATCCCTTCAAGTCTAGTCTCCAAAACTACCTTCAATTTTCAAATTGAAGGTCATTTTCTCTCTCAAAATTCATTTCTCCTAAGACTGGTAAACGCACAGCGACCAAGCAAAAATTGAGGTAGAAACATGGTTTTTTTTTAATGGTTTTTTGTCTTTTTCAATGACTAGTTATCCTCCAAAATCTTATAAACTTCACAAGGTTGATGTCCTCACCATTAAAAATCTTCTAATGGTGGCCATCTGTCCATTATATGCCCCAAAAAAAAAGCGTAGCGTCCAAGGCATTGCGCGTTTAGCAAATTTTGTATGAAATATATTTTTAAAAACACAGAGATATACAAAAATGATAAGTTTGCAAAAATTTTGTCAAAATTGTTGGGATACTTGCTGATCAAGTGTTTTAGGCATGGAGTGACACCTCAACAAGTATATCTAACTTCTCTTTCTCTTCTTGCTTGGTCAAGGCTTTAATTTTTGCATGGGCTCATTTGAGCTTGGCCCTTGCAATTTTGTTCCTCATGGCATAATGCTTTGCCATCTTTATTTGAATGTCATTGTACTTTTGAGCCTTGACCAAGAGATGCTCCAAGTGTTGTTTGAATCTATCAAGCCATGATTTTCTGTGCTCATTGATTTCTATGGCAAGTTTTTCATTCAGTGTAAGTTGGTCTACTAGCTTAGCTTCCCTTTGTCTCTCTAGGGCTAGAGCTCTTTTCAGCACTCTAGTCCTAGGTCTTTGTCTTGGAGGCGATCTTCATCATCATCAAGTTCACCATACTTCTCTAGTATCTCATCAAGCAAGGCTTTAGCCCTCTGTGCCTCTCTTTGTGCTTTGATGCATCTTACCTCATCAATGGCGTGTTTGGTCTTCAGTTGTTGATTCTCTTGTTTGAGAAAGTTAATGAAAAACTTTGACCTTTCAAGATTAGCTTGGAGGTTTCTAATCTTGGCTTCCTTCTCTCGGATGATCAAGGAAGGATCATCATCATTTGTGTCCAAGTTTAGAAGTTCAAAATCTGCCTCTTTCTCGTGGAGGCCTTCCTCTTCGTGTATGTCCACTTCTACAATATTTTCCTTGCCTTTGTGTACCTGCTTTGTTGGTGAATAAGGCAGGGCCCCTCCTACAATCTGTGGGGAAAACACCTGCCTGTGACCTCTCTGATAAGTATGTGCCAGTGTGTCCAAATTAGCCCTCTTAGGGTTACTAATTTCACCTTTGCTAGGTTGCCATGATGTATGTGGTGTCAAAAACCCTAGGGATGATGGAATGAAATGAAGGAGTATGAAGTGAAGGGAGGTGTGGGGAAATGAATTAAATGGGAATATGTAAGGGAGCCTAGGTAAGTGAAACCCTAGGACTTAGGGTTATAAGGGATGATATTGTTATAGAATGGGGATAGGGAATTGGGAAAATATTTTAGGATTGTGAGGGAGAGTGTGTGAAGGTTCAGGGATTAGCTTTAGTATGTGAATTAGGTTTTAATGAACACTAGGGTTTCTTAAATTAGAAGTAGGTTTGAACTCAATGAAGCACAATTATGCATCAAATATATGAAAGTTTAGTTACTTACTGGTAATGGAAGGATGAAGACTCATTGTGCAAAGATTCAACATCAAATGGTGGAGTGGCAAACTGGCAGAGGCTCTTTTGGAATTTATAGGTGAACACACAGCGACCCAACTGAACGCGTAGCGACCCTACAGAACGCGTAGCACCATTATAAATTACACTGAGATTTCACCCAAACGTGTAGCTTCCTGGTTAAACGCGTAGCGTCCAACTCTGTTTTGCACAATTTCAGATAAACGCACCCTCCGTGTGCAACACCTTTTTGCAAACCACATTTGGAGGCCTTCCCAATGTCCAAATTGGGCTCAGGATAGTTTGTTGGAGTTGATTGGACTTATCAAAAGCTGACTTTCCCAAGATTGGTCAAAAAGTGTAAAATGAGGGTGCATAAATGCAGAGTGATTTTGCAAAAAACATTTGGAGGTCTTCCTAAACTCCAAATTGAGCTCAAGATAGCTCATTGGAAATATATCTCAATCTATTTTTCATTTGACTTATCAAGCAGTTGATTTTGACACTCTCGCTAGGAGAAAACTTGATTTTCCCAAGGTCACTCCAGAAGTGCAGCAACTCTCCTGTGGCGCCTGGATTTTTGACATTTCTCTAAAACCATGGCACCTGTGTAAAAACTGAAGGAGGTTTTTCTTCCTTGCCCTATTATGGAAAAAAACCTCTCTCACTTTTGTAAAAATCATATTTTTTTTGTCAGAAACATATTTTTAAGTAAAACTGGCCCTATAAGTGGCAAATGACTTGACCCTTAGAATGATTTCTTAAAAAATGATGGAGACATGATCTTTATGAGTTGGATTGGCCTCATAATTACTGATATAACCTACCTTATGCCTCCTCTGCTCAAATTTCTCATTTCCATAGCAAATCCTAGCTCAATGGGAGAGGAAATTAGGGTTTAGTGCTTGTGAACAATGGTGATTTGGGCACCCTTGGGAAAAGACAACTCCCTTTGACATTTGATCAATTGGTGAACTAAAAACTCTTTCACTTTGAAAATTTATGTGTTGGCATGTGGAAATATGAGTTGGAAGCCTTTGGGAGACTGAATACTTATTACATTTGAATTGACATAAAATTACATGAATAAATAAAAATTAGATCTTGGAATGAAACTCACACTTGAAATCAAATTACAACTTTGGAAACCATCTTGGAGGTCATATTTACATGGTAAAGAGAAGTTATTGGGATCACTCTCATACTTTCCTGACCTTATGCAAATGAAATGGTGCATTTTTGAACCTTTGAAGACAAAACCCTAATGACCTAATGAGACTTTGAATAACCTGACTTCCATGGTTGACTTTAACTGAGACAAGACATGGTGAAATGAGCTTTTCATAGGTGTTATTATGCTCAAGAAGACATGAAGTTGAGTTAGCAAAAGTGATTTTCTGAGGGAGATTGAATTTTTATTGAGGAAGGCTACCATCAATGAAACAATTTTTAGCATGACCTAATGGAATGATATAAATTTTTTAGAATGAGACACCTAAAATGAAAATGAAAGGAATTATATTGATCACTGACGGCATAATTCATATTCTGACACTAGAAAGATCTATGATAAGAAGTTTGCTATACCTAACTTCCTCTAGACCAGACATTATGTTGGCAATAGGACTTGTGGCAATATATCAGGCAGCAACTAAATAAAATCACTTGCTAGCAATCAAGAGGATATTTAGATACATGTAAGGATCTGCACATTATGGACTATGGTATCCGAAAGGAAAAGACTTCACATTGACAGCATATGCAGATGCAGATTGGGCTAGTTGTGTGGATGACAGGAAAAGCACAAGTGGAGGTGCATTTTATTGGGGAGAAATTCTGGTGGCATGGTTAAGCAAGAAGCAAACATTTGTCTCTCTATATACAACAGAAGCAGAATACATAGCAGTAGAAACTTGTTGCACACAAGTAACATGGATGAAACAAACTCTCCAAGACATGAAGGTAAGCATCACTGAACCTATTTCTATCAAATGTGACAATACAAGTGCAATAAGTATATCAAAAAATCCAGTACTTCATTCGAAAACCAAGCACATCCCAATAAAGTACCACTTCCTCAAAGAGCAAGTAGCAGAGAAAATAGTAAATATGGAATACGTACCAACAAAGGAACAAAAAACATACATATTCACAAAACCTCTTGCTAGAGAACCATTCAAATATCTAAGAGACAAACTAGGGGTAGTGTCTGCAGATGATACTCTCTGATATGATCAGAAAGCAAAAAAAAAAAACCAAAAAAAACAAAAAAAATGATTATGGAAATACACCAGCAAAGGCTGCAATATAACGAACAGAGACAGTGAAGTAGACAAGTCAGTATCAAACAAGAAGCATCATTCCATGGGGAGAGCAGCCCATAAAAGTAGTCACAGAAGAGCTAGAGTTATGGAGCTGGTAAATATCTATAGAGGATCATTACATTGTATGTATTTCTGCAAAGTGTTAAAAATGAAACAAAATGTTCTTAAGAAGGATGAATAAGAGAAATGGTTATCATGATTATATCATTGCATCATTCATCAATTGGCATTTGGAGCAAGAACAACCTGCCTCTCAGTAGAATACAAAGTGTTATTAGTGGAGCAGTGGTATGGTACAGGTCCTCAAGATCAGAGTATTATGACAGAAGTACATCAAAAGTCTAGCACATATCACCTCTATCGAGTAGTAAGGGACATAAGTACAGAACATTCTATGGTGACATGCCTTCCATTCATGCAATCTCAATAATTTTCAAAGTGTTCTCCCAACAACTCTTATACACCAGTCTTGAGAAGCAAGGTATAAAGTCAGAAGAAGAAGGTCTATACACAACTCAGAGAGAAGTAATGCAAATATGGAAACTACACTGGGAAATGTGCAACCCTTTTCCATGGATGTCAAAGGGGGAGGAAAACCAACCAGAAGAAGAAAGGCTCTTCTAAAAATCAAGCAGAGGAAGAAAGAAACTTCTCAGAATGAAAGGGGGAGGAAGTCTTGGAGGAAGTATTGGAGTGTTGAAGGATGTGTTGCCATCAATGCCAAAGGGGGAGACTGTTGGAAATATTGTCATTGATGGCAAAGGAGCACAAAGGAGCAGAACCAGAACTATCATTAAGGCAAAGGAGCAGAGAAGCAGTAGCAACAAGGCAAAGAATCAGATCATGAAATAATGCAGTAAGAAAGCATAACAGAGAGGTAGAGGAGCAGCACTAGACCATCAGAAAAGGAAAAGGAGCAGCATTAGACCATCAGCAAAGGCAAAGAAGCAGAGAGGAGCAACTTTAGAATCAAAGGAGAAAAGGCAGCAAAGGCAGCAAAAAGGCAAAAGGCAGCAAAGAAGCAAAGGCAGCAGAGAAGCAGTTAAGGCAGAAAAGGAGCAAAGGCAACAAAACAACAAAGGCAGAGTCGTGAACGTGTTGGATCAAGTCGTGCATGTTTGGGTCAAGTCGTGAATGTGGGTAAAGTCGTGAACGAGTCAAGTATTTGACGAATAACTAGAAAGAAACGAACGGGCACAACCAAAGAAGCAAGGTAAACAAACCAGAGTAAAGATACAGCAAGGACCGTTGGATCTAGTCATTGATCAATGACAGAGGTTAAATCACATATCGCATATCGGCGAGTTTTACATTGATATGATAATAAATCGCAAGTTAAATTATTTAAAGTGCGATGCGAAGCAGATCAGCAAAGGAGTAGTGTGGACCATTGGATTGGGGCATTGATCAACGACGAAGGATAAATCGCATATCGACATATCAGCGAGTTTTACATTGATACGATAAGAAATCACAAGTTACACTATTTAAAGTGCGATACGAAGCAAATCAGCAAAGGAGCAGCGTGGACCATTGGATCAGGGCATTGATCAACGACGAAGGATAAATCACATATCACATATTGGCGAGTTTTACATTAATATGATAAGAAATCACGAGCTAAATTTTTTAAGTTTCGATGCGAAGCAGATCAACAAAGGAGCAACATGAACAGTTGGATCTGGGCATTGATCAACAAAGAAGATTAAATTTCATATCGCATATCGGCGAGTTTTACATTTATATGATAAGAAATCGCAAGTTAAATTGTTTAAGTTGTGATGAGATAAGTCACAGAAACTGCGAAATGCGAAGTGAGGGAGATGACGTGGTAGTGACACGGCGATGACGTTGCAGTGACGTGGCCCCGACCCCACAGATCGCATGTAATTTATGATGACGTGGCAAGGTGAGGTGCCAAGGTGACATGGCAGGATGACTTTGCACGATGACGTGGACCTGGCCCGCATACCGCACAGTGCATATCGCATAGGATAAGTTTATTTTTAAAGGTTAAAAATTGTGAGTTGCGACGGGGAGTTCGCTGCAATTTGCGAAATCACAAAATCGCAAGTATTGCAAAATTTTTATAATCTAAAAGTTGTGAAGTGTGATAAAGAGTCCCGGATGTGATGTAATTCCAAAGGAAAAATCCAAAGGATTTCAAATCCGTATGCAAAGCCTTTTCTGTTTCAAATCGCATCGGAGGAGGAAAAGGAGATTACAACATAAAATCTATGGAACGCGAAGTGTGATCTTTGAAGCAGATGCGAAGCAATTCAAAGGTAAATACTAATATATTTCAGGTCCAAGGTTTAATGTGTTTGCGTTGATTTTATGAAAAAAAACATGGAAGTGGAGGTCGACTTGGGTTACAAAGGAAAGGCATGAATGCATGAAAAAGGACCCGGAGCCCGTGCAGAACAGTTTTGTACGCAGTTGCGGCAGTGAGTTAAATGAAAATATGAACACAAGAGAATGGACTCGGGTAAATAGACCGGACAGTGCATTCAGAGAAGTTGAACGTTGCGGTTAAATATAATAGGCAGAGTTGGGAAAAGAAGGGTATAGTAGCACTATTTGAAACGTAATAACTGGGTCAAGTCGGGCAAAAAGACGGTTATGCAGCATAGTTAGAATATAATTGCATAAACATAAAAGACAAAGGGACAACAAGCAGAAGAGGACAAAAACACAGCAAAGCTAAGAAGCTGAAAGGGTTGAGTGAAATATTTGATTGTAACTGTAACTGTATTAATTATTTTATATTGTTTGTGATCCAAAGGCAAGTCTCCAAGGAAAAGCAAAACTATAATTTAATATTGAAACGAGTATATATATCATTGTAACATTCTCAATATGCTAAGTGAGAAAATGAGTGGGTGGAAGGAAAGATTCATGCCTATTCACTTCATATTCCCATATAGAATGCAAACAACCATGAAGTGATATCTATAAATTATTTTATTGTAATGAGGTTAGAGAGTGGAAGAATGAGAGAGAGCATGTAGAGAAGTTGTGTAGATCCAAATCTTGTATGAAGAAGATTTGAAGGCTGGAAGGGTAACAATGAAGAAGGAGTAAAATAGAGTTGATTTCCAGGTAAATTAGCATATAATTTTATTGTAGTGTGAGGAAGTAGGTGCTTCCATATCAAGTTGTAGCCTGATAGATGTTCAATGGTAGCTGGTTGAGGGAGGAGCCTCCTGAGGATTGTAGCTTGCAGGAAATAGATGGGAGTTGGAGCTTCCTTGCAAGTTGTAACTCGCAGAATAAAAGGTTGTTGCCTCCTATAGGTTGGAGCCTACAGGAAATTAGTGGTGAGAGGGAGTTGGAGCTTGCCTTTGCATCACAACAATAAAAATATGTGGTTTTCTCCCTTATGGGTTTCCACTTATATTTGTTGTCTATGTGCTTCATGATTATGTGTTGATGTGATGTTTTAATATGCTTAATTACTTGATGTCCACACATTATGTATTAAGTTGCTAATGAAATGAAAGTGTAAATGAGTTGAATGAAAAAGTTTAGATGTCCATGAAAGTATTAAACTGATTCACCTCCCGTCTCAGTTTAACTAAGGGTTCATCAAACACAAATCACTGCTGCTTTTCTTGATGCTGTCAGAAATTTCTCACTGTAGGTGTCAAAAACTGCTCACTGATGTTGTCGAAAACTACTCACTGTTGCACTTGTTGTTGACCGCCCACTGGATAATTTGTTGATTCTCACTAGCTGATGAAGATGCCCACTGGCTGATTTTGTTGATGTTGTCAAAACGTTCAGTTTGACAATCACCTTCAATTTCATTATCATTTTCCCCTTTGTTAGCTGAAAGGAGAGACAATCATCATCATTTCATTTTGGAACTCCCCCCTTTAAGGTGTAGGAGAGTTTCACCATCTTCATTTTACTGGAAAAGTTGTCTTCATGTGAGATTTAATCTGTTGATAACACATAGACAATTGTTTGACTGTAGATGACCACTTCCAAGGATCAATCCATGCATAATTTATCTTCTCTCTGGGTGGTTGATTTCGCTTACTATATATTTTTGATGAATGATTTTTCTTGCCACAATGGTGATAAGGACGAAGATCAAAACATGTACTCTCCATATGGCCATTTCTCTTACAATGGTTACACTTATTATGAGCATTGTCTAAAAAGCCCGCGTTGACAAATTGCACTAGTTTTGAGTAATCTCGAATATACAATTTGTTGTCTTTGGTGTAACCTAGGCTATGTCGGTATTTGTTGAAGGATATTTCTTCCCAAGGTCTGATCACTTTATTGGAAAGATCATCGTGTTGTTGTTATTCACACTTGCTGATGCTTCCAATATGTTGTCCTTGATTTATTAAATCTTCTGTATCACATTGGGAATCAATCATTAACAGTCAATCGGTTTGACAAGCTACATCAAACTGATCAATTTGATCTTTGGTACTACTCATTGCATCATTAAGTAGTACAACTTGCTGGCTAGATAAGATCACTCATGTCGCAACTGACATCAACTTGATTTATTAGATACTTCGTGTCACAATCTTCATCACTATGCTAAATAAGGTCACTTGTATCACAACTTTCATCTGATGTTTGGATCAGGTCTTTGGTGTCGCAACTTGCATCTACCTTCTCTGTATAGTGTGCATCAAGTAGTCTTGTTTTTCACTTAGTTTTATTTGGAGTGCATGAATGAGTTTTTCTTTAATTTTGAGCTCAATTTGAAAATCTTTTGCTGCTTCTAATGTGTTGGTCATTTAATCGATTGAGTTTTGATTCAGCTTCAACTTCCATTTCAGTAACTCAATTGTATTTTGTAACTCATGATTGCACTCTTTCAACTCTTTAATTTCCAGTCTGCACTTTGAAGATGTTTTCCACCTTTGGCCATTTTGGCACGCTTGCTTGTACTGGCTCGCTTGATTGAGTTTATCACGCTTGCTTGCTTGGGAATTTGCTTGATCTCGTTCTTGAATTTACGCTCACTTGGATAATTGAATGTTAGAATTCATACTTGATTGCTTGCCCGATTGTTGTTTTGAATTTTCACGATTGCTTGCTTTGAACTTGCACACTTGATTTGAACTTGTTTGATTGTGGTTTGAATATTATGTTTGGTTTCTTTAAATTTGAACTCACTCGCTTTTTTGATTAACTTCGCGCTTGCCTAAACTTTGTGAATTCTTCAATCAACTTCACACTGGCTCGCTTGATGTTGTGAAATTTGCAGTTGCTTGAACTCACTAACTTGATTGATCAAAATAAGGGTGTCAAAAATGCACCCAAGAGAAATGCTTAATGATTTTAATGACACTTAAAACAATGAAATAACTTGGCTCAATTAACTCAGTTGAAGAGAATTGGCTCACTTGTCCTCCTATCAATTCAAAACTTGGGTGTCGATTTCAACCGAGAATGCACCCTTACAATTCAACTCAGCTTGAATTTGATTATAAGAAACTTACAAATTATGATTTGCAAGTTAGAATTTTGTTTGGAGTGGAATTTTACCAAAAATTTGAAAGAGCATTGTTCGAAAGTTGATGTAGTTTTTGTTGTTGATGTAGATGACAATTTCATTAACTTTATTGCCTTGAGTAAATGATGTTGAATTGCATGTTGATGTAGAATCATTTTGAATGGTGATGTTGATAACTTGATATCTTCATTATGTTGCAGCTTCTTAATTTCTTGTACTTTCCTTATGTATGCTTGATGAGAACTCATTATGTGTAGCTTCTTGATTGCTTGTATGCTTTATTATGTGCATGAATTCATTTAATTTGTTGTGTACTCCATGTGTAGCATTTTATAAAGATAGTGTCAAAACTAGACACAAAACATAAGCAACATCAAGAATCATGCGCCATCATACTCATGGTTTACCTTAGATCCCCTTATTCAATTTCAGGCGGATCTAGGACACAATCACCACAAAAAATAGGTCTTTATTAAATTTTGAGTACATCAAATTTCACATTGTCATGGAATCTTCTCAAAGTTCTATAACTCCTTGGAAACAAATTATCTTCAAACTGACTCAACCGCCTAGAAGTAAAAACCTTCTTCAATAAAAGATTAAAATGACCTCCTTATAAAAAATACACCTTATCACTCCATTACAAGAATAAACCCTCACTCTATAAAAATCCCACTTGTCACTCCAAAAGAAACCGCATCTCTCCAAAAAAAAATTAATACACCTTAGTACAAAATTAATCTCAATCTTCACCCTTATGAGTCCCAAATAAAAAATATTTTATCTACTCCTTGTCTCTAAAAAAAAAAGAAAAATACTAATTTTTTCACACTTATCACTCCAAAAAATTACTAATGTGATGAAATCAGCTCAAAAAATAGAAGAAAAGAGAGATCAACGCCTTAGAAATACGCCACTTCGAGGGGGAAACCTCCTTTAAATTTACATAAATGAAAAATTCTTCGATGATACAAATGACAAAACCTCCTTCTATATATAGGAGTCCCTGGGGTCACAATATAATCCTAGCCGACCTAACAATAATAATGTAAGGGCACAATAATAACAATATGGGGGTTAGAGGGGTACAACAATAACAATAAGGGGGCTACACTAACAGCAATAAGGGAGTACACTAGTAATATAGGGACCTAACATGCCCCTCTCCTTCAAAAAAGCGTTCTCCTCAATGCTTGAGTAGCTCTAGATGCTTCTATATAAAATTCTCATCATCCCATGTAGAATCTCAGTGGGTAAGTTCTTCCACTTGATGAGATACTCTGAAATTAATCGATTTCGTAGTTGTCCAGTTCTTGTTTTCGCGACTGCTTTAAGTTCTAATATGATTTTTCCTTCCTCATCAAATTATGGCAATATTGTTTGAACTGGAAGTTTATCACCTATAACCTTCTTTAAGCATGAAACATGGAAAACTGGATGCACTTGCGAAGAAGCATGAAGCTCCAATTTGGGTGCCATAATACCAATCTTTTGCAACACCTTGTAGGGATCATAGTACTTTGGAAATAATTTATTATCCTTCTTAGCTTGCTTAAGGTACATTAGTTTGTATGGTTGTAGAAGTAAAAACACCCAATCTCCTACATCAAAACTTCTCTCGCTGCGATGTTGATCTGTCTGTTGTTTCATTCTATTTTGTGCCAAATTTAGGTTATCCTTTAAGAGTTGGAGAACTAATTGTTGATGCTCGATGTGATCTTCCACTCCTTGAACCTTAGAATTTTCTCTTAAAGATGATGTGATGGACGGTGGATGATATACATAAACTGCCATAAATGGGGTGATTTTTGTTGCATTATGGAAGGAAGTGTTATACCACCATTCAGCCAGAGGTAACCACTTGACCCATTGTGTTTGTTTATCATATACAAAACAATGAATATATCCTTCCAAACATTTGTTCACTATCTCAGTTTGACCATCGGATTGAGGATGATAATATGAGCTATGAGCTAGTTGAGTACCCAAACAATAAAATAATTCCGTCCAAAAATTTCCAGTAAAAATGGGATCTATGTCACTTAAAATAATCTTTGGGTTTCCATGTAGCTTTTGAATTGTTTCCATAAATGCAGTAGCAACTGTACTTGCTTTAAATGGATGAGATAATGCACAAAATTGTGCATACTTGGTAAGTCTATCAACTACCACCATGATGACACTCTTTCCTTCGGACTTGATAAACACAATGGTAAAATCAAGTGGAAATCTCCTCTGTTGACTTGTAATGGATAAAGGTTGTAGAAGACCGGGGGTCTTAATTGTCTCAACTTTATTTTGCCGGAAAACCAAACATTCTACCACAAACTTTTGAATATCAGATTTAAGGCCATCACAAAAAAGTTATTTTCTCACCCTATGGTAAGTTTTAAAAAATTGTGAGTGTCCTCCTAAAGGAGACGTGTGCAATTCCAAAAGAATCTTTTGTTTTAGTTGGGAATTCTTAAAAATATATAAACGATATTTGTACCATAAGGAATCATTTTTCCAACTAAATGTATCAGATGTACTAGGATCTCGCTGCAACTTTTGAATGAGTGTCCACACTTCTTCGTCCTTCTTCCATTCATCCCTTGCTTCAGTTATCCAATCTTGTTGTATAATAGAAATGGCACAAAGAAATGTTTCCACCTCTTCATCATTTCTTGAGAGTGCATCTGCAACAACATTTAGCTTCCCTTTTTTGTAGATAATTTAAAAGTCATAACCCAACATCTTTATGACCCATTTTTGCTGCTCTTCTGAAGATAGTTTTTTTTTCCAAAAAGTGTTTAAGACTATCATGATCAGTTTTTAACTTGAAGTGTCTTCCCATTAGGTAAGGTCGCCATTTCTTTAGTGCATGTAGTATTGCCAACATTTCCTTCTCATAAATAACTTTATGTAAATACTTTCCTTTGATTGGAAGAATTTCAAACAAGGATTATGCAATTTGAAAAAAATACACACATTTTTCTTGCTTTTGAGGAGCTCGATATTGAAACTGAATTATCTATGTGATTTTGGATCTTCAATATCTAAAATTCGGTCCTCTAGTAGCCCTATGAATCTTCTTTTGAATGCCCTGAAGTCTGACTTTGATTTGGATGCTTTGGGGCAAAGGATTATGCCCATCCCAATCTCCCACCACTACAAGGAAAAGACCCTGCACGGATGTTTTGAGGAACCCCTTATAAAAATACATACATGCGACTGGAAGGGAGTTACTAGAGGATGTTAGGCAGCGAGAGGGTTTTGCGGATGTTTTTTGCTCGGTGCGCTTATCATTCAACATCGCACCGGTGCTCCTTACAAGAAAGCACCGGTGCACAAAACATTGGCCTGCCCAGACACGAGTGCGCTCTGTACACACCTACCCAGTGCGTCGTATTACTGTAGAGCACTGGTGCTTCACAACTCTTCTGCACCGTTGCATCAAAAAACACCGCGCCAAAACCGAAACCGCTCGGTCTTCACAAATCTAGAGCTCTCAGTTGCTAGTGCGCTCTATAAGCGAAAGCACCGGTGCGCACAAAACATTTTCACATCGGACACTGTGTGCTCCATACACACCCACCCAGTGCGTCTTATTACTGCAACGCACCGGTGCTTCACAATTCTTCCACCTTTGGTGCATCATAAAACACCATGCCAAAACTGAAACGCAGTCTCGATGTTCGAATGCACGCGGGCATTACCGCGCCAAAACAGAAACGGACCGATGCGTTCGTATGAAACAACACCGCTGCGCCTATAAAACACGTGCCTTTGAAATAGGGTTACCAAAAAAAAAAAAAAAAAAAAAAAAAAACGCATTTTTCGCATTTTTTCTGTCAAACACCAAACACTGATGCACTCTACAAGAGAAAGCACTGGTCGCACAAAACATTGGCACACCAGACACTGTGCGCTTCGTACACACATGCCCGGTGCGTCCTATTACTGTAAAGCATCGGTGCTTCATGACTATTCCGCTACGATGCATCATAAAAAAACACGCCAAATCTGAAACCGCACAGGTGCGCCTATAAAACCCCGCGCACCAGAACAGGGTTAAAAAAAGTAATAATAATAAATAAATAAATAAAATTATGGCCACAAAACCACATTTTTCATTTTTCTCAGTACTCTAGAGCTCTTAAGCATCGGTGCAATTTATCCTTCTCTAAGCCGCCCTAACATCGATGCTCCCATTGCACCCATTCCACGCGATGCTGTTGTACATTGACCACCAATCTCCAGCTTGCATTTTACAAAACGGTGGGCAAGTTTTCTTTTGCAAATTCTACAGCCAATATGCCTCCTCGATGGCGAAATGTACAGGTATTTTTCTAGTTTTTCCATAATTAAGCTTTCTAGCAGATTAGAACTTGAAATAATCTTAAAATTAACCATTAAAAAAGATTTTATTTTATTTTATTTTATTTATTTATTTATTTTTGGTCGTATGGTGCGCACGAGCCGTTCGACTCGCACCGGTAAGAAGTGATGCCTGTAAAATTTACCAACCTCACCTCAACCGGTGCTAACGGTATATGCACCGTGTCTGGGGCGGTATTGAAAGGCGCCCCGCATTATTTTAATTAAAAAATAAATAAAAAATTTGCGGTGCGGTAATTTAGCGGGGCGCATCGTTGACCATGGAAATAGCAACGCGATGCGTAGATGGATATATCCACCCCGGTATCTGTCAGCACATAGAATTCGACATTCTGACAAGGTCAACGGTGTGGCCGGGTAAAAGATCGCACCGTTGACTATGTAATTTGTTAGGAAGTCGGAGCGTATATTTTAGTTAGCGCACTGCTCTTCTTACAACATATATAGTCAACGGTGCTTGAAAAAAATTCAGGCACACTGCATACGGTGCGTTTTATGTCATCTGGTGCATTGCCTCTGGTGCTCTACAAACAAAAGCCACACTGGAACCAGTGCATGACTGTTTTTTTGGTGCACCGTTTGGTCGTCTTTTTTTCCCCTTTTTTTTTTTTCTCCAAAAAAAATTATATATGCATATTCCTAAATACATGTCTGATTTAATAAAAAAAATATATATTTAATATGTCAATGATTCAGAGAGAACAGGAGGAACAACAGCAACAACAAGCGGAGCAGTATAACATGCTTCGCCCGTGAGAGGCACGAAAGAGGGAGAGAGATGCGTACCCTCGCCCTATTACAGTAGATACCTAGGGGCTCCTAAGGCAGGTAGGCCTCCTCAAGTTCTATGAGGAGGCTACTTCCCTAAAGGCCCATAGTGTGTTTTTAAGACATCTTACCGCAGGTGGAATGCCCACCAACAAGTTTTCCACGGTGGTCCTGACCAGTGGTGCACACCCACTAAGGAGGATATTTATTTCATTACAGGGCTATCGAGGAGAGGGGTGGGTTTTCCCTCGTTCCCAGAGGTTCCAGCTGGTTGTGTAGCAGGGAGTCAGTTAGTTTACTCCCAGAGATACATTGGAGCAGATGTATTGTCTCCTTCAAAGTTTCAGGTCCCTGGAGGTCAGCTACGTATTGGTGTATTTGGTAGATAAGACGTGTAGTGCCTCTCACTCCTCATTTCGACCATTTCACGTAGCACCAATGACGGGAAACACATTATTTGTGCACTTCTATGTTATGTTAATTCTTTAGTACAAGAGCCACGACTTGTCAGGTGGTCTGCCATTTTTTTTGCGGCAGTTTTGTATGGTCTTAAATAGATGTTGTGCTCATGCACAAGGGAGGGTAAAATTCCCTTTTGATTCAGAGATTTTTTGTTTATTTTTTGAGAGGTTTCTATAGATGAGGCATGCTTTTGTTCGGCAGCCTCATAGGCCGATGTAGGAGGCCCGGATGCACATTTGGGGGCAGATGATGTCGAAGAGGGGAGAGACTATGTTTCCAGCCAGGAT
Source organism: Pinus albicaulis (assembly GCA_034641835.2). Classification (NCBI taxonomy): domain Eukaryota; kingdom Viridiplantae; phylum Streptophyta; class Pinopsida; order Pinales; family Pinaceae; genus Pinus; species Pinus albicaulis. Next base: position 1,318,681,454 of record CM076570.1, read on the forward strand.
ATTGCATGATGCACTAAAATTACTAGCCAGTGTTAATGAGCTGCATCCCTTCATTATGGTGCCCTGTCCTTAAGCTGGATTGGATTGGCAAGGGTGTGCCAACATCCTCTTCACAGATGATGAGTCGCCAGATGATAGAGGTAATATTATTGTTTTATTTATATTTACTCTAACATGTTCTTTAACTTGTTTTATTAAATTGTGTAATGAAATTGTCTAATTATTGTTGTGTACTTGTATATATTTTGTAGACATTGGCTCTTTTGATGGCGAGAAGATGCCGAAACAACCACATGATCCAGGTGTGGATCCTGATGATAATCAGGACATGGCAAATGCCGAGGATCATGATTAGGAGGCTGGTGCAGAGAGACATGCTCCTGCTAGTGCATCAGTACCACCTTTTGTTAGGCGCGATCGACCTGATACTAGATACATAATGGAGTTGGGCGACCAACTTAGTGCATTGCTTGTTGAGGCGGGCATCAGGCCCACTCATTATAAAGACATACAGGCCAATGATAGGCTATTACAGATGTGGAGAGGCATGCTGCGTGACATGTACAGCTTGATGCGGTGTGTCCTAGGAGCTACAACAGCTGTTATGTGACTGAGGAGGACTGTTGCACGTTATAGGCATGGTCGAGCTACAACACATGATGGACATTTCGCGAGCAGCGACTCATCTCATGATCATTCAACTCGCGTCGCGCCTGATGAGCATGAGGCTCCACTATCATCTGGCAGTCATCATGGAGATGAGGCTAGACCATTGGCCACGTCCAGTCAGTAGCCTACAACATCCATCTGTACTAGTCATGATCATGAGCAGGCTGGACCATCGAGCGTCGAGGCACTGTTGACACCAGCAGGCCCTCTGCTGATCACAGCATATTGATGTTGTACTAACACCGACTGATCCATGATATTTATATTACAATTGTATATTTTTAACATTATATATATATATATATATATATATATATATATATATATATATATATATAGTCCATGTATTTTATGTTCACGTTGCAGTTGTAATTAATTTACATTTTGGTGATCATTATGATGTGTATATTGTTAGGTCATGTTAGATATGTTCATTTAATTTTTAGCTTGTAGATAGATGTGTATGTGATAGCATGAGTTATTTGACATAAGATGTATATTTGATGTTTGTGTTGTGATGATGTTAATATATATTGTTAATTTGATGTTTGAATGTGTTTTTTAGTCGAATATGATGTTTGTACGATGGTTATTATGATTGTGATGTTTATTAATTAATTTAATATTAAATGACCATGATATTTATTAAATATTATGTCGTGATTGTAATTGAAATTGAAATTTTAATTGTATGTAATATTGTAAAATTGTATTTGTATTTGTATTTGTAATTGTAATTTTAACTGTAATTGTATGTAAATTATTTGATGTAAAATTTTAACTGTAATTGTAATATTTAATTTATAGTGAAATGATTGTAATTCTAATTCTAATTGTATGTAAAATTCTAAAATTGTAATTGTAATTCTATGTAAAATATTTGTAAAATTGTAATCTTAATTGTAAATGTAATTCTAATTCTAATTGTATGTAAAATATTTGTAAAATTTTAATTATATTACTGTGAAATGATTGTAATTGTAAAATTTTAATTGTAAATGTAATTGTATGTAAAATTAAAATTGTAATTGTAATTCCAAGTAATTGTATGTGAAATTGTAAAATTGTATTGTAATTGTAATTGTAATTTTAACTATAATTGTATGTAAAATATTTAATGTATTGTAAAATTGTATTGTAATTGTAATTGTAATTTTAACTATAATTGTATGTAAAATATTTAATGTAAAATTTTAATTGTAATTGTAATATTTAATTTATTGTGAAATGATTGTAATTGTAATTTTAATTCTAATTGTATATATGACAAATTGTAAAATTCTAATTCTAATTCTAATTGTATGTAAAATTTTAAAATTGTAATTGTATTTGTAATTGTAATTGTATGTAAAATATTTGTAAAATTGTAATTGTAATTGTAATTGTAAATGTAATTCTAATTCTAATTCTATTTGTATGTAAAATATTTGTAAAATTTTAATTGTATTACTGTGAAATTATTATAATTGTAAATGTAATTGTATGTAAAATTAAAATTCTAATTCTAATTGTATGTGAAATTGTAATATTGTAATTGTATGTAAAATATTTGTAAAATTTTAATTGTATTAATGTGAAATGATTTTATTAAAATATTTAAATTTGTAAATAATTGTAAAATAATAAATCTAGAATAATATGAATTTTTGTAACATAATAAAGTTTAGAAAATAATGCAAATAAATTCATGTACTTTAGAATTATCATTATTTTATTATGATCTTACATACAAAAAAAAAGAACGTTATACAGTCCGGTGCACTTATTATCATAACACACACCGGTGCGTCTTATTACTCAGACGCACCGGTGCTTCACAACTCTTCTGCATCGATGCATCATAAAACACCGCGCCAAAACAAAAACATCGATCTTACAAACCGCCTCGGTGCGCCTATAAAATAGCGCACACCGGAACATGGTTATTCTGTAAAGTACAGTATTAGAGCAGCGGAGGGTTCGAATCACGGACAATAAATTTTCTGAAGAGATGAGGGTTTGAAAAGACGAGAGTTCAAATTTTGGCTGAGAAGTTTATAGCAGAGAAAGTGAGTGATTTAAATAGAAAGACGGACAAAGATGCTTACAGGGATGCAGACGACTACAAAGCTCAACAGAGTACAAAAGGAGTACAGGTTGAGACCGACAGAGAGCATTCGGTTGAGGCCGATGATAGGGTTAAGAGGTCCCATAGTGGAGAAATGGAGAGCATAGTTGATGGTAGAGAAAGATCAAACGAGGCAGTTGATAAAACCAAGAGGCATCATGAAGGGAAGGATTCTCATTCCCTTAAGGACAGTAGAGAAAGATCAATTGACGTTGTTGGTCGGGCTGGTAGGTCACATGAAGGGAAAGGTTCTCTAGAATGCATTTAAAAGCAGCTGGGAGTATTGTCCGAGCTTCGGTTGGCTTACATAAACTTTTACCAGCAAAGCTGACTTTGCATAAAATCAGATCTTTGGCTTTCAATTGAACCTGAATGGCATCTCTAACTTGTATGAGTTGTGGTCTTGTGGATGAAACCAGTAAAAAGTCTGCTTGTATTATAAATGGAAATTCAATGATCATTTATGTGGGAAGAAAAGCATAGATACCTGCAGCTACAATATTTCCACCTGTAAATCGGTTTCCCATTGGAAAAATTACTGTAATAGCATATTTTGCAATGTCTTTCCTCTGCTCAACCCTATACTCAGTTTATATGGGATCCATTTCCTCCACATGTAATAATTGCATCGTCTAGTTGAAAATCGATCTTCTTCTGCTAACAAATGCAGAATGAAGGATTCGTTGTAATTTCTCCCAAAACATTACCCTTCTGCAGATTATATTTACTAATTGCTGGCAGAACATCCGTCTACCTGCAGATTATATTCTAAAACATATTAGTTGCAAATATTTAAGTGCCAATTATAATAGGTTCACATGCCACAATTGCCTACTTGGGCCCTGTAGTATTGCATCTTTACATGCCCCAGATTGCATTCTCTCCACATAATCAGTGGGGACCTCCTGCAATAAACAAAATGCATTGGAAGAATAGTTATTTCCATCAAGAATTTATCCAATTCCAATTCTCAATTTTAATTCTAATTCTAATTCTCAAGAATAAACAAAATTCTAATTCTCAATTTCTATGGTTGGAGTTCACTAAATTTTGGTGTACACACTTAAAAGTAAGTTCGGTGTCTTAACCGCAAATCTGTGCTACTGTACATATAACCGCACCAGTGCCGGTGTTACAAAAAGACGCACCGATGCGGTGATATTAAGTGACACACCGGCGACGAAAAAATAAAAATAAAAAAATTGTGCCAAAATATTTTCAAAAATCTAATTTCGTAAAATAATTCTTTAAATACTAAACACTTTTCATTATTTCACTATTTTTGCTAAAATTTGCAGCCAAATATTTGCAGAAGACATACCTCGAGCAAGAGAGCATGAGGGCATTGTGGAGCAGCGAAATACGTTCGAACAGAAGTATTCAAACAATCAAAAACCAAACTTTCAGTGATTCAAACCTTGTATTATAGAATTTCAAACCATCTCGTGATTAAATTTGATTTTTTTCTTTTACTTTTTTTTTTTCCGCATTTTTATCCATTTTTACCTTAAACCCTTCATTTTTTTGTTTTTTCCCTTTCTTCTCCCTGTTTCTGTGATTTCAGAATTATGGTTTTTCATTTTAGATTGACATCAAACCCATGGGACGAATTGCATTGTCAGATCCCAATCCATTCGGCCATTGCGTGAATTTTTGGAAAAAATGGAAATTTTTTTATTATTTATTTATTTATGTATTTTATTTTTTAAATCGGTGCACCTTGTGTAACCTAGCGCACTGGTGCGTTGTATTATAAAGCACACCACGCAAGTACTGTGTAATAAAAAGATTGAAAACAATTTTTTTAAATCAATGTGTCATATCTGAAATAGGGCACCAGTGCTCCATGTTATGAGGATAGCACCGTATGGTCTATTACACTATTTGTGTGGTGCGTTTATAATACCCCATGCACCGTACGATCTATTATACTGTTTTGCAGTGCATTGGTAATACCTCCACGCACTAGCGGCAATGCGTACATCAAGAAAGACGCACCAGTGTCTTGATATTTATTTTTTACCTGAAAAATTGACAATTTATTTATAAATATATTAATGAATGATATGGTACAAGTTTCAGATTGATAAAGAAATTTCTGACAAGAGATCAAGTAATAAAAATACTGATAACACATCAAGAAAAGCAAAAAATGCAAATTATTTATAAATTCTCTATAAAAAATATTATTTTTGAACTATGTAAGTTTAACTAATATGTATTATTTACTATGTATCATGCAGAGCCACAATACGACGAAGCTCGATAAGATTATTTCTGATCTAGGACCAGAAGAGCGTAAAAGTTTTATGGAAAAATTGCAAAAGAATGAATCAGGTGAATGAAAAAATACTATCGATCCAATATGAGTTTCTTTTTTTAATTATAATTAATAATATACTTAAAATTTTTGGATAACATGTGTCAAACAGTCTATTAATTCACATCTGTTTAATGTTCTACAGGGACCAACAACTCATAAATGTAATGTTGTTTAAAAATAATAATAATAATAATAAAATAAAATAAATAGAACATGCAAATGAAAATGATTTGCTCCTTAGCTCATCTAGAGTGGTGTTGGAAGTTAATGAAAGTGGGAAAAACTTTTACAAAAGTTTAAGGGATCTAGTGGAACGAATGTATAGACGTTATTTTCACTTACAATGCAAAAATCAATCCGATGATTCAAAGAACCAAATTTTATCTAAACTACAAGAAGAGTTTCCAGAGAATTAGTCGATGAGACATGTCAAACTTTTAATAGCAAAAACGTAAAAAAGAAAAGAAAAGGAATGAATGAAAAAATAATATTCATTTAAATGTTTGTCTAGAAATATCACTTTTGTTATATTTACTTTTCAGATAACAATATAAAAATTAAATATTTTATTGTCATGTTACATTTTCAGTGATATTATGAAAATCTCAAAAGATGAACGAGCTGATATCAGAAATATGTTAGTAGGAATGTCCAAAAATGTGTACAAGGAGATGGTTAAAGAAATGGACAAAATTGCATTGCAAGAGGAGCCATCTCAACAATAACGTGCTTCAAATGTAATATGTAATCATTGAATTTTTCGATCATTAGGTACAATAAATAAACAATTTAGCATTAAATATTAATTCTCAATATTTTTCTTACAGAAAATAAAATAAAATGGAACTCATTCAGCACATAAAACAGGACGACAAGGAAGAAAATGGTTGATATCTAAGTTTGTGAGTAATTGCTACTTCCTTATAACAACTTAACTAGATTTAATTTTTGTATTTTTTAAATTGTTTTACAAAAATCATCATTGAATGTTTTCAAACAGGTGCTAACATACAAAGAAGAACCATCAGACGAATTGATTGAAATTGGGTTAAATATGGGTTGTGAATATATGTTGGCATATTAGAAATTAATTGTGGAATTTGTAAGCATCTATCGATCTTGTTTTACTTAGCTCCGTCTATAATTAATAGAATGAAAACATCTTTTATATTAAATAGATGATTTGTTATAGGGTATAAAACTTGTAGGAAACAAAGTATGGAATTGCGCCAACAGATGAAATTTTGAAAGATGGCATGGTACATGGTTTTGAAAGAATGTGTATAGTTTATGAGTCAATTGTTACTATGGTACGTCATTTTTCTTTTCGATTTACATTGATGTATATTATTTAATACGGCAATTTTTATTATTCTCACCAATGTATATACACTCATTTTAGTTTATTTTTATATTTGTAGATGGAAGGTGAAGAAGAAAAAAACAATCAACACTGTGAACAAAACATTCCTGAAAATAACCCAAGTCATGGAAGTAGCTCTAGTAGTGACAACAGTTCAAGCGAAGAATGATGATCACTATGTTTGGATATCAAAGTAAGGCGTTGTATTTTTTGAAATATGTCTGTGAAATCAGACATTTTATTTAATGTAATGGACATAGTGTTGCAATTGAAAGACAAAGGGATACCAATAACTGTCCCATTTTGTATGATAAAGACTGTCTTATTCATATATATTATATATCATAAAATATGTTTTAATTTATTCTATTGCGTTCTCCATTGTCGTTCTCAAATGCACTAATAAAAATTTAATTTATATGGATATTGTTATAAGATATATACGTGTCGACTTTTGATGAATAATGAATTTAAAACAATCACAATAATTGCACTGTCATGGGTCAATGTTTGTAAAAAATACAAAATGAAAACCGGTGCGTGTAAGTAAATATACGCTGGTGTGTTTGTATTGAGAAGCACGTCGGTGCGTTTCTATGACCTATGGGCACCGAACAAGCACCAAAACCAATTAAAAATATCAGTGCATTTGTGCGGTACAATGCACTGGTGCGTTTATGTGTCTATACGCACCGGTGCTGTTGTACGATCTATGGGCACTGCACAAATACCGATACCAATTATAAATCTCGGTGCGTTTGTGTGATACTGTGCACCGACGCGTTTATGTGTCTATAAGCACCGGTGCATTTGTACGACTTATGGGCACCACACAAATACCGATACCAATTATAAATCTCGGTGCCTTTCTGTGATACTGCGCATCGGTGCATTTCTATATGTCTACGCACTGATGCGTTGATATGACCTATGGGCACCGCACAAATCCCAAGGCCAATTAGAATGGCCCCATGCGTTGTATCACCAACACTACGCCTGGCGTTGTTTTATACCTTAATGGCTCGGTGCATTCTCCTTCGACCGCCTCGGGGCGCCTTCTACATGTATGCACCGGTGCGTTAAAGCTAAAGTAGCACATCGATGAAAAAAAACATCTGTAATAATCTTCGGTTGCCCATTTTTTTAGTTGTGTTGAATTTCCATTAAAAACTCCGCCAAAACCTTCGTAACCATAAATGAATGTTGTAGAAAATGTTTTTTTGATAATTTTGGTCAATTTTATAGCACTAAATACCTTCTTTATAACCTCCGTTAGAGGGTCTTTTCCTTGTAGTGAATAATGACCTAATTATGGACTAATTCAGTATAACGAACTTGTACGGATTGAAACGTGTCACAATTTCCTCCTTTGGCTCTTAAATTGATACACAAGAAACCACAGTCTGTTTTTTTTTCAGCCACATTTTACAAAATTCCAATCCAATGCTCAAAGAGAAAGTTGTGACGATTTTCCCAAGGTCACCTCTTTTAGATGAAATTCGGGAGCTTGCAAAACCCTAACTTCCACAGATCATATCTCTGAAAAATATTGTGAACCAAGATCTAAAATTTTTACACGACGTTCCTCTGGATTTCGAATTCACGTAGTAAAACTTTTAACTTTTGAACCTTCGCAAAAAAGAAAAAAATAGAAAAAAAAAAAAAAAAAAAAAAAAGAGAAGGGGGTGAAAATGCCACAATGACCTGATTGGAGCAGCAAAACCCTAGAATTGAAAGCTCTGATACCAAATGTTATGAAATCAACTCTAGAAAAAAGAAGAAAAGAGAGATCAACGCCTTAGAAATAAGCCACTTCAAGGGGGCAACCTCCTTTACATTACATAAATGAACAATTCTTTGATGATACAAATGACAAAACCTCCTTCTATATATAGGAGTCCCTAAGGTCACAATATAATCATAGCCGACCTAACAATAATAATGTAAGGGCACAATAATAACAATATGGGGGTTATAGGGGTACAACAATAATAATAAGGGGACTACACTAACAACAATAAGGGACTACACTAGTAATATAGGGACCTAACAACTAACCTTAAAAATCACTAAAAAATTAGTAATTTCCAAATATAAGCTACACTTTGTTCCTCCACACCTTATCTCTCCATTCATTTTAGTTTAAAAAATGTAATAATTATTATTATTATTATTATTTCCCTTAAATTACTTTATAAAAAAGTGGAAAAATCACTTTGTGTTCAAACTTAGAAAACATGAACCATACTGGAATTAAAATTATAAATAATGCACCAGCCTTATGAAATTTGTTGGAAAAAAATTTGGGCGCAGTTCAGGCACAATTAAGGGTAGGGATTTCATGGTGTTGGCTCCTCCAAGTTGGTTCAACGTTGGTCCTGCAAGCTCCTATGCAATGTTAGCTCAAGGAAAAAATAACTTTGGAGATTACTGCGAAGAACAGGGTCGTTGTTGCTGCTTCTTCCCAAGAAGGATCGACTTCCTCAGATGCAAATTTCGAATCACCGCACAACTCTTTAGAGTGAATGGGGTCTCTATTAGGATAATTCTAATCAAATTCTCCTTAATTAGTGATCAATTATTATGCTACTGGATCTGAATAACGCAAATGTCAATCTTCGTCCCCTCATGCAGGTTTTGGACATCAGGCAGATCGTTACCACTCAAATCAAACACATAGTCTCCATGCATATAGCTCTGTAGGTTCTCACTTGCTTGCAGGTTTAAAGTTTCACACTGTAGAGAAATGATGATCACCAAGTTGTTCAATGATATTACGAAGAGGAGCTCTTCCATGCAAAAACTTCGATGTTGAGGTTTTCTTTAGTTGTTGCTTCTTACACGGAAATTGTCAAAAATGGGAAATTTCTCAAATTCCATTCGGGATGCTCCTCGAGCTTTCTGAGCCTCGAATTCTATAATCTTGGGAAGTTCTGAGTCATTTTATTGCATAAAATACCCATCTTACAAGGCTTAGATCTACTATCCCAAATTGTTGGGACCATTCAACGCATCCATATTTGTAAACTTTGATTATGGAGTCGATATGCGGGCTTAGGTGTGCAGCCTATGAAAGATTCTCATTCTCATTTCACAGATCAAGCCTGACCACTGTAAAGAATCCAACAGCATGAGAAGACAAATCATAAAATATTATGATGAATTCCACCACCAGAGTGCATAAGGCATTGGAAAATCGATCTTAGAGACTCACATTGAATTCAATTCACACCTCTCACATTTTGTTATGCTCTTTTGTAAGTAGCAAAACCATAAACTGGCTTATGGGTTCAAATATAAAGGAACGTCAGGTCTGCATACTATGCAATGTACGAGTCTCAAACAACAACTATTGCAATAACCTTTTTGCAATGATGAATAATTCAATTCAATTCTCCAATACAGCTCAGATTCCTCCAAGACACAAGCCACAATTCACGATACTACGCTACCCACTCTACTTCACGCTCCACAGTCAGCGTGTATGTTGGATTCTTTACACGCTGCTCCAATTTTTCACTATGAGCATGTTCCAAAGGTGGATCAATCCTCCATTCTCATAAACAACGATCCACTGTTTTGCTCACATATCAATCAATGAAAAAGGTGCCAATAAATAATGTTATGTCGATTCCACACTGTTAGATGATCCAAAAATAAATATTATCATAGGTTATAAAGTTTGAATAAAATAATTATTAATTTAAGATATTAAATTAATAATTATTATTCTAGAATATTTAATTAGTTTATGGAGACATTTAGAATTAGCTTATTGTTGTAACAAGATATGACTCTCCAAATGTGTTGTATCTTAGGCCTTTTTGTTAGCTAGTTATTTGGAATAGTATTTAATGTAAGTGGACACTTGTTGTTTAATAAGTAATCCATAATTAGTGGAAGTTGGGACATTGAGCTTATAAGCAGCTCATTGCAAGAGTGTTTTTATTGTTCGGGTGTAAACTCTTGCATAATTCCAATGTAATTGTTTTTTCTGATTAATAAAATTACGTGTCTGAGGACACTTCGGCCATTATTGTGGTATCAGAGCTATAGTAATGCTGCAGTGGATATGAGGAGGAGATTCCAGGTCTACAAGTTCTTGGAAAACTCCATGAATTGATCAGCAAATGATTGGTATGGAATTTGTCAAGTTTTTTGTTTAAAAGAACAGGAATTTAATTATTGATTTTAGATTTGTAGATTCTACAATCAATTTTATTATCAAAACAAAAAAAATTGCGGATTGATGCATCCAATTTACGGTCCTTGTTAAAGCGGTGTCTCAAAGAAAAAATTGCGGATTGATGCATCCATGCACTTTCGCTTTCCTCTTTTTATTCCATAATCATTCTATAATTTTTCACTAAGTATGCTGGCATGGACCATTCTGTTGCCAATACAATCTGCAAACATTTTTATTTGTTGAAATGTGCTTTGAATATGCTGGCGTGGACCACTCTGTTGCAAAACGGTGCTGTTGTGTTGAACTGTAGCTATTGGATGCAAACCTGTTACTCGAATTTGAGATACCGGGACGCTGGAGCTAATGCCATGAACTGTTTTAAGTTGGATTAAAGTAGCGTTACAATTGACGTAGTGATTGAATTAAAGCAACGATTCAATGCACACCTTTCACACTCGGGTGCTTCTTTTTCTTTTTCTTTTTTTTTACTTTCAAAGTATTGACATAACGCACTGTGTAGCATAATAATAATTGTGGGCATGCTCTCATAACTCGAGAACAGGAAACGACCTTGGGCAGTTTTTTGAAGAGGCAACCATGTCCTTAAGATATGATCCGTGAAACCACAAAAACTTAGGCTTTCTTTTGTGTAAATGCCTTCCCTGTCAACATCATATCCCACCTCTAAATCCCTCCTGGATACCTCTTCAAGACTTGCATAATCTTTATGGGATCTCGAGATAGGATCAACCATAGCTCAATTTCTCCGATATTTACAAAATTCACTAATTTTGGAGTATAAGAAATTATGAGTTCGAAAAATAAAGACGACTCCAGTGCTTTAAAATGTGAAATACGCTTTATGATGCAGCCAAAGTGGCCGAGAATGGACAGGAAAACCGTTAAAAATTTTGGCTATCGAAATCACCTCTAATGCTGATTTGTGGCGCAAGAGGAAAACTGCCAATAACGAAGCAAAAGCCTATATCGGTCTGCCAGACTGCCTTGGAAACTTAGCGCAAAGACTTGTGTAAGCATTTGAAGATGCAAATGCGCGAATGCCATATTTGAAGAACAAGTCAAAATTCAGCATTTGACAATGTTTGCCTTTTTAAAGATAAATCTGAAAAATATTTGCTGGAGAGATAAGGTATATTTTTTATGTAATGTTAATGTAATATTTTAGGAGTAAAGTAATTTTTTTTTTTGTAATGGAGTGATAAGGTACATGTAATGTCATATTTAGGTTATTTGTAATTTTTATTGGAGTAATAAGGCGATTTTTTTGTAATTTGTTTCTGGAGAGATAAGTGTGACTCAAAGTAATTTTACTTTGAGGGGGGGTAACTTTTTTTTTACCAGATTGTACAAGAGCATCATTGTAAAAGTCAAATTTTGAAAGTTACCTTGTAAATATTTGAGAAATTGACTGGAGCCAAGTGCAGAGCTCAGTCATTTTTCTCCTATTTCAACGACTATTCGAGGGTCAAGGCTAAGCCCCAATAGATCATTTTTTGGGGCATGTGTCGTGGCGTGACAAGTTGCTCAATTTTTGTGCTTGATTCTTTTGGTGCACTGCTTCAACACTCCAATGTCGAAATTAATTAATCTCTTCTCTAAATCTGATAAGCTCGGAGGAGTGATATCCTATAAGACATGGTGACGTCTAATTGAAAGCACTCTTATTTATAATGAATTATGGCATGGCATTTGTGATGGCAACATTAAGCCAAATAAACCAACAGATCCAGATTCACTTGCAAAATGGGAAATAAAAGATGCCAAGGCATTAGCTCTTATAAGAGCTTCAGATACTAATGAAATGTACACACACATTGAGAATTCTTCAGATGCATGGGCTGCTTTACATACATTCAAAGATCTCTTTGATACACAACCTTAATCAAAGAATGTTGATCTTCAATTAAAATTGCTTCAACAGAAATTAACTGAAGGTGGTGATGTCCTTGAGTACATTTCACGACTTAAAAACATTAAGCAAGAAATCATCAATGTTGCTTTTCAAGCTGTTGATGAAAGCTTCTTAACTACAATTTTAGTTGCTGGATTGCCATCATCATATACTCATTTTTTGGAAACTTTGCAAGTCACTGGCAAGTTAGAGAAGATCAAATTTGATGAAATGAGTGACATGTTAGCACAACATGTTAAAAACTTCGGGAAGAAGCAGATTGGGGAAGATGTCTTCCTCACCGAAGCCAGTTCAAGCAACTCCTCAGCTGACAGTTCTAAAAACAAAGGAAGAGGTAATTTCAATCCAAATCAAGCAGCGCAAGGTCATGGTTGCAGTCAACATAGAGGAAACAATTCCAACAGAGGCTCCAATTCAGGCAGAAACAATTTTCAAGGCAGAGGCAACAATCAAAACAGAGGATATCAGCAAGGCACATGACAGAGTCCAGGGAGAGGATAATCTCAAAATAGAGGACAAAGCAAAGGTCGAGGACAGTCTCAAGGAAGAGGACAGTCTCAAGGAAGAGGCACCGATTTGAGTCAAATTGTTTGCAGGTGATGTAATAGAGTTGGTCATTATGCAGCAGATTGTATAACCTCTATTGAGAAAATTTCTAAGTTTCATCCAAACTCAGCACAATTTGCAAATGATGAAGATGATCCTGATAGTTCCGAATATGTTTTCACAAACACAGAAGCAATAACTTTCCAGATTTCAAGCTTTCTCCGCAGTGATTATGAAGATGCATGGATTCTTGATACAGGCGCAACTCAACATATGACATTTCGACGAGACTTATTCTGGAGTTTCAAAGAATGTCATATGAATTCAATATATCTTGCTAACAAAACCAAACATGCTCCTTCAGGCAAAGGTGTAGTTAAAGTTTTTTTACCAAGCATCGGAGAATGAATGATTTCTAATGTATGGTATGTCCCAACATTCAAGAAAAATTTATTGTCCTTACTCACAATTCGACAAGCAGGGCACACAGTGATTATGCAAGATGGCTCAGTTAAAATCAACTCAGTCAAACAAAACATGCAAACAATAATGACAGGTTATGAAGATGGAAAACGGTTAAGGATGAAAGGGACAGTTATTCCAAGACATTCTGACTTTGCAGGCGCAACAAGTATAGATATTTCACCAATCAGATTATGGCATGTCAGATATGGCCATCTCAACTTTGACAGTCTCTCTCAGTTACAAAAATAGGGCATGGTTAAAGGACTTCCAACCTTCAAAAGGGAAAATGCAAAGTGTGAATCTTGCATTTTTGGAAAGCAACATCGAGAGACTTTTCCCACCAGTTCCTGGCGAGCAGACAGACATTTGCAGTTGGTTCACAGTGATATTTGTGGAACCTTCCCAACTTCACTTGGAAGTTGCAGATATTTTTTACTTTTTATTGACGATTTTAGCAGGATGACATGGGTCTATTTCTTGAAGCAAAAATCATAAGCCTTTGAAAAGTTCAAAACTTTTCATAAGCTTATTGAAAATGAAGTAAAGGAGAAGATTGACACTCTTCGAACTGGCAACGGTGGAGAATTCACTTCAAATGAATTCAAAAATTATTGCATGGAAAATGGAATCAAACGACATCTTACCAATGTCTACACTCCGCAGCAAAATGGGGTCATAGAAAGAATGAATCGTACATTGTTAGGAATGGTGCGATCTATGTTAACTTTCAAAAAGTTAAGTCCTTCATACTGGGCTGAAGTAGTTCATACTGCTGTCTATTTGAGAAACAGATCTCCCACAGCTTCTTTAGACGGAATCACACCCTATGAAGCATGGTTTGGATTCAAACCACGAGTTAAGCATCTCTGAGTTTTCAGATCTATTTGTTATGCCTTAGTTCCCAAGGAAAAACGAACTAAGCTTGATGCACGAAGCTTAAAGTGTACAATGATCGGGTATTTTGATGAGAAGAAAGGGTACCGAATTTTGTCGAATGGGAAATTTATTGTAAGCAGAGATGTGATCTTTGATGAAAATGAGAGTAAGAGTGCTGAAGAAGTTGAAAGTCTTCTTCAAAAGTTAGAAATAAAAACTGATAAAAGACATGGAAATTTACAAAGTCAACCAAAGTCACCGAGTTGGTATGAACTTGAATTTCCTTCATCTGACGATGATTCATCCATTCCGTCTTCTTCATCAGTGCCATCCAGGTCTTCTAGCAGTTCATCCAACTCTCCTAGTAGCAGCAGTTCTTCTGGCAATGCCTCTCTACCCCTAGAATCTGCGGTTGCTCAACCCCGAACCAGTCAACATCAATTGCCGAAATGGGCGATTCAACTCTTGAAAGATGTAAGGCCTAATGAACAAAATAAAGTAGGAACAAGGGGATCGAAACAAAATGAATGCAATTTTGCTTTGATAGTAAATGATTTTACTGAACCTTCTTCTTATCAAGAGGCAATAAAACATAAAGCATGGCAACAAGCAATGGTTGATGAATATCAGGCAGTTCAAGACAACAACACTTGGCAACTTGTTGATTGTCCTCAGCATGTTAAACCTATTGGATGCAAATGGGTTTATCGAATTAACTACAAGCAAAATGGTGATATTGACAAGTATAAAGCAAGACTTGTTGCTAAAGGTTTTGCGTAGCAGAAAGGGATAGATTACGAGGAAACGTTTGCTCCTATAGCCAAATGGAACACCATCTACCTCACACTTGCCTTAGCAGCTCAACAAGGATGGAAAGTTCATCAAATGGATGTCAAAAGTGCTTTTCTCAACAACAATTTACAGGAAGAAGTCTACATGACTCAACCACCAGGTTTTGAAATTGAAGGACAAGAACATAAAGTCTGCAAACTGATAAAGGCTTTATATGGGTTAAAACAAGCTCCCCAAGCTTGGTATACCAAAATGGATGAATACCTTCGCAAAGTTGGTTTTCATCACAGTGAATCTGATGATACCTTGTATGTACGCCAACAAGGTAAAAATATGGTGATTTTGATTATGTATGTCGATGATTTGATCATCACAGGCAACAATGATGATCACATTGAACAGGTGAAAAAGGAGTTACATGCAGGTTTTAAGATGACATATTTGGGACTGCTTCACTACTATCTTGGAGTTGAAGTCTTCCAACGTCCACATCAGATCTTCATTTCTCAGAGTAAATATGCAGCATAAATTCTTCAGTGATTTGGAATGCAGGATTGCAAGCCTCTCCTTACCCCTATGGAACAAAACTTGAAACTTTCAAAATTTGAAGGGAGGAAAAGGTGGACAGCACTACTTACAGACAGTTGATTGGCAGCTTGATTTATTTGACAACCACTCGTCCTGATCTATCTTATGTAGTCAGTATTCTTTCACGTTTTATGCAGGAACCTCTAGACAGCCACTGGAATGCAGCCAAAAGAGTTCTTCGATATATCTAAGGAAGAAAAGATTCTGGTCTTCTTTACAAAAAGACTAAAAAATTTGTACTTGATGGATTTTCAAATGCCAACTTTGCTGGCAGTATTGATGACAGGGCATCAACCTCAGGTTACTTAATGAACATGGGGTCAGCTGAAGTTTCCTAGAGTTGCAAGAAGCAAGCTACAATGGTCACTTCTTCAGCAGAAGCAGAGTACATTTTAGCATGGGGAGCAGCATGTGAGATTGTTTGGTTACGTCGAGTTTTACAGGACTTGGGAATTCCTCCAGTAGGAGCTACTTCATTATTCATCGACAATCAGTCAGCAATAAAGCTTGCTAAGAATCCAGTTTTCCATACAAAGACAAAGCATGTGGACACCAAGTATCATCATATCAGATCTCTCATTGCAAAAGACATCATCAAGCCAGTGTATTGTCCTTCAGAAGATCAGACCTCCAACATTTTCACGAAACCTCTTGGCAGAATAAAATTTACTAAGTTCAGGGATGAACTTGGTATCTGTTGTAATGTATCTTTGGATCATAGGGAGGAATTTTAGATGATCCAAAAATAAATATTATAATAAGTTATAAAGTTTGAATAAAATAATTATTAATTTAAGATATTAAATTAATAATTATTATTCTAGAATATTTAATTAGTTTATGGTGACTTTTAGAATTAGCTTATTGTTGTAACAAGATATGACTCTCCAAATGTGTCGTATCTTAGGCCTTTTTGTTAGCTAGTTATTTGGAATATTATTTAATGTAAGTGGACACTTGTTATTTAATAAGTGATCCATAATTAGTGGAAGTTAGGACATTGAGCTTATAAATAGCTCATTACAAGAGTGTTTTTGTTGTTCGGGTGTAAACTCTTGCATAATTCCAATGTAATGGTTTTTTTTTATTAATAAAATTACGTGTATGAGGACATACACAACAAATGATTCTCGTTTGCGCCTTAATTAAATAACTCCATGCTAATTCCCTTACTCATAATAGACCACGACTTGATCTTCCCATCTCAAAAGGATTCGATCCAGCAATTACAACACATATACATATCGATTTTAATCTTCAAAAAAGTGATTCCAGCCACCAAATTTTTTCATATTTTACCTCTCACAAGCTACAAACTTTTATTTTAGAGAGTGATGGCTCCACGATGGCTCCTCCCGAACATTTTCTCATGAGTCTACGCCATTGGCTTTGATACCACATAAATGGATTTAATCAACTAATAAAACACTAATAGAATAAATAGCATAAATATACAAACACGAGACATGGCGGAAAAGGCCTAAGAGCCTCACTAAATTCTTCTCTCTCATTATTAAAAAAATGTGTATAATACAAATCTGAGCACGTTCCACAGGAGGAGAATGTGTCTCAAGATAACGCATCTATCTTGGACACTTTGGTTGAGGAAAAATCTCAACAACACACTAATCTAGGAGCCTAACTAGTTGGAGAGAGTCTCTCAACCAACTAGGCCTAAACTGACTCCTAATTGAGAGGAACAAACTCAATGTTGAAAATTAGGAATAAATTCCTAATTTTCTTAATTTTCATAATTTAATTATTTTTGGACTTTGAATTGCTTTTCTCACATGGGAGTGAGGCTAGCATCAGGAGGGTTTCTCCCCTCTTTTTACCGTCTGATATGGGATTTTGGAAATGGACAACAAATTTAGCTGGGTGCTTAGTATATTTGCGGGTTGAAGGTTGATTTCTCACTTGATATCCATCTGCAACATGCCTTGGCACAAAAATACTTTTTTTTTTTTCAATGGTCTTACAAGTCATCTCCCATTGGCAACAGGGTTGCCCAATCTGGAAAACAACGCAACAAATGGACTTAAGGGGCAGGGCTGCTGAATATTGGGACACTATTTTGCCACTCCTCAAATCCGGTGGCTTTTGTTTGCATCCATAGGGTGAGAGGATCACCTGGTATGGTAAGATGTTCTAGACCTCCCTTGTGGTTGTTGATATTTATGAAAATATCATGAACCATTATATTTCTCTAGAGGACTCGCTATTTTAGAAGAATTTATGGATTCATCCCATTCCTCTTTGTTTAGTTGGCCATGTGATACAAGGTCCTCATGTGTGATAATTTGATCAAGTGGGGTTTCCATGGGCCTGGATGTTGTGTTTTCTGTAAAATTGAGTTTGAATTGGTCCTGCACCTATTATTTCTCTGCCCTTTTGTTTTGGATATCTAGTCCAAGTTCTTAGATTGTTTGCAGGTTCATGATTGGGGGCCTCTTTCCTTCCAACAATGTATCGAATCCTGGGGGACTTCGGACCCTGGATCCCGTTCATTGCCTTTCTTCGTTTTCTGGGAGGTTTGGTTGGCCCGAAATAAGTACATTTTTTAGGGTCACTACTTTCTCCAGCACATGATCTATTTGTCCATCATATATTGGCTTGACTCTCTTCCCTTTCATCCCCCCCAGGATAGAGACCTCTCCATCTGTCTTCGGCCCCATACTGTGTCCATCCCGACAAGTTTTTTTTGATGGTGCACAACATTAAGGTTGTTGTGTATGTGGTGCTTGGATCAAATTAGAACAAAATGAATGTTTTCGCATTAGATGGAATGGAGGCACAGGTAAAAACATGAGGGAGGGGCTCTTTGCTCTCTAGAGCCTACTATGGGTTGCGTTCAATCTACAATTAACAAATTTGCACATTTACGGGGATGCAAAATCTGTCATCATGGAGTCACGAACCACTACAATTTTCAACCGCCTGCTTTCCTCTCTTGGTTTCATAGGGTGCAATACCTTCTCCGACGCCTTTAGGATCCTCCTATCCAACAAATCTACCGGGAGGCCAACATCAAGATAGAATCTCTTTCTAAACAGGGTCTACTCCTTTTGTTTGGGCATATTCAGGTTCAGCGGTTCAAAGATGGTCGTTTACTCACAACAAACTCCTATCAACTTCCCTAGATGTGGTCACTCTTATGTTTTTTGATTTATTTGTTGTGGACTTTTTCACCTTAGTCTTGAGGTTCATACCTCATTTTTGGACCCTTGTCGGATCTTTTTATGTTTTTTATTGGGATCCTGGTGGCTCACTGTAACTTTGTTTTTGGCCCCTCATGACTATGGGAGTGTTTTTGTTTTTGTAATGAACTACATCTGTCTGTGGGCTATGTTTTTAAACAACTCCTTTCTAGCACCTGTTGATGAAATATATCGAACTCCATACTGGTTTTTTGAATTAATATAAACAATAAGTGTTTTTTCTTCCCGAAAAAGAAGAAGAGAGTATTCCATTAATGCATGTTTTTTAATTTAATGTATAAGAGGGATTTAATAATTCCTTCAATGATTTGTCACTTCTCCAGCCTAGTATGAAAGAGATGTTGTCCTATACTATTATGTAATGTAAACATTTGATTTGGTCAAATTATATAAAAATAAAAAATAAAATAAAATTGAAACATAAAATATCAAATAAATAATCAAAATAAAATTAGGTAAAATAGTCAATTTACGATTGGTGGTTTATTAGCTCTAAGTTTTGATAACTCATAGTAATTCACATGGTATATATATACACACACACCCCTAGATCCATCTTAATTATAGATCTACCAAGCTCCTAGAGGGATCAAATCTATTGAGGTGCAAGCTTATTTTAGAGTGAAAAGAGATTTGATCCCTCTCAGTTTGGTAGATCCAAAATTAAGATAGATATAGAATGGTATTAATAAAATTATAGAATTTTCCCATATATATATATATATATATATATATATATATATATATGAGTTGATAGACATGTTTATTTTGGAATATGATTTCCAAAATTTAATTTAATTATTTAGGAACAGGGTTTTCATAATTTCAATTTAATTATTAATAATATTATGGTGGATAGTAGATATTTAATCTCCATGAAATATTCTATGATATGGTGGATGGTAGATATTTAATCTATTGGAAGATAATTCTTCCATACTCATATTAGAATCAATTGTAGATTTGTAGGTGGATGTTGAGAGAATATCTCAACCTCCCTATTCATATTTAGAAGTGGTTGGATCTCAATAGCACTATAAATATTGTGATGTATTTGTGTAATGGTGATATAGAGTAATAAAGATATTTTTGTTTTGTGTGTTTATATTGTCCAATGCCTGCTCTCTCTAGTTTTAATTTGGTATCAAAGCCGGTGTTGGCTTAATTCTCTCACGGGAAAGCCAGGAAGATGTGTGTTTGTTTTCTATTTCTGGTTTTATAAGTGCAGCGATGTGAAGATCGTTATGCGTGGAGGAGAGCCGAGATCCATTATTTGATATGCGTTGTGAGACAGTAATTGCTTCATGTATACTGCGTAGGAGCTGAACTCTTTCAGTAATTAGTGCTTGTGGGTTAGCCGAGTTTCGTCGAGATCTAGACTGACTGATTTGTACAGATACGCAGACGAACAATTCCTTGAAGAGCGTTTTGCTTTTGGTTTTTAAACACAAATAGAATATTTTATAATATTATGAGTAGTAGTGAGAAATAAAAGATTGAGGTTTATCTTAAAAGTAGCTATGATTTTATTTATTTATTTTTTATCATTTTGCTTAATTAAAAATCAAAGACTATGTGACATGAATAAGTGTCATATAAAGTGAGTTATATATATATTTTTAAACTATGGTGAATGGATATCTCGTTGGAGTAATATGGGCGAGGCGCAAGATCAAACCTAAAAGAGTATATCCATTAGCTCATAGGCCAAATGTACTGAGAATTTATGACTTAGCAAGAACTTAGCAAGAGTAAAGACTCCTTGAGGATGGGGGAGCCTACTCCTTGAGCCTTATCACAAGGGGCCAAAGATGTCCCCTAATGGGATTTGAAATAAGGTGAAAGGGATACCATCCCATTGTGCTAACCACTCCCAGAGACTTAAAATTGAATCTACATAATTAGAAAAAGAAATTGTTCTCCAAACCATCAAACTAATTGGAGTTGTCTTTAGTGTGACTTTTTAGAGTTTCAGGTGTCAGAATCTGGTGAAAAAAATTGAAGTAAAATATTGATTTATGTTATTTAAACTAGTTTTTTTTGACTGTATATATGGATTCATCACCCTAAAAAACCCCTAAAGCACTTTGATTATGCAAAGTTACCCATCAAAATTCTATTTTCAATAAATTCCTGTTGAATTTAGAGAAATTAGACCCAAAATAGTTGCCATAAAAACCTTAAAAAAATCGCACTATAAACTACTAGAAACTAAATTACTTTAACAAAATGAATTATGATTTTATATAAGTTATAATAAGCATAGTGAATGATATTTTAAAATAAAAATAAATCTAAATAAGTCATAATTTTAATACACGTTTTTCTAGATTATATATGTAAGCTTAATGTCCTGATGTGATCTCTCACTTAGTTCTGATGATGAACCACACTGGTTGGTTTGAAATGCGTCGACATTGTTCCATTGCATGTGATTATTCCTGAAAGATTTTTTACAATTTATTTTGATGATGAATCACACTAGTGATAAACCACACTGATTGGTTCGAAACACGTACAATGTTCCATTGCATGTGATTATTCCTGAAAGATTTTTTACAATTTATATGATAAATCACAGAAACATACATTCTGAAAATAATAATAATTTAAGATAAAATTATAATTTCTTCATTATTTTTTAATTTTGAAAATAAAAAATTGTATAATAAAAAAAGTGTCCTGAATTTTTTATTATTATAATAAATGTTTTGATATTTAGAATACCATATATGCCATGCCAACGAAGACTCCATAAACTGAAAAACAAAGACCTGCAAAATATGGTATATATGCCAATGAAGAGTCCACATTCAACGGTGCATGAGACTTGTTTTCTCCCCTCACGACTAAAATAGGCAAAAATACACGTCAGCAGACGGTAACTGTCTACTTCTTCCCACGGCCGTCCCTCCCCATTCACATTCACAGAAGTTCAAATAGAGAAACCGGTAGATGCCCGGTGCCGCGAAAATACCTGCCTGTCACTATCCATATAATATCATATAAAATAGTAACTATATAGAGTACGATAAATAGGTTTGCAGGTCAAACTCTCCTTGCCGTCCATTGCCATGAATATTCCTTCCGTAATCTACGCTATTGAGGCCGGAGATCTTCGTTAAGGTCTCTGCCCGAAGCCTCTCATCTTCTATTCGTCAAAGCTCGCAATGGAGATCGAGAAGGCTGTAGTGGAGAGCGGTGACAGACGACTGCTGGCAAAATACAGGCAATCGATTTACGTCATTAAACGAACTCTAACTCTGTACTCGTAAGTTTCGGCACAATTTTTACAGAGAGCGAAACAATTGTCTGTAATTACGTACTCCGTTTTCGAATTCAGAGAAAACGAAGAGGAAGTTACCGATTATTGAAATAAATTGATGACTAAAAGAAACCCTAGAAAATGGCGATTTTAACAATTTCTTGTTCGATCTGTTGCTTTGAATTGATTATTGATCTAATTTGTCGAGTTTGGGTATTGCTGCATTTCGATTAATTGATTTAATTTGTCAAATTTGGGCATTTGTGCATTTCAACTTGCTTAGGGTACCGATATACGCCACTTATTATATATTTTTCCAGTACTGAATTATATGTACATAACATGAAAAAAATGCCTTTTACTTATATTTCACGCTCTCCCAAAGAGAGCATCATGGACATCGTTCGGCATCAACAGTATTAATAAAAAGGACTGTAGCAGTCCATATACAATAAGCTGTTACATAGATTGTCCAAAATGGGCAAGCATATAACACATATCACCGTAAGAGTTAATTTCAAAACAGGAAAAGGCTGGAAAACGGGCACATATCTTTTAATCTGGTTGGCCTGGTCATTCCTGTGTTCTGGGCATGATTGTGCCATGCAGATGATGAAACCTCTTTATTTATGTGAACAGGGGCTGGGAAATTGGGACGTCTCATGTGCATTTAATTAATCTCTGTCGCTCAAATGTTCTCCACACTCAACAAGGGCATGATAGTTTTTATCGTTGGTAATATTGTTACCTTGGACCTTAAGAGCTTGAGGAGTTAAGGTCCTGGCTGCAACCTAAGCCAGGATGTTGGCATGCACTCCGGCGTGTTGAACCTCTGCAGCTGCTCGACGTTCTACCCAGAATCCTTGCGGTGGTCTTTGGGTCATTTGCCCTGGTTTGCCATAGGCGAGCTACAGTCTGAAATGATAATGCCGGTAGGAAACATCCTCACGGTGGAGCTAAAACCAACTGTTATACAGAATGGAAGTGTGAATCTTTCTCCTTTCTTAATGCTATTAAGGCCATAGGTACATCAAGTTTCTTGACAACCCAAATGGGGTGGCAGACGTAAATTGCATAATCATATGTGTATGTAATTATCGAATTCCGAAAGCATTATTTTAACCCTACGTTGTGTCTTAATGGTCATTTCCAGGTCCTGTTATGTTTTCTTGTTTTTGATTTTGAACAGATGAAGCATAGAGTTTAAATGTAACTCCGTGCTTACTAGGTACCCATGTTTCACTGCGGGCTGTCCACCTACAGATATTTGATCAGGATGGTCTGTGTCAAGCGTTTTTTATATAAATTGTCTCTACAAACTGCAATTCAGAACAAACTTGACTCCCAAGACCCGATCTTTGACATATCTTCGTTCAGCATATAAGCAATTACTCCATTCCTCTAATAATACTTAGAAAATTACAGACTTGATGCAGAAGCAAATGGCATACTCTGAACTACTATGGAAGCTGCCACGTTAGGTTCTCACGCATATCTGGATATGTGTGCACAGGCTTACCACTTCCACTAAATAAGAATGACTCAAGCTCAGAGAGAGGGAGCTTTAGAAAGCTCAGACTCGATTCTATGACGCCTGATGTCCCAAATGATAGAACTCCTCATTTATAGAGTTTGGAGGGAGCAAGGGCAATCTCTTTCAGGATATGACTTGATTTGTCTGCTACGCAGGGATCATCCTTAAAGATCATATTCATAGATTCCTTAAAACGTGGGTCGATCCTCACCAGAAGTCTGAGAAGTCCTCTGAATTTCAAGGATTCTTTTGGATAGTTTCTTAGAAGGACTATGTCCTTAAAGCTAAATTGATGACTTAAAGTAACATTGAAATATACTCATGGCTGATGGGTCAGAGTACTTACATTGTGGAGTGATATTGATGAAGAGCATATTGATGAAGAGCGAAACCCGCTACAAGCAGATTTCCTTTTCATTAAACAAAATGAGCCTGAAAACTCAAAGTGTATCAAACTGCTGGTTCATAAAATGAACTTTCGATCTTGAGACATGTGGGTTATAGGCCCACTCTGTTTCTACCGCGCCACTTCAATGCAATTGAAACACCTGCCATTCTTCTCTTGAACCCTTAACATTACTTTGGTTATAAACTCCCGAAGCAATTCATCAAATCCTCATTTTGAAGATCCGTCCTCTGGTTATTTACGTTCCGCTCCTTTGACTGGTCAAACAGTGCCACAACATGGCATTCGCTTAAGAGTTGAACAGACCCAGCGTACAAGCAATCTTTGACCCTTTGGTCTCATTCTCCAATGTTTGCATATATTCTGCGTTCCCTTATCATATCAGGTTCGATTTCAAAGTAAATATGATAATGCGATTATAAATAATCGAACATTCCTTCACGGTTCGACTGCACTTGCTCAGAGTTTGGACAAGTTCTGAAGCCCGTCTTTTCCGCTTCACTGTTGTGAAATTGATCTCACTGATAGCGATTCAAAACACGCTATGAATTGGACCCAATCTAATTCAACCCAAATGAACAGGGTTTCAATGCAAAATTTAAACGTGCCGATTTCAAAAATTGAGTCTCGACTGTATTGAAGTCGGACTCCACCAGATCTCAGTTTCGTATCAAAACCCACTTGGAATTTATATAATTTCTAACAGAAACCGTGAAATTTAAATCGAACCAAAGGAAAACGAGCCATAATTACATCCACTCTATCATATAAACATTTGATAAACCATCACAACATGAACTCACGATTTTAGATAAAACATGAACTATATTAAACACAGAGAATCCACATAACAATTTCACTATTATATACAGAATATCGTTTGAACAGATCTAAGGCATTTCAGCCTTAGCCCCAATTCCACTTCTGGTTACATTGTGTTCGCTTGCTCTCCAGACATTATAGGCTCGCTGTTTACATAGCAATTACAAAAGAATCGGTTGAGATCGCTCAAAGAAAACTCTTGGTCTTCTACTCGCACACATGGCAGATTTGATCAGTTACAAAATTTAGTATCGGGTTAAACAAATTTCACCCCAATTCTGCATGACTGTTCGCATACCCAGCTTCAGATTTGAACTTGAATTCGAATCGCTCAGATGCCCCTGCATCAGACTCCCGAGGCACAAAAATTTATGACCTCCTAGTCATATGTCTTCTGCAGCTGTCAGCAGTTTTACCCACGTCATCTGTGGAACTGCTCCTTGTGATCTTCCTGTAGCAACATCTCTTGAACAATTCTCACCCGCATCCTTTGCAGAATTGTCCTCTGTGAGCTGCAACAAAACCTCTGCAATAGCAAGTCCTCCTTGCTGTCCTCCTTGCTACCAGATATCTCACCAAGCTTCTCTCCTGAGCTTCGGCTTTTGGCATCCCTCTGGTTCACTCCTGTGGAACCATTGAGCACTCCTGCTCTAGGTTGCTGCATTCTTCTCACCAAACTTCTCTCCTGAGCTTCGGCTTTTGGCATCCCTCTGGTTCACTCCTGTGGAACCATTGAGCACTCCTGCTCTAGGTTGCTGCAATCTTCTCACCTATCTCGGCTGCTACCTTCACAATATAAAAGGAAATCACAAGCTTACAAATCTTTACAAAATTGTACCTCTTCTTCCTCTGTACGCGAACTCCTTCTCCTTCGCAGGAAATCATTTCCCTGCTCTGATACAACTTGATGAAGAGCGAAACCCGCTACAAGCAGGTATCCCTTTCATTAAACAAAATGAGCCTGAAAACTCAAAGTGTATCAAACTGCTGGTTCATAAAATGAACTTTCGATCTTGAGACCTATGGGTTATAGGCCCACTCTGTTTCTCCCGCGCCACTTCAATGCAATTGAAACACTTGCCATTCTTCTCTTGAACCCTTAACATTACTTTGGTTATAAACTCCCGAAGAAATTCATCAAATCCTCATTTTGAAGATCCGTCCTCCGGTTATTTACGTTCCGCTCCTTTGACTAGTCAAACAACGCCACAACATGGCATTCGCTTAAGAGTTGAACAGACCCAGCGTATAAGCAATCTTTGACCCTTTGGTCTCATTCTCCAATGTTTGCATATATTCTGCGTTCCCTTATCATATCAGGCTCGATTTCAAAGTAAATATGATAATGCGATTATAAATAATCGAACATTCCTTCACGGTTCGACTGCACTTGCTCAGAGTTTGGACAAGTTCTAAAGCCCGTCTTTTCCGCTTCACTGTTGTGAAATCGATCTCACTGATAGCGATTCAAAACACGCTATGAATTGGACCCAATCCAATTCAACCCAGACGAACAGGGTTTCAACGCAAAATTTAAACGTGCCGATTTCAAAAATTGAGTCCCGACTGTATTGAAGTCAGACTCCACCAAATCTTAGTTTCGTATCAAAACCCACTTGGAATTTATATAATTTCTAACAGAACCTGTGAAATTTAAATCGAACCAAAGGAAAACGAGCCATAATTACATCCACTCTATCATATAAACATTTGATAAACCATCACGACATGAACTCACGATTTTAGATAAAACATGAACTATATTAAACACAGAGAATCCACATAACAATTTCACTATTATATACAAAATATCGTTTGAACAGATCTTCAGGCATTTCAGCCTTAGCCCCAATTCCACTTCTGGTTACATTGTGTTCGCTCGCTCTCCAGACATTACAGGCTCGCTGTTTACATAGCAATTACAAAAGAATCGGTTGAGATTGCTCAAAGAAAACTCTTGGTCTTCTACTCGCACACATGGCAGATTTAATCAGTTACAAAATTTAGTATCGGGTTAAACAAATTTCGCCCCAATTCTGCATGACTGTTCGCATACCCAGCTTCAGATTCGAACTTGAATTCGAATCGCTCAGATGCCCCTGCATCAGATATGCCACCCATGAAGCAATTAAAGAAAAGGCTGAAAAAGGTGAAATATTCTCATGGCCGATAGGCCAGAGTACTTATACAGTACACAGTGGAAGCGACTAAAGAAAGGATGAAATATTCTCATGGTCGACATGCCAGAGTATTTGCACAGTGGAGTGATACACCACCCACGAAGCGATTAAAGAAAAGGCTGAAAAAGGTGAAATATTCTCATGGACGACATGCCATAGTACTTATGCAATGCACAATGAAGTGATACGCCACCCACAAAGTGACTAAAGAGAATGCTGAAATATATTCATGACAGATAAAGAGTCCACCATGCTTCCTATTGATTGGTTTTATAGCTCCATTCAATTTTCTAGATTGTGGCACTCCTCCCAAGTCATACTGTCATCTGACCAATATGGATCTTCAATATCCATATAATCTAGAATAGGGAAAAGATAATCATCAAGGCATCTTCCAGGCATCTTCCCATGATTGTTCATTCCATGAGTGGATCATCTTTTGTTAGCAGGTACTTCCCTTGGTATGATGTTCTAGCCTTGAATTTGTAAGATATTTCTTCTCGTGCAATACCAATCACCTCATTCTGCTGGATTTTTAGATCCTTATCAATTACTACTATCTCTGGAGGGTTTATCAGAGATAGCTCACAACTTAGGGACCTTAATTTAAATTTGAGCCATAATTCAGATTGTGCAGCATTTATTAGTTCATCTTGGATGTTCGGAATAATTGTGCGCCTTTGCAGTTCCAGTTTACCCTTGGCATAAAATTTTCAATTAGAACTTCTGTCCATCTTGACCATGGCCTTCGAACCAAATTTTTTGTAATATCCCAATAATGGATCTCTCAGCAAATCATGCCTGAAAAACGCATTTTTCAGGAATGTGTGCTTCAGTTATCATAAAAAGTGTTAAAAAACACTCAGCAACCCACTCCAAATACTACAGCAACCTTTACTCAGCTTTTATGGGCAAAAAGGTGGGGAAAAGTGAGGATTTTGGCTCTAAAATGAGTGTATAAGAAAATATGTGTAAAATGAAGGGTCAAGGTTCTGGAATATGTTAGATTAGGTCAAGAGGGATATGCATGTCGAATTTCAGCAAAAACAAAGGTGTTTTACTAAGTTAAACAGTTTCTCCTTCTCGACTAGTCAAGAAAAACCCTGGTTTCCCATGACTTTGAGTATGCAGAAATTTATTGAAGCAAGGGCAGCGTATTTTCTAAAGGTATAAGATGTAAAACAGTATGAACAATCATAGAATGAGTTTAGGAACATGGCATAGGCATTAAGCAAGGTTAAACAACAATTTTACATAGAAAATCCCTCAAGATTGAGGTGCTGCAAGACAAGAGAATGACCCAGAAACCCTTCAGCGTTATTTCCAGGAGGCTGAAGATTATTTTTATTATATTACAGATCTACAACTGATAAATACATGAAAACAGAGATCTATAATGAAGCAAAATGCCCGAAGGGCTCTTTATTACATTCCCCTTGGGGATTTCAGCAATACATGAAAATGCCGGAGCAGATCTGAGTTTTACTGCAGTAGATCTGCAGAATGATTCAGAATTTCTGAAGCAAAAACTTCAGTGAATGTATCAGATCAGAAATATACTTGGATTGGTTGGCCAATCCAAAGATCACCCTTGATGCAAGGAGGCTTCCTTCACATTAGAGATCTAGCTCCAAAATGATGGCAAAAACCCTGGATCGCTGCTCCTTCAGCAATAACACAGATCTAGGGAAAGAACTGCGCAGTATACCATGAAGAACACATCGGCCTAATGCCAAGATATACAAATCAGCTCCAATGTCTTCCACTCTGATCCTCCAAAGGAAAGAAAGACTCTCCCTCTGAAAAACAAGCAATGGAAGTGGTGTTGTGGAGTCTCCACGACAACACCCTACAACACAGTATTATGCTGCTGCAGCAATAACGCTGTCCTGGAGGATGATGCTTCGGTCTCGAACCAAAATAATGATGGGACAACCTCACTCGAGCAGGCACTCGAAGTCCCGCGGGGCTGAGGGTGAGATCTCCGAACGGAGACACTCAGTGCACTAAACAGTGCTGCAAACTAGTTAAACAACGTGCTCAAGAAGTCGTAATGACCAACTCAATATCATAAACATATGCATGAATGCCAATAGCTCTCCTCCCCTCCATTTATATAGCAATTGGAGACTCCTCATGGGCCCTTCCTCTAGATGCTTCCCTTCCTCTAGAAGCTTCCTTCCTGTGTAGTGCTTTCCAACTCATACCCTGCGCTGGTTGACTTGGTCAAACCTCTTTGCAAATATCTCCTTTCACACATGAGGGTGTGAAATCTGGTTCCATGGCTGATCCCTTTTCATACTAGAGGGATTTTATTTATGTTTTTATTATCTTTGGGCCTCTTTACCCAATTATTCATCTCCTAAATGAGTTTAGACAAAATTTAATGTTCCAATTTATTGAAGAAAAAAAATTGGAGCATTACATTTTTGGTGTCTGCACACATGACTATTTCTCTCTTTTGCCTTATCAATGTTAGTAATAGAGAGTAATGTTCCCATGATACTGGTCCTGAACCAATGTCATAATAACATAATCCAACATTATCATAGTCAAAATGCATATATCTCACATCTCTGTTGATCCTCGCTTCTACTTTTGTTGAATTGAGTCCTGCTTCTATTTGTTGTTCCCATTTCTCCAATATTTGAATTTGGAAAGGTGATGTTTTAATTTCTTTAATTAGGCTTGTAGAAAGCTGGCTTTCTACTCTTTCTTTGTTGTACAACTCCAACAACTCTCTTCTAAGTCTTGGTTTGTAGATCAACAGGACTCTCTGTAAATTTTCTTCTTTGGCAATATTTTCGGCTTCTGATGATGTCTCAACCCTTTCTATTCATTTTTTTCCTTTGTCCATGTGGTCCCTTGTTAAAATTGGTAATTAGGGCCAAATTCCACTTTGGACAGCTCATTTGATGAAGATGATGATTGCATTGAATTCCTCTTTTCGAGAGGACCAAAATCGACCTAAAGATCATCGAAATTGGACAAGCAGAAATGTGTTTTTGAATTTATGCCCACACATGTGCAAATTGTCAAGGTCGGCCATGTCATCATGTAGGCTCATGAAGACCAAGAAACATGTCACTTCACCCTCAACGACTTGTATAAATATAAGTGACCTCCAACCTCATTTGGCTTCTCACTCACTCACACATCCTTCTCTCCCCTTTTCTCATTGGTTCATACAACTATTGGGCATATATTTTCTCTCACATGTGGCAAGGAGGACGAATTTTCTGGGCAGATTACAGGCTGAAATTTCAGAGCTGGTGTAGGGTTTGACCAGTGTTGACTAGGTGCTTTGACTCATCCTTGAACTGCGAATTTTGTGGGAAAATTTCGTTTTTGGCAAGCCAACTGTTTGGCACAAAAAATGAGGATTTCTGGGATCTTTGACCTGTGTCGATTGAGTTTGACTACTGTTTAGATGACTATTTTGATTGCTGTTTGACCAATTAAGGAGGTCGAGTTTGACTGTCTTTTACTGAGCTCCAAAGAGGATGTTTTGCTACTGCATTAACCATCTTTGACTTTTTGGTTAGGGTTGAAGTTGACTGCATTTGACTGCAGATTTGACAGGACTGTTTTGACTTTGATTTGGTAGGTCAATTTTTGACCCTATTGTACTCTCTCTCTTTGCTGAACATTTGATATAATAATAACAAGAATTGATCAAAGGGTTTTCCCCATCTTGGGGTTTTTCCCTGGCATCTGCCAAATCTGGTGTCCTTTTGTCTTGGATTCTTCTACATTTTTATTGTTCATGTTCTATTTACAATTACTGTCAATGTGATTTATAATGGAAGATTAAATTGGAAATTGTCATTGGGCTGCTAAAGGACATTGAATTAATTGTGCTATAAGCATAGAACATACCATTGTTAACTAAAATTAACATGGTATCAGAGCGTAGGTGAAGATAAAGCCCAAGCAAGGGAGAGAAACACAATCACCAAGAGAGATTTATTGGACAAGTTTCAATGGCTTCTTCATCTTACTTTAAGACTGAGGACAAGCTCAATGACAAAATTGATTATCATGCATGGAAGATGATGTTGGACCTGACTTTGGAGGAGCATGAAGTAGTGGACTATGTGCAAGGAAAAGTGGTGGAGCCTCCTTCAATGCACTGGCTGCTGTTAAGGCGAAGTATAGAAAAGGTGAGGTCAAAGCAAAGGAAATTTTGATTGACTATATTCAAAAGCATTTGGTTGCCTATATTTCTGATTTGGGAACTTCTAAGGAGATATATGACAAGCTAGTTGGGATTTTCGAAGTGAACAATGCAAATCAAATCCTTTTTCTCAAAAACAAGTTAAAGGATATCAAGATGGATGAAGGGGAGTCTATTCAATCCTACTTCACGAGAATAACACAAATCAAGAATGACTTCCTCTATATTGGAGAAGTTATTTCTGTTAGGGAGCTCTCGCTCATTGCTCTTGGAAGTCTTCCAAGACCATGGGATGTATTTGTCACCACCATTCTTGACAATGACGAGATACCTGGTTTCAATGAGTTATTGGCTAGAAGCACCCAAGAGGAGACTAGGATGATGGAGAGAAACAAGCCCTCAAATGGAAACGAGCCTACTGTTTTCTTTGCTCATGCAAAGAGGAAGAATAATGCTGGTCCAAGAAGACAGGGTCAAGGATTCAAGAAGGGATTCAAAGAAGGAATTAAAGGAAGGCGCTACAATTGCAACAAGTTTGGTCACTATGCTAGAGAATGTCCTCACAAGAAGAATTCTCCAGGAGATGATGACAACAACAACCACAACAATTTCAAAGGCAATGGCCGACCTTTTAAAAGGACGAGAGATACCATGTATGATGAAAGTAATATTGTAGAAAAAGAAGATGAATTTTATCTTTTCTCCGCTCTATTTACTGCCTCTCCTTTGGATACTTTGGATCATTGGTTGATTGATAGTGGAGCCTCAAGGCACTTCACTGGGTACAAGGAGGCCCTCTAAAATTTGGTTGAAAAGAAGACTAATTTTAAGATCATACTTGGAGATAATGCCACCTACCCCATGAAAGGGATAGGTACTGTCACTCTTCACTTGAATCAAGGTCAAACCATTCATCTACAAGAATTGTTGTATGTGCCCGATTTGAAGAAGAACCTTGTGTCTATCTTTGCGATGGAAGATAAAGGCTTCAAGGTAGCATTCATTGATGGAAAGGTACAATTTGGCAAAGAAACCCCAAAGATTCATTTACACTTGGATTTAGGGTTGATGGTCTCTATTAAGTTGGAGGAAGTCCTTTGGGAGTTTTGGCAGCGATACTTCTCTTCAATCTGAGCTATGGCATCGAAGGTTCCTCATTTACATTACAAAGCCTTACCTGGGCTAAGGAAGATGGTCACAGCTATGTCCGAGTTTAACATGAACCATGAAGGTGTTTGTTAGGGTTGTGTAGCTGGAAAACTTACAAAGGGCCATTCCCTTCTAGTGAAAGCAAGACCAATGATATACTTTAATTAGTTCATTCTAACCTATCTGGTATGTTGCTCGTAACATCGTTGGGAGGATACTTATATTATGTAATCTTTGTGGATGACTTCTCACACAAAACATGGATCTATTTTTTGAAGAAGAAAGATGAAGTGTTCAATTGGCTCTGTTCTTTCAAAGCATTGGTGGAAAATCAAACAGGGAAGAAGATCAAGATATTGAGGACCGACAATGGAATCAAATATGAATCAAATGAATTCAATGACTTTTGCAGAGAGGTTGGCATCGAGTGGGAGACAACTGTTCCATATACTCTCGGCCAAAATGGAGTTGCTGAAAGAAAGAATCAAACAATCATGGAAGCCACCCGTGCCATGCTTCATGATCAAGGTCCACCAAAGTTCTTATGGTGAGAAGTTGCTGTCGTGTATGTTCAAAATAGGAGCCCGCATCAAGCATTGGATTTCAAGACACCCGAGGAGGTCTTCACTGGTAAGAAACATGATCTTTCTCATTTTAGAATATATGGTTGTCTCGTGTATTTTCATGTGCCTAAAGAGAAAATAAACAAGTTGGAAGCATTCGAGAAAAAGGGTATATTCCTTGGTTACAGTGAAAATTCAAAGACAATAAATTTATGTGCCTGGTCAAAGAGATGTGGAAGTAAGACGTGATGTCACCTTTGATGAAGACACTGCCCTTAGGAAAGCCAAAAATCTTCCCATTCCAAGGAAGGACAATGATGATGTTGTGGAAAAATAGGATGAAACTCTAATAGATGAGCCTATGCTCGATGTTGATGGTCTGATGGATCCTATTGATCCACCTCCTAGTGACCCCTCTACCTCAAGGAAACAACCATTATGGCTCAAAGATACTCTTGAAGATGTTGAAAGACATACTGCTCCAAGAGGGACATTTTGCGAAAGTAAGAGGCCGAATAGGTATCAAGGGTACTTGGCTTTTATGAGTACTATCGTTCAAGCTGAACCATGCACGTTCGAAGAAGTCGTAAAGCACCAAGTATGGAAGGATGCGATGAATGAGGAATATGAATTGATCATGAAGAATGATGTTTGGGACGTGGTGCCTAGACCCAAGGACAAGTCCGTAGTTACCTCAATACGGCTTTACAAAATCAAACATGGAGCTGATGGGAGTACTAAAAAATACAAGGTCAGGTTCGTAGCTCGTGGCTTCTCTCAAAAGGAAGGAGTGGACTATGACGAAATATTTACACCAGTTTCCCTATATAACCACTATTCGATCAAGTATTGCTCTCGCTGCCACTCAAGGATGGAGGCTACATCAAATGGACGTTAAGACTGCTTTCTTGCATGGCTCGTTCAAGGAGGAAGTCTACTTGGAGAAACCTCAGGGGTTCGAAGTACAAGATCGAAGGTCACATGTATGGAGGTTGAAGAAAGCCCCCTATGGGTTAAAGCAAGCCCCTTAGGCTTCGTAGGAGAGGATTGATAACTATCTTATGAAGCCTGGATTTACAAGGAGCTATGCTGATTCAAACCTATACTTCAAGGTTGAAAAGGACATGCCTCTCATTCTGGTCCTTTATGTAGATGGCCTCTTTTTGACTAATGCAAACCCTCTCATTTATCAATGCAAGAGGGAGTTGACTTCCAAGTTCGAGATGAAGGACCTATGCTTGATGCACTATTTCTTAGGCCTGGAGGTTTGGCAAAAGCTAGGCGAGATTTTTCTTTCTCAAGGAAAATACATTGTGAAGCTGCTAGAGAGATGTGGGATGGTGGATTGCAAGTCTATGTCTACTTGGATGGAACTCAATGTCAAGAAGCTACGTGGAAGTGTTGTTGGGCCCGAATTGGCTAACTCTTCCAAGTATTGACAACTTGTGGGGGCCCTAATGTTCTTGGTAAACTCCTGTTCAGACATATGCTTCGTTGTGAATACGTTGAGTCAATTTATGGTTGAGCATCATCACATACATTAGATCCTGCGAAGAATCTCTTAAGATCTTCGTGGCACAATCAACTATGGGTTGGGATACACTGTTGGGATTTTGAGGCTACATGGATATACTGATGCTGACTGGGCTGGCAGTGTGGTGGATTGAAAGAGCACGTTAGGATGTTGTTTTTCATTGGGCTCTGCTTCGATTTATTGGATGAGCATGAAGCATAAATCAGTTGTTCTAAGCACCGTCGAGGCCAAATACATTGCAACTAGTATGGTCTGTTGTGAAGCTATTTGGTTGAAGAGCTCTTCAATGAGCTATTTGAGCACGTGTTGGTCGCTACCGTGATCTACTGCGACAACCAAAGTGGGATTTGCCTTTTAGAGAATCCTGTGTTCCACGACTGCTCCAAGCGCATTGATATTAGGTACCACTTTATCCGGGATATGGTACAACGGGAAGCAATAAGGCTCCAACACATCAGGACTGATGAACAAGTTGCTAACATCCTCACGAAGCCCTTGGGGAAGGTCAAATTCTTAGCCTTCCAAGAGAGACTTGGAGTCATGGAAGGACCCTTCCATGAGGGTCCCGCTTGAGTTGGACATTAAGCTCTGGGAGCTCTCGGGGGCTTGGGGTACTTCTCGGAGCTATGAGTGACCATAAGGTGAGTGGTTCACCTTCCCCTATAGGTGCGTTGTGTACACGGTGAGTGGTTCACCTTCCCTTGTGATACCCCATGATGGTTGACATGTGTGTAGGGTGAGTGGTTCACCTTCCCCTACGATTGATGATATATGCATAGTGGTTCACCTTCCCCTACGATTGATGATATATGCATGGTGGTTCACCTTCTACTATGGCATATGAGCAGGATGAGTGGTTCACCTTCTACTATGGCATATGAGTAGGATGAGTGGTTCACCTTCTCTTGCGGATGCCTCAACATATATCCTCTACCCATGTAGTCCGGGACTCACGGGAAGTACCTCTCATTTGGCCAATGAGTTGGGAAAACAGGATAGGGACCATAGCACTCTAGATGGACACATCGTGTGCTACCATACTCCCTATGTCTAGGATGCATGGTGTTCAACATCTTGATCTGGGATCAAGTCTGATTGGGGTTCTACCCCTAGACTGACTTTTGTTAGTGGAGAGTGGCAAGGTCTTGTGACTCATTCTCGATCAATTCTTCTTCATTATTACATCATTGTTCAACATAGTAGAGACGAGATAACAAAGATGGTACATGATGACAAGATGGCATGATGATCGATGATGATGGATGGATTGCAGGTGGAATTCTCCCTAGTTGGGAGGGAGTGTTAAAATTGGAAACTAGGTTCATTTGCTGGAGATGATGACTGCATTGAATTCCTCTTTTTGAGAGGACCAAAATCGACCTAAAGATCATCAAATTTGGACAAGTAGAAATTTGTTTTTGATTTTATGCCCAAACATGTGCAAATTGTCAAGGTCGACCACATCATCATGTAGGCTCATGAAGCCCAAGAGACATGTCACTTCACCCTCAACGACTTGTATAAATATAAGTGACCTCCAACCTCTTTTGGTACTTCACTCACTCACACATCCTTCTCTCTCCTTCTCTCATTGGTTCATACAGCGATTGGGCATATCTTTTCTCTCACACGTGTGGCAAGGAGGACGAATTTTCTGGGCAGATTAGAGGCTGAAATTTCAGAGCTGTTGCAGGGTTTGACCAGCGTTGACCAGGCACTTTGGCTCATCCTTTGACTGTGATTTTTGTGGGAAAATTTTGCTTTTTGCAGGTGTATTGTTTGGCACATAAACCGGGAATTTTTGGGCACTTTGACTTGCGTTGACTGCAGAAGTTGACTTCAGTTGATTACTGTTTGGATGACTTTTTTGATTGCTGTTTGACTAATTAAGGAGGCCAAGTTTGACTGTCTTTGACCAAGCCCCAAAGAGGATGTTTCGCTGCTGCGTTGGCCATCTTTGACTTTCTGGTTAGTGCTGAAGTTGACTGCAGATTTGACAGGACTGTTTTGACTTTGATTTGGCTAGTCAATTTTTGACTCTATTGTACTTTCTCTCTCTCTCTGCTGAACATTTGATATAATAATAAGAAGAATTAATCAAAGGGTTTTCCCCGTCTTGGGGTTTTTCCCTGGCATTTTTATTGTTCATGTTCTATCTACAGTTACTGTCAGTGTGATTTATAGTTAATGTGATTGCTATTGGAAAACTAAATTGGAAATTGTCATTGGGTGCCAAAGGACATTGAAGTAATTGTGCTAAACATAGAACATACCATTGTTTACTAAAATTAACATCCCTTGATAGCATAGCCAGATTTGCACAATTTGCTTCTCTAGTTAACATATCAGCCAAGCAGTGTAACCTTCTAGGTTTATGCTCAATGTTGAAATCAAAATTATCTAACCAGAGAGCCCACTTTTGTATCCTGGAATGACTTTCTGTGATCAGCTTATCAGATTTTAACATCCCTGGCAAGACATTCAACTCTGATCTTAAGAGAAAGTGGACAGGCTCTAAATACAACCTAAAACGGTGAATTATTTTCTCTACAACTAGCAATTCTTTGTGGTTTGATGGGTAATTTAGTTCTGCCCTATGGAAGGACTCGAAGGCATATGAACACACTAATTCTTTTCCGTCAAATTCTTCGAGCAAAACTCCTGCCCAGGTGCTATTAGAGGCATCTGTTTCAATAATATATTTCCCCTTTTCTGTAGGTAAGGATAATGGCGGCAATTTTTTAACCTTTCCTTTTATTCTCTTGACTGCATTGGTCATTGCTAGGGACCAGGCATGGGGACTCTTCTTTAAGCTCTGTTGGAATATTAGTATGTCTTCTGCTTGTCCTTTATAAAATGGCCTAATATAGTTTTGGTTACCCAGGAATCTCTGAAGCTGGGTTTTTTCTATTAGGACATCTAGAAATAGGTTAAAAGTCTTTAGGATGTGGTCTTGTAGAATAATCTGCCCTTTGGCGATTTTGAGACCAAGGAACTCGATCTCTGTTTTTCCTATATCCATTTTTGTTTTTGACAAAAATAACCCATGCTTGAATACTATATCATGAAACATTTGCAAGTATTTTAGATGTTCCTGCAAATTCTTGGAGCAAATTAACAAATCATTAATGTAAACTATGATCCAAGAATATTCCCTGAAGATATCTTCCATTCTTTTCTGAAATTCACTAGGTGCATTCTTTAATCCAAAAGGCATAACCTTCCATTGGTAGTGTCCATGAGGAACTACAGATACAGTCTCATGTCTGTCTTCTGGGATTATATCAATCTGATTAAAACCAGACTTCAAGTCAAATTTACTAAAGATTGCTTTTCCTTTTATCTTCTATAGCAAAGAGTTTTTGTTGGGAATAGGAAACCTGATATCTTGTAGAGCTTTGTTTACTACTAACCTTGAATTTCCTCTCTTCTGCTCAGAGTGTTTGTTGATGTAGAATCCTCTGCATGCCCATGCACTCTTAGAAGGCTCCATGAGACCTTTTTTCAGCAAGTCATTTACTTCTTCCTGGCAGGTCCTAATTTCTGATGGACTAATTAATGCTGCTAAAGCCCTTTGTGGCTGAACCTTAACCAGGGGGTTGTAAGGGAGAGAGACGAAGTATTTTTCCCTATGCCAGAAAGCATTAGGGGTTTCTGAAGTACAATCTTTCATAATCTTTTCACTATTTGGGTTTAAAATTTCCGCATGAGTCTGGTCATATAATATGCATCTTTCCATTTTGTTCAGGTTGCTTGATGTAACTTGACTTTCTATTTCCATAGAGTGTTCTTTTTCCCTGCTGCGACTCCTGCCTTCTAAAAACAGAGGAGCTTTTACATTCATCGCATAAATATAAAATTCAAACAATCTTTCCTTTTTGTTTGTAGTAACAAGATCTGCTAATTCAAGAAATTCTGATCCTGGAATACAATCATAAACCATCTGATTTACACAATGAAAGGAAAGCTTAAACTGATGGTTGCTTACATTTAGTGGGAAGTCTTTGGTTTGGCCATGGATTTCCACACTTGCTCCATCCACTGCTCTTCCTACGATACTGGGAAGTTCCCAATAGTATTCTGGGATTACCTTTCTCCTCAGCAAGTTTAGCTGACACCCAGAATCTACTAAGCAATCAATCTCATAGGGCTTTACTTCTGGTTGGCAGAACAATAATTTGATGTAGAATTTAGATCCTCCAAAGGATAATAAAGCAGGCCCTGGATGAAGATGTTCTTCTGGATGATCGGGTGCTGAATCATTATGCTTTTCAGACTCTTCTGATTCATCCAGTACCTCCTTTTATTCCTTCCCTGAAGTTTTCTTTCTGTAACCTGATGATATGTGCAGGGAATATTCAAATATCCTTGGTAGTTCATCACCCGATGACTTGTTCCTTTCAGCTCTTATTTCTTTGAGTTCTTGCTTCAATTCTTTGATAGCTTCAGCTGCCTTTTTCAGAATGCTCTGTTGTTCTTTGATTTGCAGCTTTAGAAAATTTTCTCTAATCCTATATGGAGCTTCAGATCTTATCATGAATTTGTATTGGATCACTATATATTATTGATAATATTGTGAAACCCTGGATTGTTCCGTTGTCATGAATTTCCATAATGCTTTTGCCGTATATTATCAGAAATGGGAAATGGGTGAGAAAATAGGTAAGGGGAACAGAATAAGAAATGGGGCCAGAGGGTTTTGGGCGAAAAGAAACGTGAACATATGTCTTCCTAATTATGCAAGTAAAATGGCTTAGTAATGTGCTTATGTAGTGTCAATTTGGGAATGGGAAGAATAACAAGAATGGGAAACGCCATTTCCTGAGTCTCTATGAAGCAC
Source organism: Pinus albicaulis (assembly GCA_034641835.2). NCBI lineage: Eukaryota > Viridiplantae > Streptophyta > Pinopsida > Pinales > Pinaceae > Pinus > Pinus albicaulis. The sequence continues at coordinate 1,318,720,990 of CM076570.1, forward strand.
CTAGTGAGTATGCATGGCTTGGGTTTGAGTTACTTGGGAAGTTTGAACAACTTCGATTGTTTTGGCAGATTTTGATGACTATTTCCCATTTTGAGCAGTTTTTGAAGGTTTTTTGGCTGAGCTTTATGCTAAGGTTTTTAGTGTTTGAATCATATTTTTAGTCTTTGGCATTTGCTATGTCATTATTGAGTCTGATTATGTGACTATGGTCAGAATGATTCATCTTTCAATTGAAATGGCATGCTTGGAAAGCTGAATATTAGGCGTCCTAATTATTTGGCAATATTGATCGCAATAAATCTGTATTTAGGGTTCATGTGCATGCTCCATGCTTGTTAGGTGCAGACATGGGTTTTGAGGATATATGATTTTCTAGTCTTGGTGTCCTGGAGAAGTCTTCAAATTGTCATTGTGCACTCTTTTATTCCTGGTGGATGCCCAACACTTTCTATTCAAGGGTTTGGTCTTGAGGTTGGAGCTGAATATATTAGAATTGGTTGGCATGATGGGTTAATGGGACTGCAGGAAATGGTGAATCTGCGAAGCTTACAAACTTCATTTGTAAAATGAGAAGTTTTATTATTTATTTGGCATGATTTTAGCAAGATCACTTATGGAGAAACACACTAAATTTTATTTCGTGGAATAGAGTAATGTTCGAATTCATTGAACAGTCTATGTAGGAGTGTGTTCACTGTCGAGTTCCATGTTGAAGTACAGTAAGCAAACAGTCCAAATGACCTCTCATGTATTGTATTTATATTATCACTGCACAGTGCATACATATAGTAAAAACCGTTGTAGCAAAATATGACCATACAGAAGGTTGATGTATGGAAACTTGGCTTTTATATGGAATACACTTTATTTTCCATATAGTATGTATATGATATGGTACCCCTGCAAAAATTGAACAAATTTTTTCTCAATGTGATAATGTTTGGACGCGATTTTAGGGCATGTATAATGGGATTTAGGCTATGTATTTTTCTCTTTTCTTTGGGGGAAATAATCTCACCTCATGACAGACACTTAAGTGAGGAATGGCTATGTTGGTACCAATGTAGTCCTTGTGGACATCTCTCCCTTTTTCTTTGAAATTTCTAGATGGAAGGTGGATCGACTTCCAGCCACATAGGTGGCTGGTAAACCCAAAGGGCCTGGTAAGATTTGATCTCGATACATTTATGGATTTATCACAAGAGCATTTACCAGTTGGGCCAACCCTTGGGGCTTTGTATTTTTCTCTTTTTGTGCCCTAGCATTTGTACGTATTGTTTTAAGAGCTAAAGCACATTTTCTTTCTTTTTTGATCTAGTATTTGTGTATGTTCAAAATCCAGATGAGTCTGGATGTGAGCTTCACACCCTTTGCATTGATACCTTGGGTATCATGTATTAGCTTATGGCTTCAGTAACATTCAATGCATACGTCTTTAGTCATATTGAATACATATCAAGATCAACCTTGGGGCATCGACTTTTGTGTATTGGGTATCCAAGTGCTTATTCTTTCATGCCTTTGGAGTACTACCATATATTTTGGAGTAATATTGCAATAGTAATTATTAATATTATACATATTGTAGTTTTAGTAACAGGTTTTAAATTTTTGGAAATTATTATTTTTAATTAGTTATAACATTTAAACAAATATTTTAATAATTAGTAATTAGTAATATTAATGATTAATTCAGATTTATGTGATGTATACTCATGTATTGGTTCATATTTATCCATATTCCTCTATGAATTTGGTAACACAAAGGTCATTACAAAGGAGCAGTCTAGTTGGAGGAATTTCATATTGACATATTGAGGACTCTAAAGCAGATGGTCCAAAAAACTTCTTTTGCATTTATATTATCTCTGCACAGTTATAGGAGAAATTGTTACACCCTTGAAAGAAATGCTTCCAGAAGCATCATTATTATGATCAGACACAGATGAAAAATCAGAGGGTGCACTAGAAGGAGATCCATGACACTTAGTGGTTATAGAGGATGCAGGCAGCCATGACACTATGGATCTGAGGGTGCAGGCTGTGAGGAACAAGAGAATGAGCAGCAAGTGGCTAGGGCTAAACCCTAGCCATGACCACTAGAAGGAGAAGCTCCATTGCAATATGGTAGTTGATTTAATTTTTAAAATACTATTCTTTATTTCTTAATACATACTACATATGGGATTTCCATGAGAAGTAGTTGGTACTGGTAAGAAAAAGATCATTAGTATCCATATTAAAACATGCAAGTAATATGGATTTGAAAGTTGAAACTGATTGTTTGGATGGAAAACTTTCAGAAAAATAGGTTGTTAAAAAAAGGCACTGAAAACAGACTTTGGATGTGAAAGTTATGCCCTTTTTAAAAAAAGTCATAAAAGGTAATCATACTGTTATGTGGCTGGTAGAAGTTGATCCATGTGGTGATGGGATTTTCAAGTAAAAAAAATCCTTCTGTTTCTAACTTTGCCAATAAGCTCACTTTTACAAATAAGTTACTTATAAAGCGATCCACTTTTATATAATATGTGATAATCACTTTAATGATCAAATTATTTTATAAGTTAAAGTTGCAAGCAAAAAATAAATTATAAAAATAATATTAAAGGTATGAGATGACTCAAGCTTAAATGAACATTTTCAAAAAGTAACTTTGAAAAAAGTAAGGTTTGAACTCAAGACCTCTTAGAAATAAACTTTCAGCCAAGTGAACTAATAATTAATACATAGAAAATTTGGTGAAGAAGGTTTCTTTTTATTCTTTGCCTTGAAGTGTATGCTTTGCCCCCAAAACTGTTGTTTTGACCTGCAAAAACTTCAAGGTGGTTGCACATAAAAGACGAGAAATTTGCAAAACAGAGTTTTTGTTAAATTTGGACAACTAGGTCCAAACTCCATATTAAGATGCTCAGATTAAGAGGCTAATATTTTTGTTGGATTCCTCTTTCTGAGAGGTGTAAAATCCATATAAAATATGTCTTAATCCGATGAGCAGAACTTATATTTTGAATTTATTATTTTTAATAAATTCTATGTGCAAGGTCGGCCAGTTTTGTAATGTAGGCTCGGATGCCCAACAGATGTGTCACACACCCTCATGATGGATATATATACAGGAAAAGTTGGAGAGATTTTCATGATCATCACAACTCACATCTTCCTCTCTCATCTAGGAATACGAGCTACCAAGAAGGACGAATTTAATCCACACATGTGAAGGACGAAGAGGACAAACTGTACGGTCAAGCTGAAGTACGTATTTGCTGCTGCTAGGGTTTCGCAGTAACTTTGACCAGCGTTGACTTTGGTCAACGCTTGGTCCAAACAAGCTGAAAATTGGTGGAAAGTTTGATTTATGAAGGCCGTACTACCTGGCACAAAAATCGAGGTCAAAGGGTTGACCGTTTTGCTGCTGCATTGACTTTTAGCTTGCTGTCCCTGCGTTGACTTTTCAGGACAGCGTTGACTTTTGCAGAGTTGACTTGGGTTGACTCATCTACTGGTTGGAGGGTTGTTGTGACACATGCTGGGCTGGCTGACCAAAGGAGACTTTGCTGGTTGAAGCATCGTGTTGACCGTCGAAACGAATAAACACATTTTTCCTGTTTCTGATTTGTCTTCTGTAAGATCTACTTATATGTTCTATCTGCATTTTGCTTACCTACTTGTATGATTGCTGAAATAAAAGTGAAATTGCTTCTAGCATAGAACATCTACAAAACTTTACATGGTATCGGAGCTGAGGTGAAGACAAACTCAATCTATAGCAATCATCATCGTGGAAATGGGTTCCACTAGTCTTGAATTCAGGGAGAATGACAAGCTGACTGGAAGTGATGACTTCCATGCCTGGAAGATGATATTAGATCTCAAATTAGAAGATCATGATCTCCTGGATCATGTGACAGGAAGGATTCAAGAACCTCCATCCAATGCCTCTGCTGCTGTTAGAAACAAGTATAAGAAGGGAGAAATCAAAGCAAAGCTGCTGATCAGGGAATCCATAAATAAGAGTCTGGTTGCCTACATATCTGAACTAGGCACATCCGAGGAGATGTATGACAAATTGATACTTATGTTTCAAGTAAACAATGTGAACCAAGTGCTATTCCTCAAGAACAAGTTGAAGAATATGAAAAAGGGCCGAGATGAGTCTGTTCAAACTTTCTTTCTGAAGTTGACCGAAACCAGGAACCATCTGCTAGCTATTGGGGAGATAATAGCTGATCGTGAGATGGTTCTCACCGCACTTGGAGGACTTCCATATGAATGGCAAGTATTCACAACTACTATCCTCAACAATAATACCATTCCTAACTTTGATGAGCTTATGTCAAGATGTATGCAAGAAGAAACAAGGATGAAGGAATTTGATAATGAAAGAAATGCTGCCTATGGTGCTCATTCCCGAAAGAAGAACTCTGGTGGTTCTAAGGACAAAAGAAGGACAAAGACTCAAGAGAAGAAGGGTAAATGTTTCACCTGCCATAGGCCTGGACACTATGCTAGAGAATGCCCCTTCAAGGAGGATTCTCCCGATAATGACGATAACAACAACAACCGAAGGAATGGGAATCAAAGAAATGACAAATCCAAAGGAAAGAGGAAGGCTCACTTTGGAGGAAACAATCAACCTTCTAAGAGGTCCAGAAATACCAGGTATGAGGAGTCTAATGTTGTTGATAAAAGAAATGAGTATATTCTGGTATCTTCTCTCTCAGCTACATCTCTGCCCGACACTATGGATGTCTGGCTAATTGATAGTGGTGCCTCAAGACACATCACCGGATTCAAGGAAGCACTTTCTGACATGGTTGAAAGGGATACTAATCTAGAAATTATCCTTGGGGATAATGCCACTTATCCCGTGAAAGGGACCGGGACTGTGACCCTCCACTTGTCTCAAGGACAAGTCCTCTGTCTACAAGATGTACTCTATGTACCCAAATTGAAGAAGAACCTTGTGTCTGTATCTGCCATGGAAGACAAAGGATTCAATGTAACTTTCTCTGATGGAAAGGTGCTCATGTGGAAGAAGAGCTTCAAGGAAGCTATCTCAATTAGTTCTAGGGTTGGTACACTCTATCAGGTTGGAGGGAGTCCGTTGGGAGCTATGACTTGTGATACTATCCGACAAACCGAACTATGGCACCGTAGATTTGGAAAGCCCTTCCCGAAGCAAGGAAGGTGTATGTAAGGGCTGTGCTGAAGAATATAACATAACAAGGGGACCTTCTTTCCCCTCAAGTGTCACAAAGACATCTGAGATATTGCAACTGGTCCATTCTGATCTTTCTAGTATGTTGCCTGTAACATCCCTGGGGGGATGTTCTTACTATATGACATTTACTGATGACTTCTCTCGCAAAACCTGGATCTTTTGAGGAAGCCATCAAGCATCAAATCTGGAAGGATGCTATGCATGAAGAATATGAGTCTATTATGAAGAATGATGTCTGGGATGTGGTCCCGAGACCGAAGGACAAATCTGTTGTCACTGCGGAATGGCTCTACAAAATCAAACATGGATCTGATGGGAGTGCCGAAAAGTTTAAGGCAAGGTTTGTTGCCCGTGGCTTCTCTCAAAAGGAAGGAATTGACTATGACGATATATCTGCACCTGTGGCACGATATACCAGTACGCTACGCAAGGATGGTCTTGTCCAGATGGATGTCCAGGACAGCTGCATGGTGCAACAAAGGAAGAGGTGTATGTGGAACAACCTCGAGTTGAAGTTCAAGATCAGACACTTATGGGTTGAAGAAAGCCCTCTATGGGTTAAAGCAAGCACCCAGAGCTTGGTACGAAAGGATGGATAGTTACTTGATGAAGCTGGGCTTCACTCGAAGTAATGCTGATCCGAACCTATACTTCAAGGCTGTGAAAGAGAAGCCTCTCATTCTAGTACTATATGTGGATGACCTCTTCCTGACTGGTGATGACCCTCTCATTCATCAATGTAAGAGGGAGCTTGCTGCTGAATTCGAGATGAAGGACCTAGGACTGATGCACTATTTACTAGGCCTGGAGGTCTGGCAAAGACCTGGAGAGATTTTCCTTTCTCAAGGAAAATATATTGTGAAGCTTCTGAAAAGATTTGGAATGGTGGACTGTAAGTCCGTGTCGACACCGATGGAACTCAACTTTAAGAAGTTGAGGAGCAACGTTGCTGGGCCCGTCCTACTGAGTATCGTGAACTCATAGGACCCTGATGTTCTCAATGAACACTTGTTCGAACATATGCTGTGCAGTGAACACTTTGAGTCAACACATGGTTGATCATAACATTCACTGGGTTGGTGCCAAGAAACTCTTGAGATATCTCTGAGGCACGACAGACCATGGGCTGGGATACACTGCCAGGAGTATGACACTCCGTGGATATACTGATGCCGATTAGGCTGGCAGTGTGGTGGATCGCAAGAGCACATCTGGATGCTACTTCACATGAAGATCTGCTTCGGGCAGGAATCTAAAGTCGGCAGTCTTGAGCACCGCTGAGGCCAAATACATTGTAACATGTATGGCCTGTTGTGAAGTCACTTGGTTGCGAAAGCTCCTTGAGAGCTGTTCGAGCATGTGCTAGATGCCACCGTTGTCCTTTGTGATAACCAAAGGGGGATTCATTTGTCATAGAATCCCGGGTTCCACGATTGATCCAAGCATGTTGATGGCTGGTACCACTTTATCTGGGATATGGTACAGCGAGGCGCCGTAAGGCTCGATCATATAGGAACCGATGAGCAGGTCGCGGATATTCTCACAATGCCCTTGGGGAAGGTCATGTTCCTAACCTTCCGTGAGAATCTTGGAATCGTGGAAAGACCCTATGATGTGGGTCTTGTTGGACGATGAGCTCTGGGAGCTCTGGGGGGCTTTGGGGAGAGCTTCTTGGAGCTATGGGCAACCACAAGGCTAGGCTTGCCAACCTTGGTGGTGTGCTTGGACCCCACCGTTGAGATTTTGAGTTGGTTCACCTCTCATTTTCTGTGCCCCGTATGCATCCTACCCATTGAGTTCAGGGCTCATGGGAAGTACCTCTCATTTGGCCAATGAGGTGTGGAAAAGTTAGAGACTATTAGCAAAGACTGATGGACGCATCAGAGATTGCCCTACTCTCTATCTAGGATGGCACGGTCCAACCACTTGATCTGGGATCAAGATTTGTGAGGTCTGGGACCTCTGGACTGACTATGTCAGTCGGGGGATGATGTCTTTGTGACTGACCCACTTCTGTTCTGAAATAAAGAAGCCAGCAAAGCAAGTTTTCGGCGGGATGACGCACGATGTTGATTGCACTAATAGATGGAGTTCTCCCTAGTTGAGAGGGAGTGTTAAATTTGGACAACTAGGTCCAAACTCCATATTAAGATGCTCATATTAAGAGGCTAATATTTTTGTTGGATTCCTCTTTCTGAGAGGTGTAAAATCCATATAAAATATGTCTTAATCCGATGAGCAGAACTTATATTTTGAATTTATTATTTTCAATGAATTATATGTGCAAGGTCGGCCAGTTTTGTAATGTAGGCTCGGATGCCCAACAGATGTGTCACACACCCTCATGATGGATATATATACAGGAAAAGTTGGAGAGATTTTCATCATCATCACAACTCACATCTTCCTCTCTCATCTAGGAATACGAGCTACCAAGAAGGACGAATTTAATCCACACGTGAGAAGGACGAAGAGGACAAACTGTACGGTCAAGCTGAAGTACGGATTTGCTGCTGCTAGGGTTTCGCAGTAACTTTGACCAGCGTTGACTTTGGTCAACGCTTGGTCCAAACAAGCTGAAAATTGGTGGAAGGTTCGATTTATGAAGGCCGTACTACCTGGCACAAAAATCGAGGTCAAAGGGTTGACCGTTTTGCTGCTACGTTGACTTTTAGCTTGCTGCCCCTGCGTTGACTTTTCAGGACAGCGTTGACTTTTGCAGAGTTGACTTGGGTTGACTCATCTACTGGTTGGAGGGTTGTTGTGACACATGCTGGGCTGGCTGACCAAAGGAGACTTTGCTGGTTGAAGCATCCTGGTGTGTAGAAACGAATACACACACTGCATTTATGATTTGTCTTCTGTAAGATCTACTTATATGTTCTATCTGCATTTTGCTTACCTACTTGTATGATTGCTGAAATAAAAGTGAAATTGCTTCTAGCATAGAACATCTACAAAACTTTACAGTTTTTCAAATCTCAATAATAATGGCGTTAGATCTCAGTAGCGTACTCCAAAAATGCAAGTTTTCTCTCTGTTTCTGATTTGCCAGGATCACACAGAGTGCATGTTAAAGAGCATATGTAGAAAAGAAAACACTGTCTGCACTATTTCTGATTTGCTGAGGTCACATAGAGTGTATGCCAAAGAACATACAAAAACCAAAAAGAGTAGTAAACCAGGAATAATAATAGAAAAACTGAAACATTAACTCATAATTTTTTTTTAAAAGGGTGTTTTTCTTTATACCTTTGGATTTGACAAAAATGCTATATTTTGGACAAATGAAAATGTCTTCAGGTGAAATGAAAAGAAGTTCCAATGATGCACAGCCTAGAAATGCACAGGAATACTAGAAATTAGAAATCTTTTGCTACATGTTGCAACACAAAGATCTTAATTAATGGGAGCAACTCTTCAAACAGGCCTTTGATGCCATGTTCAACTAAATAGGAGATTCCACAAAGCACAAACAACTTAAGTAACTACTCACACAAATAGATCAAAGCTCATAACACTTACATGGTTAAAACCCTAGACCATGGCCCCAATCGATGTGGCCACTTGAGACAATTTATTAATGTAAAATAAAATTTTGTACATAAGAGAGTTTCTCACAATTGATCATCATCAAATGACCCTCCATGCTCTTTAAATAGATGTCATGAACCAATTGGATGTCAAGCCACAAATCAATAGCCATTAGTCTTGAGGAGAATATGTGCCATTCGATCACTATATGTCTAGAACACATCCCGACCATCAGATTACATAACTAAAAATGCATACTAATGAAACACATTTTTACCTAAAGACATTAGACCAAGTAAATCCTAACTAATTCCGAAGTGTCTAAATATACTTATAAGAAGAACCTAGTGATGGGGCACTAAGTGCTTGAGAGGGTGGAGGGTGAGTAGCTTAAATTTGATGTTAGTTTAGTAGTGAGCTTGCTTGAGACCTTGGTGGTGACAAGTTTTGTAGTTGTAGATATAATAGAAGTGTGAGGTCTCATCAATATGCGTGTTGGTTATTGTCATCTTTTGGTATATTTGAGGGAAAGAAGGAAGTGATTAGTTTAATGGGGTTTGTCTTGGGTGGAACCTACAAAATTTGTCTCTTGTATCCCAATAGTTCCCCTAGGAAAGGAGTGAGGCATCTTTGGTCTGGGTATGAAAAGAAAGTAGCATTGGATACTCAACTCGTTGTAAAGGAAATAGGAATCAAAATGAGATGATTTTATAAATGTCCAACAAGTGACAACAAATTTTGTTAATGGGAGTCAAAAGTAGAACCAATTGAATACATAGTGGGAGTGTGAAAGCAACTCTTGCCACTGCTATACTAAAAGCAGAGAAAGAGTGCATTGATTAGTAAATTGAAACACGAGTATTGGAGATACAAAATCAAGACCAAAACCAAGTTGAACATACATTGCAGTTGTTAAGGTGTGTTGGGATTAGCATTGATGTTAATTTTGGGCAACTAGGTCCAAAATCCATGTTGCATTGCTCATATGATGATGATTATATTTTTGTTGGATTCCTCTTTCAGAGAGGTGCAAGATTGATCTAAAAATCATCTTGTTTGGATGAGCAGAACATATATTTTGATTTTATTTTCCACACATGTGCAATTTGTCAAGGTCGGCCTGAATTGTAATGTAGGCTCACAAGCCCAACATATGTGTCACACACCCTCATTGATAGATATAAATTGGAGAGACTTGATGCTCATTTGCTCATCATCTCATCACACACATTCCTCATGATCTAATTGGTTCGTACAACCTAGAAGAGGCTTCTCTCTCTCCCACGTGTGGATATGGATGCCGAACATCTGGATGCTAGAAACATGAATGATGCTGGAAATCTGGATGCCGGAAATATGGATGATGCCAGAAATATGGATGTCAGAAATCCTTTTGTTGACTTGTGTTGAATTTTTTTGGCGCTGTCTCATGAGGTGTGTGTGACACTAAAGGAAGGATGATCTTGTATGTGTTTGACTGAACCTCTAGGAGGTTGGAAGAGCTGGTTTGACTAGCTAAAGTCTTTGCTGGCTAGGGCATCTTGTTGACTGTTGTAACAAACATTTTTCTATATCTTTGCTGGACAAGAAGAATTGTAAATTCTAATTTATCATATTGGCTTGTCTTCTGTCGATCTATTATTATGTTTGATCAACATTTACTTTCAATGATTATGTGATTTCTAATTTGAATTGGGCCTATAAGAAAGATTGAAGTAAATTGCTTTAAGCATAGAACATACCATGGTTATCTAAATTTAACATGGTTTCAGAGCTGAGGTGAAGACAAAGCCCAAGATAGTGTGAAAAGAAATCATCGAAGAAGAAGTCTTGTCAAGGACCAATGGCCTCCTCAACCTACAAGGGTTTTCAAATCTAATGATAAGTTGATTGACAAGTCTGATTATCATGCATAGCAGATGTACTTGGATTTGGCGTTAGAAGATCAAGATGTCATGGATTATGTGCAGGGGAAGATTCATGAGCCTCCATCAAATGCACTCCAATCATATTTTATGAGGCTCACAGAAATCAGGAATGATCTTCTTCCCATAGGAGAAGTAGCTGATCGAGAGCTCGTCCTCATTTCTCTGGGAGGACTTCCCCGAGACTGGTATCTATTTAATACTATGATTCTTAATAATAATGTGATTCCTGATTTTGATGAATTGCTGACTAGATGCACTCAACAGAAGACAAGAATGATGGAGAGATATCATCCCTCTAATTGGAATGGAGGTGACCCTACTGCCTTCATCGCTCATGTAAAGAAGAAGAACCATGGTGGCTCGAGAAATCAAAACCATAGAAGAGCGGGGCCCAAAGGAAGGAAGGGAAGATGTTACACTTGTAACAAGACTGGTTACTATGCAAGAGAGTGCCCCAATAGAAGGGACTCTCGCAGGGATGATGAAAACAACTTCAGGGGGAATGGCAATCAAAGGAACATGTTCAAAGGAACGAGGAAGGCTCCCTCTGATCGAGGTGGAAATGGGCAACCTTTCAAGAGGTCAAGAAATTCTAGGTACAATGAGTCTAATGTTGTTGATAATAAGAAAAATGAATATATTCTTGTATCTGCCCTCTCTGCTGCATCTCCTCCCGACACCCTGGATGTTTGGTTGATTGATAGTGGTGCTTCAAGGTACCTCACTGGTTATAAAGAAGCCCTTTCTGATTTGACTGAGAAGGATACTAATTTAGAAAATATCCTTGGAGATAATGCCACCTATCCCGTGAAAGGGACAGGGATTGTGACCTTTCATCTATCTCAAGGTCAAGTCCTCCGCTTACAAGATGTGTTGTACATACCTGATTTGAAGAAGAACCTTGTGTCTATTTCGGCAATGGAAGTCAAAGGATTCAAGGTTGGCATTCATTGATGGAAAGGTACGCATATGGAAGAAGAACTTCAAAGAAGCTCTTATTATTGGTTTTAGAGTTGATACACTCTACCAGATTGGAGGAAGTCCGTTGGGGGCGATGTCATTTGGTACAACTGTTCTAACCGAGTTATGGCACCAGAGGTTTACACACCTTCATTACAAAGCCCTTCTCGAAGCAAGGAAGGTGGTGACAGGGATGCCCGAGTTTAAGGATGATCATGAAGGTATATATTAGGGTTGTGCCGAAGGGAAGCATACAAGGGGACCATTCCCCTCAAGTGTCACAAAGACATCTGATATCTTGCAATTGATTCATCTGGTATACTGCCCGTAACATCCTTAAGAGGATGTTCTTATTACATGACTCTTATAGATGACTTCTCCCGCAAGACTTGGATATATTACTTGAAGAAGAAGGACGAAGCATTCAAATGGTTTTGTACCTTCAACGCCTTGGTGGAAAATCAAACCGAGAAGAGAATCAAAATTTTGAGGACCAACAATGGGACCGAGTATGAGTCAAATGAATTCAATGAATTTTGCAGGGAAGCTGGCATTAAGAGGGAGACCATAATTGTGTATACTCTTGAACAAAATGGTGTTGCCGAAAGAAAGTATAGGACCATTGTGGAAGCTGCTCGTGCCATGCTATATGACCAAGGTCTTTCGAAGTTTCTATGAGGAGAAGCTGCGAACACTGCTGTATATGTTCAAAATAGATGCTCGCATTCTGCATTGGACTCCAAGACTCCTGAAGAAGTCTTCTTTGGAAAGAAACATGATGTTTCTCATTTTAGAGTTTGGTAGTCCTGTTTACTTTCATGCGCTGAAAGAAAAGAGAAACAAGCTGGATGCTTCTGGAAAGAAATGAATCTTTGTGGGCTACAATGAAACTTCGAAGGCATATAAAATCTATGTGCATGGTCAAAGAGAAGTGGATATATGCCATGATGTCAACTTTGATGAAGAAGCTGCCCTCAAGAAAGTTAGGAATCTTCCTAGTTCAAAGGAAGACAAAGAAGAAGAAGAAGCAGGGAAGCAAGAAGAGCCGAAGGATGAACCTATGCCCGATGTTGAAGGACCAATGGATCATATTGATCAACCTCCTTCAAATAAGAGGAGACCTTCATGTCTTAGGGACACTCTCGAAGATGCCGAGAGACTTTTTGCCCCAAGGGGGACATTCCGTGAAAGCAAGAAGCCAAATAGATACCAAGGGTATTTAGTAGTCATGAGTATGATTGTACAATCTGAGCCTGGATCATTTGAAGAAGATGTAAAGCATCAAGTTTGGAAGGATGCTATGCATGAAGAATATGAGTACATTATGAAGAATGCTGTCTGGGAAATGGTCCCAAGACCAGAGGACAAATCTGTTGTCACCTCGAAATGGCTCTTCAAGATCAGGCATGGAGCTGATGGTAGTGTTGAAAAGTACAAGGCAAGATTTGTTGCTCGAGGCTTCTCTCAAAAAGAAGGCATAGATTATGATGATATATTTGCACTTGTGGCCCGCTATACCACCATCCGATCTATCATTTCCCTTGCTGCAACACAAAGATGAATGTGAAGACTGCCTTTCTGCATGGTTCAATAAAAGAAGAGGTTTATGTGAAGCAACCTCTGGGGTTCTAAGTCCAAGATAGAGACACCTATGTATGCAGGTTGAAGAAAATCCCTCTATGGGTTGAAGCAAGCCCCCAGGGCTTGGTATGAGAGGATAGATAGCTACTTGATGAAGCTGGGCTTCACTTGAAGTAATGCTTATCCAAATATTTATTTTAATGTTGATAGAGAAAGGTCTCTCATTCTATTTCTCTATGTGGATGATCTCTTCCTAATAGGTGCTGACCCTCTCATTCATCAATGTAAGAGGGAGCTAGCTTCCGAGTTTAAGATGAAAGACCTAGGACTGATGCACTATTTCCTAGGCTTGGAGGTCTGGCAAAGGCCAGGTGAGATTTTCCTTTCTCAAGGAAAATATGGCGTGAAGCAACTGGAGAGGTTTGGTATGGTGGACTGTATGTCTGTGTCGACATCGATGGAACTCAACTTTAAAAAGTTGTGTGGAAGCGCTGCTGTGCCCGAGCTGGGAAATCCCACCAAGTATCAACAACTCATAGGGGCCCTGATGTTCTTAGTGAACTCTTGTCCGGACGTATGTTTTGCAGTGAACACTTTGAGTCAACGTATGGTTGACCCTCATCACATTCACTGGATTGGTGCCAAGAATCTATTGAGATATCTTCGGGGCACAATCAATTATGGGCTGAGATACACTGCCGGGAGTTTGAGACTCCATGGATATACTGATATCGACTGGGCTAGCAGTGTGGTGGATCGTAAGAGCACATCTGGATTTTGCTTCACCTTGGGTTCTGCTTCGATATCTTGGATGAGCAGGAAGCAAAAGTACATTGCAGTGAGTAATGCCTGTTGTGAAGCTGTTTGGTTGAGAAAGCTCTTCAGTGAGTTGTTTGGACATGTGCTAGATATCACCATTATCCTTTGTGATAACCAGAGTGGGATTCGTCTTTTTGAGAATCCTGTGTTCCACGATCGATCCAAGCATAGGTACCACTTTGTTCGGAACATGGTACAGTGAGGCGCCGTAAGGCTTGATCACATAGGAACTGATGAGCAGGTCGCAGATATTCTCACGAAGCCACTGGGGAAGGTCAAGTTCCTAACCTTCCATGAGAAGCTTGGAATCGTGGAAAGACCCTATTGTGAGGGTCTTGATTGAGTTGGACTATGAGCTTTAGGAGCTCCGGGGGGCTTGGGGATAGCTTCTTGGAGCTATAAGCACACACAGGGCTAGGCTTGTCGAACCTTTTTGTGCTTCTGCCCCATCGTTATGATGTTTGAGTTGGTTCACCTTCTCTTCTATCTATGCCCTGCATGCATCCTACCCATGGAGTTTCAGACTCATGGGAAGTACCTCTCATTTGGCCAATGAGGTGAGAAATGTGGATAGAGACCGATAGCAAGACCGATGGACTCATCGGAGATTGCCATACTCTCTATGTCTAGGATGGCACGTGTCCAACACCTTGATATGGGATCAAGTCTGATGAGGTTCTTCTAAACTGACTTCGGGTCAGTAAACTAATTTTGGGTTAGTATGCGACTCTTTTGAGTCTAATGAGGTTTTACCCTCTAGGCTGACTTCGGGTCAGCGGAGTGTGATGTCTTTGTGACTCACTCTCATTTGTTTGCCCATGAGCCGACAAAGCATGTTACAGTAGGATGACGCAGTTACGCATGATGATAGTACACGATGGTACTAATCACTGGATGGCACAGGTGGACATATGGAGTTCTCCCTAGTTGAGAGGGAGTGTTAATTTTGGGCAACTAGGTCCAAACTCCTTGTTGCATTGCTCATATGATGATGATTATATTTTTGTTGGATTCCTCTTTCAGAGAGGTGCAAGATTGATCTAAAGATCATCTTGTTTGGATGAGCAAAACATATATTTTGATTTTATTTTCCACAGATGTGCAATTTGTCAAGGTCGCCCTGAATTGTAATGTAGGCTTGCAAGCCCAATAGATGTGTCACACACCCTTATTGATGGATATAAATTAGAGAGACTTGATGCTCATTTTCTCATCATCTCATCACACACATTCCTCATTATCTGATTGGTTCGTACAACCTAGAAGATGCTTCTCTCTCTCCCACGTGTGGATATGGATGCCGAAAATATGGATGATGCTGGAAATCTGGATGCCAGAAATATGGATGATGCCGGAAATGGATGCCGGAAATCTGGATGCCAGAAATATGGATGATGCCAGAAATGGATGATGAAAATCTGGATGCACGAAATCCTTTTGTTGACTTGCGTTGACTTTTTTGGGAGCTCTCTCATGAGGTGTGTGTGACATTGAAGGAAGGATGATCTTGTATGTGTTTGACTGAACCTCCGAGAGGTTGGAAGAGCTAGTTTGACCAACTAAAGTCTTTGCTGGCTAGGGCATCCTGTTGATTGCTGTAACAAACATTTCTCTCTATCTTTGCTGGAGAAGAAGAATTGTAAATTCTGATTTATTATATTGGCTTGTCTTCTGTCGATCTATTATTATGTTCTATCAGCATTTACTTTCACTGATTATGTGATTGCTAATTTGAATTGGGCCTATAAGAAAGATTGAAGTAAACTGCTTTAAGCATAGAACATACCATGGTTATCTAAATTTAACAATTGAGAAGAAGGATGAGAAGATAGAGAGGGTGGCTCTTGACTTGGACCAATGCTTTGTCTGATGTTGTTGTATGGAGAATATTGTTGGGAATCACGATTGCCGTTAGACAAAGACCCATAGGTGTTAGTCAATGATCGCATCGCTAGAGATAAGGATCCGCGAGAGGCAATTAGTCCATGTCACGAAACACACGGGGAGCGTTGGCTTATCCAATGTCCAACAATCTCCCCCCAACGCGAGCTGGGTGTGTATCGAACTCGTGACCTACGCTTTGATACCAGTTGTTTGGAATCACGATTGCCGTTAGACCAAAACCTGTAGGTGTTAGTCAACGATTGCATCGCCAAAGATAAGGATCCACGAGAGGTGGTTAATCCATGTCACAAAACACACGGGGAGCGTTGGTTTATCCAATATCCAACAAATATTTGTGGTTGAGGGGGCTTTGTTGTTATGCCCTAGCAGGAGCCTTGGATTGATGAGGCCCATTGCTCCTAACATCCAAGGTCAAGGAGACGAATCTGCGATGGAAGATTGGTTGCTTTACTAGACCTTGAGAACAATGTTTTGTATAGAGTGAATTCAATCATAGGACCCTCTAGAGCTAGTTTGTTTATTGGATTAGTGGGATCTATACTAAGATCTCAAATCAGAGCTCTGCAAGTCTCATGTAGGTTAGTTGATCTCGGCACGGGTTGAGAAGAAGTTCGAGGTTTTATTGATTTAGTGGATAAGGTGATTTGGGTCTCGCCTAATCGTCTATTGCTACTGGTGAACATGATGACATGAAAGAAGAAAGTCACCATCTTGATGGGATTAGCTAGGGAGGATCTAGTAGTGGCCTAAAACCTCCCTTATGAAAGAGATATGAATATCTAGTGCAGTTAGTCGTAGAATTTGGAGAGGGAGCCTCTCAACACCTTGTAGAGGTAGTGAAACTACCCTTCGTTCTTGTAATAAATGGGACATTTGAAAATGAGGCGCTTCTCTAACATAGTCTCCTGTAACTGACATAGTTGGAAAGTTTTCTTGGTGTGTGGGATGTGGTGATTTGTGTCACCTTAAAGTTGATGGAAGCTTACTTTGAATTGACCAAGGGGAATTTGAGGGTGCACATCCAGTGTGTGCTTGTATACTTTGGTCTGACAATAAGATCGTCCCTTAGCAACATGAAATGCTTGAAGTAAAATGCCATCTGAGGCCTAATTCATTTGATGGTGGGGTGATCCAAGTGACCTAGATATCCTCCCTAGTGACATAGTTTTGGTCCTATTTAGAGCGTAGGAAGTGATGTAGAGTGTCCAAAGAGGACATGAGAGGGCCAAATCAATCATTAGAAATAGCCATTAGTTGAAACAATTAGAAAGACTTTGAAAACAAACAATTATTGTCAAGGTGTGTGTGGAGGGGTGTCTTATTAAAGTGGATAATAACCCGTGAGATGTTAAAATGGTACAAGGTGTGAGGGTGAGGGGGGTAGGGAGGAACCATGAAGGAGACTGTAAGGATTGAACATTAGCTAGAGGGAGGGAGGGAGACCAAGAGGCGTTGAATGTGAAGAATTAAGGTCTCATTAGCCATGACATAGTACATAGGGCAATGAAAGGCAAGGTGCTTCTTTGGCTCTATATCTTCGAACTGACAAAATTGACGAAGCCTTTATGATAGTGGGTTGTGATGATCTATCACAATCTAGAGTTAATGTTAACAAACTTTGAACTAGCCTAAAGGAATTCTGAGGCTATGCATCCAACACTTTTGAGTATAGTCAAGGAGTCAGAACTAATGATAATGCCATCTCTTAGTGGCATGAAATCTTCAAAACAGAAAGCCATCTTAGGACTGAGGTCCTTGGGAGGGGTAATCTAGGTGGTCTTTATGTATTGTCTGTAAATATCCTCCCTCATTAGGTTGTTCAAATCCTCAAAGGAAAAGAGGTGACTAGGAGCATCAAGAGAGCACCTTAAGGTAAGAGGTGATCAATAAAAATGGCAACAGATTGGAGGAGCAAAAATGCCTTAGAAAATTAGTGTTGTCACCAGTCAAGGGGGAGGCCTATAGAAGCAAAAGCAAGCTCCTGCAAAGAGCAGATTTCCATGATAGGGTACCACTCTCTTCCTGAATTTGAATCACCCTAAAAGATGGCACCCTGTGGTGAAATTAGACCAATCTGTAAATTAGTCTCGAGGTTCATTAGATGAGCACCATGGTTCCAAATTCAAGTGCAAAAGGGATCCATAACCTTCTAGTTTGTGTAGGAAAGAAACCCTGTGTCAAATTGAATCTCGGGTGCATGAACTGTGATCTCAATATGTATATAAGGTACCCAAATCTTGCCGCCTCTGAAGAATAGGTGATAGTTTGCAAAAGAGCTGTTGGAGCCATTGAAGACTATAACCTTAGTTTTGATAAGGTCCACTGTCAAGTGTCTAAGGTCACAATAGCTAACCAGGGCTTCAATCTTCTGAAGTCCCTAGGGGAAGGAACCCAGAAAGATTACACCATCTGACAGAATAAGGAAAATGGGAAAAGTATGAAAAGCAACAACATAGAGAGTGATATACTTGCATATCTCCTATGAGATGTGTTTTCTGGATTGCTTTCCTTGGTTTCATACTCTGCCCTTTTCATTTCAAATGATTTCTTACTTCACATCTATTAATGGCTTCTGTCAAGTTGAAGAAGTTAACCAATAATTTTTCTTTTGTATTCAAGCAAATTTATGGATTGCATTGCATACTAAAGCTTAGGGTTAGAATGTTGTGCCCTCTTTTAACTTTGCGGGGTCATCTAATATTTATCAGCAAAAGAAGCTAAATTCTGGAGTCTAAGTTGTAATTTAGGTTAACTGACATCTGTCGAACATTTTTACTTCTTTCTTTCTGTGCTGCTATTACATCTTTGAAAGCAGTCAAAATGGAATTCTCTCCATATTTAGTGCTAAGCTTGGAAAAGGTTGGACTAGAATTCTGGTTAAGTTGAGAATTGGCAAGAAGACGATAACACAAAGCCATCCAACATGCATCCATCTTTTCTAACTTGTACCTAGTATTGATATCACTCCCATGGCCCTCCAAGTGTTAGAGTTGGAATTCTGAGCATTCCTGATCTAATGGTGAGATAATTCAAAGCACTTTGATCCAAACTACTGATGCATGACGAGCATGTTGTCTTACCCCTTTTAATACCTAGGTGAATTTAGGCTCTCAGGTGGAATTCCAATATAATCACACATTTCTTTTAATCCCAGGCCTTCCCACTACATGGTTGGATTTGTATACAAAAGCAAGACATGACAGTGACACAGAAGTCCGGTCTTCTGTTTGGTCCTGGACACAAAAACACAAATTGAAGTTTGAAATAGGTATATGGGAGTTTTGTAGATACAGCATGGGTAATACTTGAAAGTTCAAGCAGAATGTAAATTGTGCTAGTAGTAGTAACATTAAAGTAAGGAACATCATTTCTGCCATCTAAGTTTAGCTTTTCATTTTACAGCATGGGTAATACTTCAAAGTTCAAGCAGAATGTAAATTGTGCTAGTAGTAGTAACATTAAAGTAAGGAACATCATTTCTGCCATCTAAGTTTAGCTTTTCATTTTAAGATTTAAAGTTCATGGGTTTAGCTTTCAGTAATGATTCGCCCTGATAATGACACATACCTTGAGAGGTATTGTATACTGTTGGTGCACATAATTGTTTGAAATTAGAACTTAATAAATGGGGAAAGCTGCAGACTGAAGATATTACTCTTGTGCATAGAATAGTTGCATCTTTTACAGGGAAAATGCAGGCAGAAAGACCTGTGGGAGTGTGGATGAAGTTGCATTTTGATTTTTAGCAACCTTAATGAATGAATGTGATGATTTTCACCCTTCTTGTCCGGTTCTTGAATGAATGTGATGATTTTCACCCTTTCTTGTCCAGTTCTTAAAGCAATCATTTGTGATTCGGTACCCGTGGAATACTCTCGGCCTTGGGCCAAACGACAGTCTCATTCAGATGGGGGACACTTCAGGGGGAGTTGCCCCACCATCTCCATTGGCTGTTGGTATGTTTTGGTCTTCACCAGGTACAGTTCTTGATGCTATCAGATCCCACAACCTATTTTTCCTCATGGAGACACATGCAAGTCCCATGTGGACACCTCCATTTCATGGGTACCACTGGTTATGGTCATGCAAGCAAGAGACACGATTCAATGGTGTCCAAGGTTCTGGGCGGGGGTTGCTTGTCTTGTAAGGGACTCCCTTAAGGGTCGGGTTACTATCATGTCATTGGACAAGCACGCTAGATATATGTGGGCCCAGGTCCATTAGAAGAGTTCCCTAAGTTCCCTACTTTGAGACAACTACATTGCGGATTGCTACTTTCCCCTTGCCTTGTCACACTGCACTTCATGGGGAGTCTAAAGGGGGCCCTTTTGTTAAATTTAGATAACAATGGTGTTCTATGCTTGATGCACTTTTACTTCAATCTTTCTTAGGTCCAATACAAAATAGCAATCATATAAACTTGAAAGTAAAATGCTGATAGAAAACAATAATAGATCAATAGAAGACAAGCCAAATATAGATCAGATTTACAATTCCTTTTGTCCAACAAAGATATGAGATATTGTAGCGTTACGGCAATCAGCAAGATGCTTCAACCAGCAAAGTCTTTCTCGGTCAGCCAACACTTTTGTGTGTCACATCCACAATCCTCAAAGACAACTCATCACAAGTCAATGCAAGTCAAACCAGGGACAACGCAGAAAAGTCAACGTAGGCAGTGTCAGAAACGTCAATGCAACAAACTAGGGCTTCGATCAAACAACCCGAAATTTCTCGATTTTAGTGCCCAGATGTACGACCTCCTAAAATCAGAATTTCTGCAGAAGATAGAAGTCAAACGACCAAGGTTTGACCACGGTAAATGCTGGTCAACGCTGCAGCTAAAAAGCCCTAAACAGATCACCGCAGAAAACAAAAAGCCCTAAACAAATCAGCGCAGAAAACAACAGCTTCACTCCACACGTGTGAGGAAAAAGGCCTCCAAAGGCTATCGAACCAATCAGATCACAATGAGAGAATGTGTGATGAGATGACGAGAAAATGACCTCCAAGTCTCTACAATTTATATTCATCAATGAGGGTGTGTGACACATCTCTTAGGTATGTGGGATAAATCTGGCCGACCTTGCACATGTGGAAAATAAATTCAATATCAATGTTCTACTCATCCAATCAAGATGATCTTTAGATCAATCTTGCACCTCTTCGAAAGAGGAATCCAACAAAAATATGACCATGGTCATATGAGCAGTGCAACATGGAGTTTGGACTTAGTTGGCCAAAATTAACACTCCCTCTCAACTAGGGAGAACTCCATCTGTCCACAAGTGCCATCCATCATGTATCAAACCAAACATCGTGCGTCATCCTGCCGTAACTTGCTTTGCCGACTCTTTATTTTAGAACAAAAGGTGAGTTAGGAAGAATCACACATAATTGACCCGAAGTCAACTTAGAGGTAAAAACCTCTCTCGGACTCAAAAGAGTCTCATACTGACCCGAAGTCAGTTTAGAGAATAAAACCTCATCATACTTGATCCCAGATCAAGGTGTTGGACACGTGCCATCCTAGACATAGAGAGTACGACAATCTCCGATGCATCCATCGGTCTTGCTATGGTCTATCCACATTTCCCACCTCATTGGCCAAATGAGAGGTACTTCCCATGAGTTCGAAACTCCATGGGTAGGATGCGTACGGGGCGCAGATCAGAGAGAGGCGAACCAACTCAATATCATAACGGTGGGGCAAAAGCACCACAAGGTTCGACAAGCCTAGCTCTGTGAGTGCTTATAGCTCCAAGAAGCTATCCCCAAGCCCCCTGGAGCTCCCAAAGCTCATAGTCCAACTCAAGCAGGACCCTTAGAATAGGGTCTTTCCACGATTCCAAGCTTCTCACGAAAGGTTAGGAACTTGACCTTCCCCAGGGGCTTCGTGAGAATATCCGCGACCTGCTCATTAGTTCCTATATGATCGAGCCTTACGGCGCCTCGCTGTACCATATCCCGGATAAAGTGGTACCTAATATCAATATACTTTGATCGATCGTGGAACACGAGATTCTCAGAAAGACGAATCCTACTCTAGTTATCACAAAGGATAGCGGTGGTATCTAGCACATGCCCGAACAACTCACTGAAGAGCTTTTGCATCCAAACAACTTCACAACAGGCCATACTCGCTGTAATGTATTCGGCCTCAGCGGTGCTCAAAGCCACTGACTTCTGCTTCCTGCTCATCCAAGATATCGAAGCAGAACCCAAGGTGAAGCAACATCCAGATGTGCTCTTGCGATCCACCACACCGCCAGCCCAATCGACATCAGTATATCCATGGAGTCTCAAACTCCCGACAATGTATCTCATCCCATGGTTGATTGTGCCCCGAAGATATCTCAACAGATTCTTGGCACCAATCCAGTGAATGTGATGAGGATCAACCATATGTTGACTCAAAGTGTTCACTGGAAAACATATGTCTAGATCGGAGTTCATTAAGGGCATCAGGGCCCCTACGAGTTGTCGATACTCGGTAGGATTTGCTAGCATGGGCCTAACAACGTTTCTACTCAAGTTCTTAAAGTTGAGTTCCATCGGTGTCGACACAGACTTATAGTCCACCATACCAAATCTCTCCAACAACTTCATGACATATTTTCCTTGAGAAAGGAAAATCTCGCCTGGCCTCTGCCAGACCTCAAAGCCTAGGAAGTAGTGCATCAGTCCTAGGTATTTCATCTCAAACTCGGAAGCTAGCTCCCTCTTACACTAATGAATGAGAGGGTCAACACCTGTCAGAAAGAGATCATCCACATATAGAAGCAAAACGAGAGGCCTTTCTCTATCAACCTTAAAATAAAGGTTCAGATCAACATTACTTTGAAGGAAACCCAGCTTCATCAAGTAGCTATCTATCCTCTCATACCAAGTCCTGGGTGCTTGCTTTAATCCATAGAGGGCTTTCTTCAACCTGCATACATGGGTATCTCTATCTCGAACTTCGAACCCCAAAGGTTGCTCCACATACACCTCTTCCTTTATAGATCCATGCAGAAAAGCGGTCTTCACATCCATCTGATGTAGACTCCATCCTTGCATAGCAACAAGGGCAATAATAGATCGGATGGTGGTATAGCGGGCCACAGGTGCAAATATATCATCATAATCTACGCCTTCTTTTTGAGAGAAGCCTGGGGCAACGAATCTTGCCTTGTACTTTTCAGCACTTCCATCAGATCCATGGTTTATCTTATAGAGCCATTTCAAGGTGACAACAAATTTGTCCTCCGGTCTTGGGACCACTTCCCAGACATCATTCTTCATACTGGACTCATATTCTTCGTGCATAGCATCCTTCCAAACTTGATGCTTTACGGTTTCTTCAAATGTTCCAAACTCAGATTGTATTATCGTGCTCATGGCTGCTAGATACCCTTGGTATCTCTTCAGCTTCTTGCTTTCACGAAATGTCCCCCTTGGGGCAATATGTCTCTTGGCATCTTCAAGAGTATCCCTAAGCCCTGAGGATCTTCTCTTATTTGAAGGAGGTGGATCAATGGGATCCATAGGTGCTTCAACATTGGGCATCAGGTCATCCTTCGACTCTTCCAACTTCCCTGCTTTTTCATCTTCTTTGTCTTCCTTGGAGCTAGGAAGATTTCTTACTTTCTTGAGGGCAACATCTTCATCGAAGGTGACATCAGGGCATATCTCCACTTCTCTTTGACCAGGCACATAGATTCTATATGCATTTGAAGTTTCACTGTAGCCCACAAACATTCCCTTCTTTCTAGAAGCATCTAGCTTGCTTCTCGTTTCTTTCGGCACATGAAAGTAAACAGGACAACCAATAACGCTAAAATGAGAAACATCAGGTTTCTTACTAGAGAAGACTTCTTCGGGAGTTTTGGAGTCCAGAGCAAAATTTGGGCATCTGTTTTGAACACACACAATAGTGTTCGCAGCTTCTCCCCATAGAAACTTCAGAAGACCTTGGTCACATAGCATGGCACGGGCAGCTTACACAATGGTCCTGTTCTTTCTTTCAACAACACCATTTTGCTGAGTAGTGTACGCAGTTGTGGTCTCCCTCTTAATGCCATCTTCTCTACAAAAGTCATTAAACTCATTTGACTCATACTCGGTCCCATTATTGGTCCTCAAAGATTTGATTTTCTTCTCGGTTTGATTTTCCACCAAGGCCTTGAAGGTACAGAACCATTTGAATGCTTCATGCTTCTTCTTCAAAAAATATATCCAGGTCTTGCGGGAGAAGTCATCTGTAAAAGTCATGTAATAGGAACATCCTCCCAAGGATGTCACAGACAGCATACCAGATAAGTCAGAATGTATCAACTGTAAGATATCAATTGTCTTTATGACACTTGAGGGGAATGGTCCCCTTGTGTGCTTCCCTTCGGCACAACCCTGACATATACCTTCATGATCATCTCTCAATTTGGGCATCCTTGTCACCACCTTCCTTGCTTCGGGAAGGGCTTTGCAATGAAGGTGTGTAAATCTCCAGTGCCATAACTCTGTTTGAAGAGTTGTATCACATATCATAGCCTCCAATGGACTTCCTCCAACTTGGTAGAGTGTATCAACTCTAAAACCAATAGAAAGAACTTCCTTGAAGTTCCTCTTCCAGATAAGTACCTTTCCATCAACGAATGCCACCTTGAACACTTTGTCTTCCATTGTCGAAATGGACACAAGGTTCTTCAAATTAGGTACATACAAGTTACAACACATCTTGTAATCAGATGACTTGACCTTGAGATAAATGGAGGGTCACAGTCCCTGTCCCTTTCACGGGATAAGTGGCATTATCTCCAAGGATAATTTCCAGATTAGTACCCTTCTCAACCAAATCAAAAAGGACTTCTTTATAACCAGTGAGGTGCCTCGAAGCACCACTATCAATTAACCAAACATCTAGGTTGTCGGGTGGAGATGTGGCAGAGAGGGCAGATACAAGAATAAAATCATTTCTCTTATTATCAACAACATTAGACTCATCGTACCTGGAATTTCTTGACCTCTTGAAAGGTTGCCCATTTCCATTACGATAAGAGGGAGCCTTCCTTTTTCCTTGGAACCTGTTGTTCCTGCCATTCCTTCTCAAGTTGTTGTTGTCATCATCCCTGGGAGAGTCCCTTCTATTAGGGCACTCTCTTGCATAGTGACCAGTCTTGTTACAAGTGTAACATCTTCCCTTCCTTCCTTTGGGCCCTGCTTTACCATGGTTTTGATTTCTCGGGCCATCATGGTTCTTCTTCTTTGCATGAGCGGCGAAGGCAGTGGGGTCACTTCCATTACCATTAGAGGCATACACCATCATTCTTGTTTCCTCTTGAGTGCATCTCGTCAATATTTTATCAAAATCAGGAATCACATTATTATTGAGAATAGTGGTATTGAATACATGCCAATCACAAGGGAGACCTCCAAGTGCAATAAGAACCATCTCTCGATCAGATATTGCCTCCTCAATAGCTAGGAGGTTATTCCTGATTTCAGTGAGCCTCATTAAATAGGATTGAATAGATTCATCCTTACCCTTCTTGATATTCTTCAATTGATTCTTGAAGAAGAGGATTTGATTTGCATTGCTAGCCCTGAACATGCTCATCAGCTTATCATACATCTCCTTTGATGTCTTCAGCTCAGAAATGTAAGCAACCAAGTGCTTATGAATAGAATCCTGGATAATCATCTTTGCTTTGATTTCCCCTTTTCTATACTTCGTCTTCGTGGCAGCAGCTGCATTTGATGGAGGCTCTTGAATATTCCCCTGTACATAGTCCATGACATCTTGATCATCTAGCACCAATTCCATCGACATCTTCCATGCATGATGATTAGACTTATCAGTCAATTTATCATCAGCCTTGAAACCCTTGTAGGTTGAGGAGGCCATTTGTCCTTTATAGGATTTCTTCCTTCAGAAATAGCTTCTAACACCAGCTTGGACTATTGGACTTTGTCTTCACCTAAACTCTGATACCATGTTAAATTTAGATAACAATGGTGTTTTATGCTTGATGCACTTTTACTTCAATCTTTCTTAGGTCCAATATAAAATAACAATCATATAAACTTGAAAGTAAAATGCTGATAGAACACAATAATAGATCAATAGAAGACAAGCCAAATATAGATCAGATTTACAATTCCTTTTGTCCAGCAAATATATGAGATATTGTGGCGTTACGGCGGTCAGCAGGATGCTTCAACCAACAAAGTCTTTCTCGGTCAGCGAACACTTTCATGTGTCACAGCCACAGCCCTCAAAGACAGCTCATCACAAGTTAATGCAAGTCAAACCAGGGTTAATGCAGAAAAGTCAACGCAACAAACTAGGGCTTTGGTCAAACAATCTGAAATTTCTCGATTTTAGTGCCCAGCTGTACGACCTCCTAAAATTAGAATTTGTGCAGAAGATTGAAGTCGAACGACCAAGGGTTGACCATGATCAATGCTGGTCAACGTTGCAGCAGAAAAGCCCTAAACAGATCAAAGCATAAAACGGAATGCCCTAAACAGATTAGCGCAGAAAACAACAGCTTCACTCCACACGTACGAGGAAAAACGCCTCCAAAGGCTATCAAACCAATCAGATCACAATGAGAGAATGTGTGATGAGATGATGAGAAAATGACCTCCAAGTCTCTCCAATTTATATTCATCAATGAGGGTGTGTGACACATCTCTTAGGCATGTGGGATAAATCAGGCTGACCTTGCACATGTGGAAAATAAATTCAAAATCAATGTTGTGCTCATCCGATCAAGATGATCTTTAGATCAATCTTGCATCTCTTCGAAAGAGGAATCCAACAAAAATATGACCATTGCCATATGAGCAGTGCAACATGGAGTTTGGACCTAGTTACCCAAAATTAACACCTTTTCTTAATATTTATGTAGACATCTCCAATTATTCCACTCTTGGGGAGATCATCCTTCTAGGCAACTTCAATGCTCACACTAGAATCCTTCAGGCATCCCTCCATGATCGAGTTGAGGATGCACTCTGCCTCCAGGAAATAGAGACTAAGTCCATGGGTCTCCATAGGTGGTCACAGGATAGGAACATAACCCTTACAGGTTATGGGAGACATCTTTTGCAGCTAGGGGAATCCGATTGTCTATTGATTTTGAACAAGTTCCCTTGCTGCCTAGGTTCAGGTGACTTCAGTTGCTTTCCCCGGAGTGGGGTGGGGGGTGTTAAGTTTTCATAAAGCAACATTGTTCTTTACTTTGATAGTTACATTCTATCATTAACATGTTGCATTCACCCCAAATAATTTTTCCATTGTACAAATTTGAATTATTAAACATCATAATATATAACAATGTAGAAAGAACAACACCATCATCATCATCATCTAAGCAATGGAAAGCAAAAATATCAAAGGAAGAGAAGCATGAACACATAGAGACACCAGGATTGGTCCAAGACCAGGGCAAAACCCACTATGGGGAAAACCCTTGGAAATTCTTCTTCTTAGATGTTCATTGAATGATTCAACAACATGAGTACAATGATCCATGAGTTCATATCTTTATGATCCAGAAAACAATAACATACAAGCACTAAAACCATACCCATACTTCTGCATGAAGGAAACTGAATTTGAGAACTGAAATGCACTGACACTGGCTGTAGCAAAATGATGAACACGTCTGATACTGAATGAGGATTGAAGATACATTTGCAGTGGAAACAAACAGATTTGATATACATATCTACAGATCTATAATACCATAACACAGATCTGAAGGATTACCAAGTGATCTCAACTTTGAAGTCCTAGATTTGAATCCAGGAGACTGTCAATGATGCCATGACGCAACGGTGACTAAACGACTGATGTCTGGAAGTGTTGCACAATCAACTGGAGGTGAAACAAATTAGATCTGCCTAGTAACTCTCTGAGCCGTGGCCTTAACACGCTCAACCTGCGGCTTTGGGCTGTGAGCCGCTACCACAACACTCTGTGCCTGCGGCTATGCTTCAGATCAACCCAATCTTTCTTCTGAGACAAGGCTGCGCCCTTAACAAGATGTGCCAAGGCTTTGGCTCCTTGGCCGTGAGCACAACACACCTTGCTCGCGACTCTGTTCAGCAAGGCCATTACCTTAGCCTTTCCTGCCTGCGGCTTTGCTTCAGATCACCCAGATTTGATGCGTGATCACTTCTGTGATCTCGACCTTTTGCACGAGCTCCTGTCGACATACCTGTGCGAGCCAGAAACAGAAAATACGACCAAAAACGAAAATACATGGAGGAGATCTCATGAATGAATATGTGCAAATGAACTTGAGGTCGCTTCTATTTATAACTTTGTGAATGACTGCTTGGGGCTTTGACCGAATCAACATGCGGTTAGGGCAACCCATAAAATATTAAATTAATTCATAACTTAACTTCTGCTTAACTGATTGGGGCGATCTATAGGTCAATTTTGATCCTCTCTAAAAGAGGAATCTAATGCAACTATTATCTTAATCATCTGAGCTGTCCAATGTGGAATTTGACCTTAGTTGCAAAAATTAACACTCCCTCTCAACTAGGAAGAATTCCACTTTGCAATCTCTACTTGTAGTTCTCTACGTCATGAAGTCATCACAACTCAAGTCATCATGACTCAACTCATTCTGCTGATATCTGTTCATCGATCAGTATGCCATTTTGATATTCATGCATCATCACGTGTTGTCACGGAATATCTTTGTCATGTAGTCGTCATGCTGTGAATCTTTCTCTTTACAAATCATCAATGTACTCTTCATGCTTATTTCTATTTATTTCTTGATTGTTTCTGCTTGTATGTTGAACATTCTTAGATCTAGAAGAAGAATTTGTCACTAGAGGGGAGGTTGGGCTACCACCTTCATTCATCAGGTTGTCATCGTGCAATCTCTGCCATCGGGCTACTACCCTGAATATCATCAACGAAGAGCATATCAACATGGAGTACATCTCAACTTGTAATCACATCGGGGAGTGCATCTTGACCCAAAATCTCATGGGGGAGCTATACTTCTACAACCCCATATCTAGCAAATAGGATACCCATCCATGCAAGGGAGATCATATTGACCTTGGTGTCACATCGGGGAGATCATATCGACCTTGGTGTCACATCGGGGAGCTCACTCTCAACGCAGAATCACATAGGGTATTTCACATTGGGGAGCTCACTCTAAACCCAAAATCACATAGGGTTATCCCAACCCCATCCTATTGCCTACTGATCTTCCCATTGATGGCCTTGAATAGTCATGTGGTAGAACACCTACATCATAATCCACTTGGGTTGTACACCCTAAGTACACTCTCAACTCATTGGCCAAATGAGGAGCGATATTCCCGACAAGTCGACCCAGCTTGTGGGTATGATGCCAACTGGGGTATACTCTGCATAGACCAAATGTGGAGGAGATACTCGACTTGTCAAAATGGACAAGGATCACACACATCCCATAAGTGACAGATAGGGGAGCAACTTCTTCGACCCTATTGTCCAGAGATCCCTCAACCCCAGGAGCCCTCTATCTCTATTCCTCTTTATGGGAGATCAAACAAAGAGGAGGAAGAGCTTGCTCAGTGTCCTCGATCAATGCTGCTCTCATCTAGTATCTGCTGAGTCCTGTACCTACAGCACATCAAATCCAGTGTTATGTTATAACATACATAATCATGTAAATCACAGCAAGATACCAATAACAACAAGATACCATAACCATCCTCCCTCTCATGGAGGTGTCAAACACGCACGGACACTATATAGTCATCCTCCCTCTCATGGAGGTCACATGGATACTATAATCATCCTCCCTCTCATGGAGGAGTCAATCACAAGCCTTAGTTTGTCTCAAACAACTGTGCTGTCTCAAATGAATGGAGAACACATACTCGCAACTATACGTATTCGGGATTCTCTGTCATCATGGTGTATCCATGTCTTATCCAGATCATGCTCGATCAACTCTCTAAGGAGCTTCTACATCATGCCTCACGAGTCACAGCTAGCCTTGCTATCGGCAATGTACCTGACTGGGGTCGTGCTAAGGACCTCTCGTCCAAGATATCATGGCAAATCTCATACTAAGGCAACATCCAAATGTGCTCATCAATACTAATCCAAAACATCATTAGTTCATTCATGCATCTACATATCATGGGAGAAATATCTCAACAAAATAAAAGATGTTTGGTGGCAATTCTGAGTGAATCAGCTCAATCATGAATTCAATCATATTTTATACACATCATATAAGGATGAATGTTCAAAACGGAACATTAATGCTTCAACCAACTAACATATGCCATATCACGTTTAATCAACATTTGAACTTTAAATCAAAGTATCCAAGGATTTACATAAGACATTTCATCAGTCTTGCTATATGGATTTTCTTTCCCAAATTCTAGAAAGCAATTTATCATGCCATGATACATCATTACAATATTCAAAAGTGATCTCCCTCTTACTTAGATTTTCAGAGGCTCATCATTTGTTAAGGATAGACCTATCAGTATGTATCATCAAAGCCATAATAAAAAATCAAGGCCATACCTTGGAACTCATTATCCCGACTTCACCAGATAACAATCACATAAAAACAAATCTAAATCAAGGAGTTTGCATCATGCACCACTCTCTATGAGCATAATGCCTTATCATGCCAACATATCCAACTTTACTCAAATCATTGTTGTGTTAACAAAATCATCTCATCCAAGTTTAGAAGCCAGTCACAACTATTATCAAAGACATTGATTTCATAGTATCAGTTCTTTCAACTAGAGACATAGCACGCATGTCAAGTCTTGACTTCATTTCATGTCAAGCTCTCAAGTCTGTGATTTAATCATGTCATTATTGGTCATTTACATCATTAGATGTAAGTGCATACACATCACGGTTAAATCATGCATGTTCATACTAAGTCACAACAACCACTGTGCTTGGAACAAGGAGGCCAATATAGAACCATACGTCTATATACTCACATATGACACTGAAGGTTACTATGCCCACATAACATAGCCAACTAGGAAAATCAACTATCACTAGATCAAATCATGTCAAATATAAATGTGCAATCATGGTAAGATCTATAAATCCAGACATGTGTCAATCATTAAGCATCATGTCAAAAGTACCAAACAAAGTTTATCAATATCAATTAACCAAAAATATGATGCACAATCCTCAAACACGACGACATATCCATATGAGTGTCTCGGTCTTGCACACGCAAGTTTGGTTCAGACATACAAACTTTCCCATCCAAAAAAATCTTACAAGCATCTGCAATACTTCTGCATAACTGACATCTTGCAAGTGACCATTTGATTTCATGCTTAATTCCAACAATTCCAGAAATCAACTCACAATGACAAGACAAATCAGAGATCAATGGATTCGGAGTACAAATCGAATTCATTATACAAAAATTCAATTATGTTTCTCTCAGGCATAGTCACATCTATGAGCCTTCCTTTGCGCGAATGAGGCTAAGACCTCCGTTGTAAATTAGCAATGTCAGATACTTATAAATCATATTTCAATGAAGCATACACTGGCAACATGAAAAAGAATCTTTTAGGAGAGAGGTTTTCCCTCTGAATGAGGATCCACTTCATTCATGTCATCAACCTGTCTTTGTAGGGATCAAGCAATAGTAGGTCTATCAGAAACACATATCTATAATGATCATCAATATCATGTCATCCATCTTTCTATTGATTTGGGGTAGCATTAGATGTGCTCCAAGTCTCAAATTTTGTGGAGAGGCTTAAATACATGTATTCTAAATAACTCAGAAAGCGTTTGGTGAAATTCCACATGGATAGTATTCTATAGAAATAATTAATTATTTTTAAAGGGACCCTAAGTTAAAACTTAGGAAAATAAAATATTTAAAGTGTATTAATAGAATATGAGTGAGAATGATCTAGAAGAAACAGATCAAGTCAAAAGTTAATCTTAGCCATTGATTAGAGATCTAATCTGGGCCATTGAATCCTCAACGAGAAGATTATAAGGACTTGAAGGGTCATTTGGAAATGACATTCGTGGAGACACGGAGAATCTAGAGATTGAATTCTTCTGACAGAGCAGTGCTCAGACGAAGATCAGATCTAAGTGATTCTTCACTGAGTGAGGGCAGTATTACCGGTTGGAAGGTTTCCTAATCCGTAGAGTACATAGCAGCAAAGACAGAGAGAGCCACAACTTCAGCGCAAAGCCAGTGACACAGTGCCTACGCAATCACTTTGTTGAGCCTGAGGGAAAATCGTTTTCCTGCTGAGGAGACAAAGCAGAGCTAGTATCTGATCTCGGCGAGATTTCTCGGAGGCTCAGTTTCCAGCCAGCAGTGAGACCAGCGCAGAGGCAAAAGGGCAATTGAGTTGTGACGCAGTCTCTGCATAGGGCAATCCAGCCTTGGTGCAGATCAGTGCCAATTTCCCGTAGAGGAGTGAGGTTTGTCTCACGAGATCTCTTTTGTCAGTTTCTCTGCATGATTCGACAGTCTCGTCAATCATAGATTTGTACTCGGAATTTACTGCATAATAACATAAACCCTCAGATTTGCTGCACCGGTTTTCCCGCATTGGGTTTTTCCGGGAACATTAGTCCAAAAATAATTGTGTCGAATGGTTGTGTGATTTATGTGTGTTGAGATTTGTTTTCGCACTTGTATTTCTTCTGCAGTTTAGCTGTGTAGGCTGTAGCCTGTAGTGAATGGATTTCGATATTTGCTTGTAGAACACAGTAAATAATTTGTTAAGTAAAATAACAAATAGAAGATTTTCCATTAGTTGTACAGTAGGATCCTGAGTTTACGAATTTTCACATGGTATCAGAGCTTGTTTAAGCTGAGTGCAGGAAAGACAAAGAACAAATCCAACAGATTCAGCGTTGGTAAAGATGGGATCAAAGAGCTGCAGAAGCAGCAGATCGATCTCCCAGTGATTGCGTAGTCCAAGCCACAAGGGCTAGTTGCTGCAAGGAAATCTCTCTGAGTGAACCAACAGAGAGGTGGGATTTTCCAGATTGCAGTTTGTCCACGACAGAGGAAGCAACGCAACAAATCAACGCATATTAGTAGCTGGAGGGACGCAGTTGACTCCGCAACAGTGATTGCTGGTGCAGAGCGTCAGGAAGCGTAGTTGAAACACAGATTTGGTGATTTTTTGACCTCAGTGAGTTTCTTGCCCAAGAAACTCAGATTCCCGGGGTAGTAGCACTAGATTTTGTGGCTTATTCCGTCAGGAGTGCGTAAATCTAGTTGCGCAGAGGGTGAGAGGCAGAGATAGACAACAATTGGGTGAGATGGCCACCAACAGATTGTGTGACCAAGACCGGTTGGAGGGTCCCTCCAACTATGTGATCTGGAAGGCAAGGATCTCCTTCTTTCTAGATGAGCTTGACCCCAAGCACTTTATCGACAATGCTCAGGTTGTACCGGTGGATGCAACACCATTACGGGCCTTTAAGAAGAATATGGTGAAAGCAAAGCGATTGATGCTCGATGGAGTGAGGGATCACATCGTTCCACACATCTCTAGCAAAGAGATAGCCAAGGAGATGTGGGATGGGCTGGAGACGCTATATTAGGGGTGTTCCGAGTAGCGGAAGATGTTTTTGGAGGAGAAAATGCACACCACTAGGATGCAGAAGGGAGAGCGTATTGATCCATTCTTGTCTAGACTTCAAGAAAACCGAGATCAGTTGGTAGCCATAGGAGCAACTCTTAAGGCCACAAAGATGGTCAGATTGGCTCTCAACTCAGTGTCCGAGGATTACTAAGTTTTTGTTGAGAGTATCCTAGGCAGAGAGAACTTGTCGGATTGGGAGTCAATGTGGGCAGCTCTTTAGCAAGAAGAGATGCAGAGAGACTTACTCAAGTATCAACTTGAGGGTGACAACAGAAGCGGTTCGAAGATCAAGGAGGAGGAGGAAGAGAATACGGCCCTTGTATCAAAGGGGCAATAAGAGAAACGCAGGAGGAAGAAGGATCTGTGAAAGATCAAATGTTTTTGGTGTGGCGAGATGGGGCATTATGCCACACAGTGTCCTCTCAAGAAGAAGGAAAAATATGAGAAGCATGATCCTCAGGTCGGAGCAGCAAAGATAGAGGGGGAGTTTGCTATGATAGTTCATATACCTCTAGGAAGGAGGTGGGTTGATTTGGAGTTGTAGACCCAAAGATCTACAAGATGGGCAAGATCCTTGAGGAGTCCACCTCTCGGATCATCACCTTGCTATGGGAGCCCAAAAAAGAAGTAGCAGGATGGACGGGTGCCAGTTGGTGCAAAGGAGTGAGAAGTGACAACACAGTGGTTAGCAGTGCCAAAGTCTGAGTAGTGCAGAGGGACGCAGTGCAGAGCAGCAACAACGCAAAAACTTTAGAGAGACAACGCAGAAGCTAGCAACAGTCAGATCTTCACCACTGAGATGCAGTATACTTGTCTAGTTTTGGATGTTTTTCAGTTGCAGTAAGCAACTATGATGTAGTGCAATAGCAGTTGGCAGTGGTCAGCAGCAACATGGATGCAAAAATTCAGAAGGAGTTGCAGTACAAATGCAGTGTTGGCAGTGGTAGTCTCAACAACAGTACAAATGTAGTGTTTGTGCAGAATTGATGGACAACATAATCAAACATCAATAGCGCAGAGGGAGATGCTTCAGAGTTAGAACAATATGCAACAGGGCATATTGTTAGAGCACATTCCTCGCTAAGAGGGAGTATTGATTTGGGGTAGCATCGGATGTGCTCTAAGTCTCAAATTTTGTGGAGAGGCTTAGACACATGTATTCTAAATAAGCCAAAAAGCATTTGGTGAAATTCCACTCGGATTTATTCTATAGAAATAATTGATTATTTTTAAAGGGACCCTAAGTTAAAGCTTAGGAAAATAAAATAATTAATGTGTATTAATAGAATATGAGTCATTTGATCTAGAAGAAACAGATCAAGTCAAAATTTAATCTTAGCCGTTGATTAGAGATCTAATTTGGGCTGTTGAATCGTCAACGAGAAGATTATAAGGACTTGAAGGGTCATTTGGAAATGACATTTATGGAGACACAGAGAATCTAGAGATCAAATTCTTCTGACGGAGCAGTGCTCGGACGAAGATCAGATCTAAGTGATTCTTCACTGCAGTGAGGGGAAGTATTATTGGTTGGAAGGTTTCCTGAGCCAGAGAGTACACAACAACAAAAACATAGAGAGCCACAACTTTAGCGTAGAGCCAGTGACGCAGTGCCTACTTAGTCACTGCGCAGAGCTAGAGGGAAATTCGTTTTCCTGTCGAGGAGATAGCGCAGAGCCAGTATCAGATCTTAGAGAGATTTTCTGGAGGCTCAGTTTCCAGCTAGCAGTGAGACCAGCGCAGAGGTAGAAGGACAACCGAGTTGTGACGCAGTGGCTGTGCAGGGTAGTCCAGCCTTGGTGCAGATCAGTGCCAGTTTCTCGTGGAGGAGTGAGGTTTGTCTCACGAGATCTCTTCTGTCAGTTTCTCTGGATGATTTGACAATCTTGTCAATCATAGATTTGTACTCAGAATTTACTGCATAATAACATAAACCCTCAGATCTATTGCACCGGTTTTCCCACATTGGGTTTTTCCGGGGACATTAGTCCAAAAATAGTCGTATGGTTGTGTGATATATGTGTGGTGAGATTTGTTTCCGCACTTGAATTTCTTCTGTAGCTTAGTTGTGTAGGTTGTAGTGAATGGATTTCGATATTTGCTTGTAGAACACGGTAAATAATTTGTTAAGTAAAATAACAAATATAAGATTTTCCATCAGTTACTGCAATAGGATACTGAGTTTACGGGTTTTCACACTTTCATCATGGGCTGGACTAGAAGATCAGGGCGACAGGTTGATGTGACAACACAACCTTAAGATCCAACATTAATACATCAAGTTAAAGCATTTAATTTCATCGCATGCTATAACCATAGATATTCAAAGATATGAAACATCAGCCTCATAGATATGCCTTTATCATCATGTTGCCAATACCATGCATATCATAATCAATAGGATCAAGTTAGGTTAATCGTTGAACCAACAAGGTGAAATCACTCTTTTCCTAAAAGCCTTCATCACACGCATTATCAACACCATATAAATGAGGTAACCTTCTATAAGAGATCCAACAGATCTTATGTGTATCAAGAATCAAGAGTGCCATCCATTAAAATAAGAATTAAGATCTCAAAACAGTAGATGTTAGCCACACATTAAGTTATGCTACTATATCCATGATCGACAATCACTTCAATTACTCTCGCAAAATCAAGTAGTTCATCACGATCAAACCATTCAATACCAGGTGCACTATTTCATCAACATAAATCTCAATCACTCTTATATGTGCATGCATGAGCCATCCGAGAAGTAGACATTCTCAATATGCCGAAGGGCTTACCTAGCCATCCAATGTTGTACCTAAATCATAACATTAAAACAATATACCATGCATGCCTTACCGTATTACCCGTGCACCTTCACATAGGCAGCTTGTAGTGCGCAAGTGCCTCTTTACCTTTTCTAGATGTAACCATCTTTCCCTTTCCAGATCTAGCCATCTTTCTTGCATTTCCCGATCTAGCCACCATTCTTGCATTTCCAAAGATCCTCAAGAGGGATCCATCCATTACATCTCATTACGAAGGTTAGATATATCCAGGTGCTCACATGTACATGCAGGAAGTAACAACTAGAAACAATAATCACGGAAATCAGATCCATAAGCATAAACAAGAGTAAGGCTTATAAGTCAAGGAATCTTATCTTCAATGAGAGTGATCCTCTTCCTCTTGAACCAACCTTCAAGAGTCAACCATAGATCATAAAGCAGTGTTGCCTTCAATCAACAACTTTATCAATATCCAAGTCAGCTGTCAAATCGATCCCAAGTACTTGAGCATCTCCTCATAGACCATGTGAGGGTTTCATATACCAAATGTCAAAATTTTACCATAAACCAGGGTTTCTCTCAAACCATTATCCACTAACTGCCTAGGGATTTTTTCATACCCTAAAATTCCTTTAGGTCTCTACCATCCTCTGCTTGCTTCCATAGAAGTGTCTCCTTGGCTTTTCTTCAACCAACTCTGGTACCATGTTAATTTTTCATAAAGAAACATTGTTCTTTACTTTGATAGTTACATTCTATTATTAACATGTTGCATTCACCCCAAATAATTTTTCCATTGTACATATTTGAATTATTAAACATCAGGATATATAACTATGCAGAAAGAACAACACCATCATCATCATCATCTAAGCAATGAAAAGTAAAAAGATCAAAGGAAGAGAAACATGAACACATAGAGACACCAGGATTGGTCCGAGATCAGGGCAAAACCCAGTATGGGGAAAACCCTTGGAAATTCTTCTTCTTAGATCTTCATTGAATGATTCAGCAACAAGAGTACAATGATCCATGAGTACGTATCTTTATGATGCAAAAAACATCCACTGGCCCTCCCTTCACTTGCCAGCCTACTCCCCAACCCCCCCTCTCATACCACCTCCCATTTTGACCGAGACTATGCCATTTCCTACATCACCTGCCTTAAGGAGTTACTTCGCCCTATTTCCCACTTCAGATTGATGAACACACCCACAACTAAGTGCGAGGCCCTCTCCACGGTCCTTAGAGACACTGCATTCAGTTCTTACCCCATTCGACTTGTCAGTATGTCCATAAACCTACCTGGGATCCTGCTCGATGAGCCATTGGTTCAATGATTGCAAATCCTTCCACAAGTGGCTCCGTTTAACTCTCATGCATGATCCCCATCCTCTCCTCTCCTCTGCACCACCTACTGTCAACTTCTTCGCTATAAAAGTCGAGCATTTCCATCCCAGTGAAGACGTGAACTTTGTGCAACCCTTCGACACACTCCCAAAGCATTTTGGCATGCCATCTTTCGTAGACACCATGATAACCCTTCTAAGCTTGGCCCTAAGGCTATGTTCTCCCATACCACCTCCCTTTACGTCATCTTTGGGAGTCCGAACAACCCCCAACACGTTCCCTCTCCCCCCTCCTCATGTCATCTTTTCTTTGAGTGATATCAAGAGAGCAATGAAAGCTATGAGCACCAACAAAGCAGAGGATGAGGAAGGTTTTTAAGTAGAATTCCGTAAGCGTGGCATTTAGTCTCTTAAGTCTTATATTGTCGATCTATTCGACCATGCTGTTTGTTGTGACTTCCCCCCTACTTGGGTAAGACATGTTATCAATATGATCCACAAATTAGGGACAATTATAGGACTATACTGGTGGGCCATACCTTCTCTAAGCTTTATGCCATGGTCTTACATCAATGGATTTTTGAGTAACTGGAGAGACGACATCTCAGAGCTAGAGGAAAGGCAGGCTTTGGCCCGGGTTACCGGATGATTGAGCACATCTTCACACTTCAAACCATTATTGAGGAGGCTCACCACTCTTTGAAGGTCTACTATTGCTTTGTTGACATTCAAAAAACATATGCTACTGTGCCTAGGGAGGCATTATTTCAGAGGCTTCTTGACATTGACATATTTGAGACCCTTTTGGTAGCCATCATGAGACTATAAATGTTAGTTTTGGGTCGCCTTAGGATGGCACATGGCCTTTTTTACTTTATCTAGAGTACCATTGGGGGGTAAAACAAGGGTACCCCCTCTCGTTGACCCTCTTCAGGATTTACATTGATGAGCTGGAATCATTCCACCATGAGCACATCCAAGAGTGGGATGTGTTGATTTTTCTAGGGAAAACAAGCTAGAACAATTTTCTTCAGCGAATAACTACTTTGGATGATCAGTTAACATCATAACATCCAATTATCATGAAGTAGTTATATAGAAGAAAATTTCAACTAATAAACATGAAAGAGTAGTAGAAAATAACCATGAAACAATGAGACAAGAGACATAGAAATTAGACTTGAGGCCAAGGCAAAACCCACAAGGGGAAAACCCAAAAATCTTTCCTTATGAGAGAGAGAGTTCAATTCATCAACGCATCCAACTAAACAAAACATTAAAGATAATTTCTGACTAGAAACATGTATGCCAAGGCTCTTGAGAATTTCGGCCCCCTTCATCCTTCCTTTCATCGTTAGAATAGAGCTCATCGTAAGATAGGTCGATGCCCAAATGAGAAGGAGGGCTCTTCAATAGACTTCTCAAGGGGGTCAAGTAGGTGCCTCTAAGGGGCCCAATTGACTTGAACAAAAGGAGGCCAACTCGAGTAAATTTGGGAGGCATAAAACAAATTCGAATTTTCCAATTTCTTCATGATGAAAATATCGAACATGGCTACTTAAATTCCAACATTCCCTCTTAGCCAGGGAGGTACTTTTCATTCTCTTTCAAGATCAATCTCTCTGAACAATCCATATGTCTCTCAGCCATAGCCTAAGGGAGAGCTCACAAACACAAGTGTCTCTCTCTATCAAGATCAATCTCCTCGACCAAACCATAAGTCTCTCAGTCACTGCCTAAGGGAGAGATCATTAGTCTCATCACAAGGAAAGATACATAACATCCAACACATCCCAAAAACTACAACCCTAAGGCATCTAGGTAAGTGCCCAACTAGCCAACGGGATCAATCAATCATATGCATAGGGTACACCTCCTCGACCACAAACAAGGTCTCTTGGGCCACAATCTAAGGTAGGAATGCCTATCTCAATCCCTGACTATATAGTCTCTCGGTCCATGACCTAAGGGAGAGAAATCGAGATCAATCTTCTCAACCAATCCTTGGGTCTCTTAGCAATTGCCTAAGGGAGAGATCTCGAAATCAGTGTCCTCGACCACACTGGTCTCTCAGTCATCTTGACCTAAGGGATCATTCTAAGCCTCAAAACCAAGCTCCCCTACTAGACTCACTGGCCTCTCGGTCTATTGACTTAAAGGAGTGACAATATTCCCGACCAATCCATAGGTATCCTAGCTGCAACCTAAGGAATATTGTTAATCATATGATGTTGTACAGTCAGTGCTCCTCTCTTAGAGGGGGGTTCTCAACAAATCCAAGTTGTTCTCTGAAATTAGCAAACTTCATCCGGGACAACGACTTTGTCAACACATCAACAACCTACTCATCAGTAGGGATATATTTGAGCCTCACATCTCCCCTTTAGACAATATTTCAGATTTAATGATACTTGATCTCAATGTGCTTTGACCTGTCATGGAAAACCAGGTTCTCAGAAAGCTTCACACAACTTTGTTTTTCACAATATGTAACGGGCGATTCTAGCACTTGATCAAACAAACTGACAAATAGCTTTTGAAGCCAAAACTACATGTGCTAAATGCAATAGGAACATTCATATCATTCAGACCAACACAACTCCTAGAAGTGCTCTTTATTAGTTCAATCAGTCATTTAGAGGGATTCATCAAATCATCAACAAAATCTCGCAACTTCAAATTTTCCTCAAGCAAGTGTCCTTGGATTCACAGTCCATTATGCCACTACCTCAACAAATATTTCACCAGGTTTGTGTCACACTTTCAATTTTACAATTCTTTAATGAGCTCCCTCTTACACTAGACGAAGAGGACCTCAGTCCTTGTTAGAAACACATCATCAACACATAGCTAAAAAGTCACGAGCTCTTCTTTAGCATATTTGGATCGACATTAATCTTGAAGACTTCAAGCCATCTTCATACTAGAAGTCACAATTGACTTCTTTACATCATGGATCAAAACATGCTTCAATCAGGACGATCTTGCTTGCTCACTCTGATTCTAGAGCTCATCCAATCACGAGTCTTCTTGTCACTTTGTTCTTCCATCCATTTTCAATGATTGCTACACCTTGGTAGTCTTCATTATGTACTTGCAATCCTCACTAGGAGTCTATGGAAGAACAAATACAACCAAGCAAGATATACAAAGATAAGGGATTCATAATGAAACAACAATAAAAACAATCAAGAAAGTACTTATCTCTTGAGAATGTGTCAGCTCCCTCTTGATCTTAGCTTTCTTAGGTCTAGTCAACCTCGTCCAACTCATCAAAGACTCAGGGAGTTGACCTTGTCCACATCATCAAGGGGTCAATATCATCATCAAGGAGTCCACATCATCCACATTATTAAGGAGTTAGGGTTTCTTCTTTTAAGTGGAAGAATCGGTTCCAGGGTTTGGTCCATAAGCCATAGGCTTTCTTCTCCAATCCCTACCTAGAATTTACAAACCTTAAACAAATCAATGTTCAAAATTGTAGAGTGTGGTCAAAACTCCCATTTTACCAATCCCTAGATCATTCAGATGCCATATAATCTTCAAAATTTTCAAGATTTGACTAGGGTCTTACAAACCCTAGATATTCAACATTCATTGTTACATTATCTTCAAATTTGGAAACCCTTCAATAAAATCATCAACAATGTTTGCAATATATCATTCAGGTATCAACCTTAAGTTCAACATTTATGCAAGTCTTTTCAATAAAAAAGCCTTTAGTCAATTTCTGAATTTGACTTGATATTTAGATCTAGTCTTACTTAGTCTTTCTTAAGAATCATAGGTCCTTTGGACAACTGGGACTTTCAACATATGTCTGACTTCCTTTTGATTCTTTAAGAGATCTTCCTTCAATATTTTGTAAGATGCAAATATGCAGTTCCAGATTAACCATAGTATCACAACATATCAATCTTCGCAGACTTTCCCATTTCAAACTTTACTTCAGAAGAACAGTGAGAACATCTTTTGGATCTTGCTACAAGATAATACTTCACAGAGGTTAATATTACAAATGATACGTACCAGATCAGTCAGGTCGACTTTTTTGTAATGAATGTCGTCCTTCTATGTATAGAACAAAGCTTATCATCCATTAAAGACTAGGTCTACCTTCCAATTTTGTTCATTTTCAAACGAACAACAATTCAGAATTCAAGTCTTGGAGCTCGACCTCTGACTCTGTGTTTCAGAGTTTTGCATACATCAATAGGGATATTTCAAGCTTTCAAAGATCCTTAGCACAAGGTAATTCATTGATTATATTTGAGAGGAAATCATCATAGTCCAGGGTGATGATCAACCTCTAGAAATGACTTTCCATTACAACTGTGATATTCATACATACCATAAAAGATGAATATTATTTAAGGATCATGTCAATATTTGCTTACATAACATGCGAGTCTGCTTACTCAACCTTGATGGAGATACACCTTTACTTTCATCCTTGTCAACAAGGACCTTGAATTACCAAGAGCAAAAAGTTCATACCTTGCAACGAGGGTAGGCTGTGACATTTAGTGAGACAACATAGAGCAAATCTTGATTATTTGGTTTGGATAGAGATCAAGATGTTTCCTTCTTCTAGCAAACTCCATCATCGAGGATAGTATACAATTATGACATACTTCAGATTCTAGATAGGATAGTTTTGGACTTCATTGAGATATAGAAGCTCGATTAATCACCACATTAATGAGCACAGGACTATACTTAGACTCAGACTTGTCTCCTTTCTATACCACTTGTTGATTTTTGTGTAGCTTGGGAGGTACTCCAAGCCCTAGTGTTCGAGGGTTGGAGGTTAAAGCGCCGCAAGTAGGCTTGTGGGCTTGAGACCCAAGCTTGGGGGTTTTGCACCCATCGATGTTTGGGCTAAAACCATGATTAGTTTTCGACATGTGATGGATGAGGATGATAGTGCTCGTCGAGACGAATCTGATGCATCGAAAATCATCCAATTCCGAGTTGTCGTTGAGGAGAAATGAATTTTTGAAGTTGACAAGTAATTATTGGTTTTCAAGTCATGTAGGGTTGAAGTAAAATTCGTCCAGTAGATGTGTCTCTTCATCTATTCGTGGGAGCCCCTCATTTGGCTATAAAAGGAGGGTGAAGGCATGCCATTTTAATCATGCACTTGTGCAACATTCTTTTTGGAGGAGAGCTCGTTGGAGAGGTTACGTCTATGCCCTAGCCTCAACAAAGGGAGGGTGGACACCAGCAAAGGTAAGGGTCTGTGTTAAGGGTTTTTGCAGGTGACCGAGGGCTGGTTGGAAGCCAAGTTTTTCTGGAGGAAGGGCTGAGATCCTGTGCTAGTAGGCCGCAACAAAAGATTGGACAACGTGGGTGCCTAAGGGTTAGTTTTGGATGCCAAGATTGCAAGAAGGGAGCCGAGGGCATAGGTATGGTTTGTTGTTGTGTTAGGGCTGCGTTGAGGCCTAGAACAATAGGCCGTGGAAAGAGGATAGACCTGTGGTAAGACCGCGGGCCCTTAACCACACTAGAAGGTTTTGCGTAGGGTTATTGTGGGGTTATTTGGAGTCTTAATCTAGTAGCGTGGAGGCAAAAAGTTAACAAGTCTATGTGTGGCCTTGTATGGAGTTAAATTTGTGGATTGAAGGGTGCTTTATGCTACAACAAGATTGAGTGCTAGGCCGCAGGCCATAACATCTCAGTGAGCGCAACGTGGAGATAGTTGAGCGCTGTTCTATGCCCTTTTCTTTCAGCAAGGAGGAGGAGACCTATACCAGGAGAGGTCGTAGTGACTTAAGGACTGTTTGGTGACTGTTCTAAGGGCTGTTGCAGCTTGTGAGTGCCCTAACGAGTCACCAACATAAGCAGACTTGTTGCAACAAGCACAAACCGATTTGGAGCAACGGTTGGAGGATGTTGGTTCAAAGACTTTGACTAGTGCTTGGATCAGATGATGGGCAACTTGAGGAGGCATTAGGAGTTGTTTGGAGGAGCCCATGTGGATTGTCGGGAAGCCCACCAAGCAGCCAAGGTGACAACAGGCACATTAGATTGGAAGGCAAGAGGACAACAACAAGGAGAGTTGCAGATGTTCCCATGGTTGATGAGTTGATGATGTCCTAGGTAAGGACATTTTGATGTGTGCAGATTTGTGCAATAGCTCCTCTATTGCAGAACAAAGGGCAGATTGGTGGAGTCTGTGGGCAGGGTCTCCCAGGTGTGGGGATGCCCTAAATAGGAGCAAACAGTACAATGTGGACTCGGTCTCTCGTTGATTGTTGGAGGGTAGGGTGAGAGAGGACCAAGTGTGGACGAGATTGGGCGCTTATGGTTTGCTGGAGGACAACGTGATAGTGTCAATGTTGGAGTCGAAGTGCAGTTGATGGTCAAAGGTGATTGCTAGCCTGGCAGTTGTGGAGCTCAAGGGTTTGATCAACCAGAAGAAGGTTTGTGGAGCTCGAGACTTGTGTGTGGAGAGGGATTTCTACAGCAGATGATGGGCAATCCTCCTGACCCATGTTCATTGTGGGAAATGGACGTCTTGCAGTGATAGATGGCAGCCCTCCGTGCCCTATGTTGGTCTTCATTGTTGCAACACAGGAATACCATAGTAGGCAGAAGTCCTTGAGTAGTTGAGGAGCAACAGTGGGCAGATTGAGAGTTGTTCACAAATGGAGCTGTGAACAACTCAACATGAGTCTTGTTGGTTAATAATTGTCATTGATGAAATATATACTGTTGAGCTCTCGTATTAATTACTACACCATCACTCCACTAGTTTCATGATGAATTAACCCCTATGACGAAACCACACTGTTCCAAGAGAAGCCACACTGTCCTAATCATCTTCTGTGCTAAATAATTTAAGGCCAGTCACAATGGAAAATGTTTTTCACCATCTTAGAGACATCCCTTCACAATGATCCTTATACCATCTGAAAGATGATTGTTTCCTCTTTCCAATGAGCCTTCACACACCTCCAAACTCCCGACGGTT
The DNA here is from genome assembly GCA_034641835.2 of Pinus albicaulis. Lineage (NCBI taxonomy): Eukaryota > Viridiplantae > Streptophyta > Pinopsida > Pinales > Pinaceae > Pinus > Pinus albicaulis. Next base: position 1,318,765,689 of record CM076570.1, read on the forward strand.
AGAGAGAACTTGAATTTTTAAGTTAAAAATATATATTCATTTTTTGAGCTGACCTACAATTGGCCTACTCATGTCGGCCTGCCTATGGGAGTCATGCCTCTTCGTTTAACATTGAAAAAAACTATATATTGGGCATTTGGCTTCATTCTTCCATCATCAGTTCGGTCATACACATCCACAGAGAATTACATATCAAGTTCACATCTCGTGAACCTCAAGAAAAGAAAGAATAATCCTGTTTTGGGCTTGAAGCTAAACCGCACCTTAAAAACCCTGTGAAGAATTCGGATACCTTGCTGTAACTCGGACTGTGTATAATTGATTTTGGACTGTGGTTAGTCTGTGGCACCTGTAACCTCAGACTGTGGTGCTGTTCCTCGTTGGACTGTGGATTGTGGGTGCTATCTTCGCTGAACTATGGTGCCTATTCTCACTGGACTGTGGGTGCAAATTTCGGACTGTGGGTGCCTATTCTCGCTGGTCTGTGGATATCTATTCTCACTAGACTGTGGATATCTATTCTCGTTGGACTGCGGGTATTTCCTCATTGGATTTTGGGTGCTGTTCCCATCAGTGACACTTTCAAATTACAAATTGCAGTGATCTTCGCTGGGACTATTGTGTAACCAATCATATTTGCTGGTGTATCTGTAAAGTGAAGAACTTTCTCTTGGACAGGGGATTGATAAAAGCACAAAGACAACATAGTGAAGCAAAGTGATCTTGGAAATTGAAGTCAACACAATATAGCAAGGTGATTGAAGTCAACATAAGCAATTTTGGAATTGATTGTACATGAGGAATATGTCAAGGACATTCAAGTAAGTACTGTTCTCATTCTCTATCAAAAGAAGATTAAAGGATTGGTGTCCTAGGGGTTGGCGCCCTTAAACGCAAGGTTGGAGCTTTGGAAAGGATAGGGTCGAAGCCCTAGAGGTTGGAGCCTCACCAAAGTCCAAGTTGGTGCCTGAAGCATTAAAGGGTTGGTGCCCTCACATTATTATTGTATTCAATTATTTGTAAAAGGACTGAAATTCCTCTTGGTTCTTAATAAAATTATTATTATACATTTCTCTGATCTTAATTGTGAGGAATCTAACTTGTAAAAATAACAATTGAAAAGAAAGACTGATTCACCGCCCTCTTAGTATTTCCAACAATTGGTATCAGAGCCAACTTCTTCATAATCAACTTAACAGCTGGAAGAAGGATTCTTAAGTCACATTGAAGAATCAGGAAGTGACAGGGAAGATTCCCATGTTTGATGGTACAAACTTTGCTTTTTGGAAGAAGAGGATGTCCTACTATTTAATGTCCCTTGGACCCGAAGTTTGGCAATCTGTTTTGGATGGGTACAAAGCTCCTCCCACTACCCCAACTAATCAAGATGGAAGGAAAAATTACATTGCAAATGCCAAAGCACTAATTTCCATAACTAGTGGAATTAGTCTACCAAAGATGTATGGGATAAGTTGATTCCTTTATATGATGGGGATTTCAAAGTTAAGAAGGCGGAATGTCAAACTCATAGAAGGCAATTCGAAAGTCTTAAAATGGATGACGAAGAAGATATTGCATCATACTTTCTCAGAGTAGCAGAAGTTGTCAACTCACTTAAAGGGTTAGGAGAGAATGTTGAAGAAAGCACAATTGTTTAAAAAGTCCTGAGATCTCTTCCAGACAGATTTGACTCCAAAGTAAGTGCCATAGAAGAAATGAAGGACTTGGATACCCTAAATATGGATGAACTTCATGGAATTCTCATTGCCTATGAAATGCGAAAAGGAATCCCAAATTTGAAGGAGGCAACATTCAAAGCTTCAAAATGGACAAAAAAAGGGAAAGGATGGAATACCATTAGTGATGACTCCGATACTGAAACAGAATTAGCACAATTTGTACGAAAACTAAGAATGGGATCCAAGCTAAAATGTAAGTACTCTCTTATTTGTTTCAAATGTGGAAGGATAGGTCATTATGCTGCGAAATTTCCTCATAGGCATGATAGTGATGATGAGGAGGATTTTAAGAAGATGGTGTCCAAAAAGAAAGGGTCTAATAAGAAGAACTTCTTCTCCAAATAAGATGATTCTGATTTTGATGAATTTGTGATCACCAAGAAGAAATCAACTAAAAATATCTCTCTTCACAAAAGAGATGATGATGAATCAGATGAAGAAAATGACTATGCTAGAAGCAAAGAAGTATTATTCATGGCATTTACAAATGATGATGACTCAGGACAAGAAGGTGAAGGAGATGTGGATGAATCACTAATAAGTGCCATTGAAGAAAATGAGAAACTACGAAAGAAAATTATTTCTCTCAAAGTAGAAAAGCAGGAAGCAAAAAGAAGGGAAGACTTCTTGAACAATAAGCTAAAAGAGAAAGAAGAAATTTCTGAAAAACGTGAAGCTGAAATAGTATCTCTAAGGAAAGAGCTGGATCAAGTCAAAAAGGTTTGGCAAAGCTCTCAAACACTTGATAACATCCTTAATACTCAAAGACCTCAATATGACAAATATGGAATCAGATACAAAGGAGAATCATGAAGTACAAAGGAAAATGTAAATGAGAAACTTCAAAGAGGCTATGTTGACATCCTTTCTAGTCATCCAAAAGAGAAGTCGTTCCATTAAGAGCAAAGGTCCACTTCTAGCAATCCAAGGAATGAAGGAAGGACAACTTCAAGGATGAATACCACTTCATGTCAAGGCTATTCTAACAGGTACCAAACATTCTTTCTTGGTTATTGTTACTATTGTAAAAAATTTGGTCATCAAGCTAAGCATTGCAAGGTTCATAAGAACAATGCATCAATATTTAAACCAAGCAAGCCACTTAGTCTCAAAAAACAAGGACAAATCAAGACTTACAATTCTTTTGATCCCTTGGCTAAGTTTGATCCAACTTGCTCAATATGTAATGATTATGGACATAATGAACAAAATTATCCACTCAAAAAGGAAGAATTAAAAATGGAGGAACCCAATATGGACATATGTGTCCTAGCTCTATGTGCTCGTAGTGATGAAAATCAATGATTTGTGGATAGTGGATGCTCAAGATACATGACGGGTGATCAAAAGAAGTTTATCTCTTTAAACAGGAAGGATGGAAATGTGTCTTTTGGTAGAGGATCTGCCAAGATTGCTGGAAAAAGAACTGTTGCTCTCGTTAATGGGAAAGGAAAAGCTCAAAATACACAATCTCTTGAGTGTAACACAAGGTTGTCTTTAGTACAAAATATTGTGAGATAAGAAATTCTTCGTCTGGTGAACTTGTAGCAAAAGGAGTAAGATCTCCTAATAATGTATACATTTTGAGCAAAATTTAAGAAGATATATGTTACGAGTCAAACAGATGAAAGTTGGTTATGGTACAAGCGATTGGGGCATACAAGTTTTGATAACTTGATTAATATTAGTAAAATTAATGTAGTAAGGGGCATTCCAAAAATGATCAAGCCAGATCAAGTTGTATGTGGCCCATGTCAACATGGAAAGAAAACTAGAACCAGTTTCAAGACTAAGGAGTTCACAACATCAAAACCTTTGGAGATCGTTCATGCAAATTTATGTGGGCCAACTAGAACTCCAGCTCTACAAGGTGAAAGGTATTTTGCTTTATTTATTGATGACTATACTAGAATGATGTGGGTATACTTTATAAAGTTCAAATTTGACGCATTTGAATGTTTCAAGAATATTAAAGCTCTTGTTGAAAATGAGAAAGATTCAAAGATAAAATGTCTTAGAACAGATAGAGGAGGAGAATTTACTTCAAAATAATTTGATGAATTCTGTAAAGTGCATGGAATCAAGAGAGAACTCTCTGTTGCTAGAACTCCCAAACAAAATGGGGTAGTTGAAAGAAGAAATCGAACTGTTCAAGAAATGGCAAGGGCAATGTTACTAGCAACTGACACAACCCAAATTTTGGAAAGAAGTAGTTGGGACAACAATTTATACCTTGAATCGAACTCAACTAAGACCAAATAATGATAAGACTCTATACGAATTATGGAAAGGGAGACTTGCTTCAGTAAAATACTTCAGGATTTTTGGAAGGAAATGTTTCATGAAGATCAATGATGACTCACAAGGAAAATTTGACTCTCGGGTTGATGAAGGAATATTCCTTGGATATTCTACAAGGACCAAAGCTTACAAATGTTACAATAATCGACTACGAAAAATAGTAGAAAGCATTGATGTAAAGATTGACGAAGCTCTTCTAGAAAAAGAAATTGAAGTCCATGAAGTAGAACCTATTCTTGAAGAATTCGAAGAAGAACTTGCAAAAGAAGAAAAAGATCAAGAAGCTCAAAACGAACCTTCACAAACTCCTTCAAAGGTAAAATTCCTTCAAAAACACCATCCGGAAGAACATATTATTGGGAATATAGATGAAGGAATACAAACTCGAAGAAGGATGACAAGTACATCAAGAAAAAATGGTGTTGCTCTCTTATCTATGATAGAACCAGAATTTTTTACTCAAGCAAGGATCCTCATGGGATAAAGGCCATGGAAGAAGAAATGTCTCAAATTGAGAAGAATGAAACATGGGAGCAGGTACCTCGTCCGAAAAATAAAAATATAATTGAAACCAAATGGGTATTCAAAAATAAGATGAATGAGGATGGACAAATAATCAGAAATAAAGCAAGGCTCGTTTGCAAGGGATACTCACAAATTAAAGGAATTGACTTTGAAGAAACCTTTGCACCAGTAGCCCGATTGGAAGCCATAAGGATGTTTTTGGCATTTACTTGCTCGAAAGGATTCAAGGTTTATTAAATTGATGTAAAAACAACATTTCTGAATGGAGATCTCAAGGAAGAAGTCTACATGGAGCAACCAGAAGGATTTGACCTAGCTGAAGGAAAGGACTTTGTATGCAAGTTGAAAAAGGCTTTGTATGGGTTAAAACAAGTTGCTAGACCTTGGTATGTAAAATTGGATCACTATCTACAACAAGAAGGTTTCAAAAAGGGAGTAGCAGGAAGTAATCTCTACATGAAGATAGACAAGGATAAATTACTAGTCACTCTTGTTTATGTTGATGATCCAATTTTTGCCAGCAATGATGATGAGATGAGCCATGAATTTGCTCTAAATATGTCAAAAAGTTTCGAAATGTCAATGATTGGTGAGTTATCCTACTTTATTGGGCTACAAGTATCTCAAACCACTGCAGGCATGTTCATATCTAAAGCAAAATATCTTAAAGACGTGCTTAAAAGATATGGGATGGAAGATTGTGCACCTATGAGCACACCGATGACCATAGCTTGCAAATTAAGCAAAGATGATTATTCCCTCTTATAGATGCAACTCTTTACAGGTCAATAATTAGAGCTCTCCTATACTTAACTGCTACAAGGCAAGATATTATGCAAGCAGTAGGAATGGTGGAATGATTTCAGTCAAGTCCTAAATATTCCCATCTAGCAGCTGTGAAGAGAATCCTCAGATATTTGAAAGGAACTTTTGATTTCGGTCTTTGGTATCCTAAGAGCTCAAATCTAACTGTAACAACTTACACTGATGCTAATTGGGCTGGAACTGTGGATGATCGAAAAAGCACCAGCGGAAATGCGTTCTTCATGGGAGATTGTCTAGTATCTTGGCTCAACAAAAAAAATCATCGATATCTCTTTCTACAACTGAAGCCGAATATATAACTGTTGTAGATTGTGTTGAGAATTTAAGAGCTGGGGTTTAATTCAAATTCTCTTCTTGATAATTATTTGTGAGCTTGTTTATGTATTCTCTTAATTAGTCCTTCATCAAGTCAATTATCAAATTGCTTATTCAGATGTAAAGACAGAATTGATTTTACTTTGTAACTGAATATCTTGTAATATAGTTAGGAAGGTAAATCAGGTAAATATCTGATTTACCTTTCTTACTTTCTCCACCTTAGAGAATTCTATACTATACTCTTCCTGCTTCTATCTCCAATCTGTATGCTTCTATTCCTTCCTCAATCTGCTCCCTCTTCAACACTGTCCTTGTCCTTAGATTTGCTCCTTTTCAACGCTGTACAGTCTTAGACTAATCCGCTTTTCAGCTGCTCCTTTTTCAACGCTGTTAACCTCATACTGATTTGCAAATCCTGTTCCCTTTACAACGCTTATTCAACCTTTGAATATCCGCACTAATTCAGAGTTTGATCCGCGGACATTTCTGCAATTCACACTTCTGTTTGTTCTGCAAGTTATACTTCTGCTCCTTCTGTAAATTATCTCTTTCCTTTATATTAAACTTCCATCCTTAGATCTGCACCTTATAACAGTTATAATGCCTCAGACAGATCCGCAATTAGTTACCTTTCCTTTATTCTGTCCACCGTAAACTTCACCGTTATTGTAGCTCCTTTTCAACGCTATGCAACCTCAGTCATCTGCAAAACTTACTTCCTTTTCAGCTCTATTCCATCCTCAGTTTATCCGCGCTGTATCCTCCTTTCAATACGCACTGTAAACTTGTTTTTGTTCGAACTGTAATCTCAGAGATGTTTGATGGATATGCTCCATAATAAACGCATATCATATCTATATATATAGAGCATATTTATTCAATTTAAGCTGACCATACAGTTGTGAATTAGGCCGACTAGTTTAGGCTGACTTAATAAGGTTTATCCCATCGTTGAAGAGGTGTTTTCTTCATTTGTCTTTCATTGATGTCTTGAGGGTTGATGTAGGCTACTTCCATAAGATCTTGAAGCACATAACAAAACTAGATCTGACACTTAACTCAACCCTAATGGACATCAAGAAGAAGTCCATCTAAAATATGCTCATGAAACCCATGAGGCAACTACAAAAACACATTTTATTATCTTTATCTCCTTCTTTTCATAATCAACATGAAGACCGATCTAGTTACATTTTACAACACTCCCTCTTAACTAGGGAGGTATTCATATAGTTACATAATCACTTTCAAACTTAAAGAATCTCATAAGAAAAATCGGATTGGTAATCGCATTTGTATAGCATCATATCAACCAACATTGTACTAGTGCAAGGCCTTGACTAACAACCCCATCTCTTCAATGAGACAATGGGCTTCAATGCTGGCGAGACACATGACTTATAGACACCTTCGTCATTGTCTCTCCAAGGTACATACTCCACCCGGGTGTTCCCAAAGTATGACCTTCCTGGACTATTCTTCTCTTGGGTAGCTAGCCCTCAAAGAATATCGGTCCCCAACTACTCTTATCTTGAATGCCCGATCACATTCTCAAAGAGTATCAAATGCCAGATGATTACCCAATCCTCCATTCTGTCTTCCCAACACCAGAATGACGTTTCTATCTCTCCCTCCTAGGGAGGACCTATTCCACAAGGGAATGTACTCATTCTTATACAAAGAATGTACCTAAGCTCATCCTTAGAAATTACCAAGTTTCTTTCAAATAAGAAACTTACCATTAGGCTCCCTCTTAAGCAGGGTCCTCCAGCAGCAATGGTGAGACACCCAGCTGCTCATGAAGAATTCCTGTCCTCGATGTCATGGATTTCGATATTCAGGAATCTCCATATTTTAACTTCATAGGGCACAGATCATTTATCACTTTTCTCCTGAGACAAGTCATTTATCAGAAAGTGATCCATTAGACTTCCTTATCTGGTCCACTTGTTATGCCATGCTGCTTTCCTTCGAATCATCTCCAAGGATCATACATCCTTTCTTATGATTAGCAACCCTGCACAAATTTTTCCAGATGAACATATACATATGAATTTTTAGAACAAAATTTACCTTGATGATGATCTTTTACCATGACATCTTCCTGTAGGCATCAACATCTTTCATACAGATTGACACATCTCCTAATGATATGTTTTCCCAAGGGTCTTCTTCTTTACCAGGCTTCCATCAGAGTCTACATATCTTCCCAGGAGATGTCCTAGTGACATCTACTTGGCCTCCAGATGATAACTGCCTCTAGACATGGTTGCATTTCATGATCTCTTCCTCTCTGCACATTCTTTATTCTTAGGAACTTACAACCTTTCTAGTTTCTTGTTCATATACAACCACGTCATACTCTATGAGGACATATTATGTTGATTTCATCTGTCCATGCATTGAGAGATTCTCTTCTATAGATCATACTTCTAAATACAGAAGTTCATTACCTGCAACCATATGACATACCTCATAGTACATACCCTTTTTCCCTTGAGTCATCCTGTAGCAATTTCTCAAGAATGAAGAGCTTCATTCTCTTGGCATGTTTCATCAAAATCCCAGAAATTTGTTTCCATGATGACCCTTGCTCTTGATGACTGCTTTCCATTATTAATGTTATCAGAGAGGTTTTCCTCGGAGCTAATTCACCAAGAGCTCCTACCATGCTTTCATCAGGATGCTACACTGCTTCCTATATAACCAACATAAATCACTTAAAGAAGAAGATGATCTCAATCGTAGTGTAGATCCCTTGCTTCTTCCTTCTTATATTTTCTTGGAATCAGGTTCTCCTTCAAATGTTTGAGTCTTTTATTCTTCAACATTTTTGCATAGAATAGTTCTTTCAGCTTATCATGTATTTTCTTGGTGTGTTCAATTCTTCATAGACAGAGGGATGTAAGGACTTTGATTGAATCCATAAGAATCCTTTGAGCCCTTCTATCCCTTTCCATATATTCAGATAAATCTTGATCTTTGTTGACTTTTCATTACTTTACTTTCTTCGAGGACTGTGACCATCCTCCTTATGTAGGGATTCTTGGTAGCCCACCAACTCATAGATCTCCCTGCAAAAACAAAGTCATTTAACCAAATTTGATTATAGAACGAAAAAATACTTACTTGATTTCCTTGGTGCCTTGGACTATCAATTAAGTCCCTTGAATTTTATTTTTCATAGGGCAGGCTTTGGATTGTGATGACACAGTTCATTAGAATTCTTCATACTTCAGTTTTGTTCATATTGATATTATCCATCATCCCAATCTTCGTTGTTGTAGAAGGAGTGACCTAGTTCTTTAATGATGAAACTAAAGATAGCCCAAACTATGATGATCAGGACATCAGTAGGATTCTGCCTTCTATTCTTTAATATTGCGATGATACCCAAACAAATGATGATTTAATTCTGAGATCCCGGTTCTGTAGGTATCTTTACTGAAATCCGGATTCTATCTTAGAATGGTGTGCCGAGAATATCACTGAAGCATGTCTTTGTGATTACCCGAAATTATTTCTGCTATTTAAGCCGAGCATCTATGGTGGCAGCGAAACGTTTTTACTGTGATAGCAACAAAGCTTTCTTGCTGTGATGAACCCTTATCATTGTATGTGATATATCACCAAAATCCTATCCTTAATCTCTGCATGTAACTTTTCTGAAGTATTCACACTTGTCTTATTGAAATGCATCACTGAACATCAATGCCTTTATCATGAACTAAGACAATTCGAACTTCTTCATAGTGATTGACTTTCTTATTGAGCTTGCATAGTTGATATAGCTTGGTCACCTGTTTACTGAAATGAAATCAGTCCATCAAGATGCCTTTGAAACCTATTGACTTGAACTTCAAAACAAATGCGTTGAATTGATCTTCAAATTGCCTTTGATCATGACCATAGCTCTGAAACCATGTTGAGAATTTAAGAGCTGGGGTTTAATTCAAATTCTCTTCTTGATAATTACTTGTGAGCTTGTTTATGTATTCTCTTAATTAGTCCTTCATCAAGTCAATTATCAAATTGCTTATTCAGATGTAAAGACAGAATTGATTTTACTTTGTAACTGAATATCTTGTAATATAGTTTGGAAGGTAAATCTCTGATTTACCTTCCTTACTTTCTCCACCTTAGAGAATTCTATACTATACTCTTCTTGCTTCTATCCGCAATCTGTATGCTTCTATTCCTTCCTCAATCTGCTCCCTCTTTAATGCTGTCCTTGTCCTTATATTTGCTCCTTTTCAACGCTGTATAGTCTTAGACTAATCCGCATTTCATCTACTCCTTTTTCAACGCTGTTAACCTCAGACTGATCTGCAAATCTTGTTCCCTTTACAACGCTTATTCAACCTTTGAATATCCGCACTAATTCAGAGTTTGATCCGCAGACATTTCCGCAATTCACACTTCTGTTCATTCCGCAAGTTGTACTTCTGCTCCTTCCGTAAATTATCTCTTTCCTTTATATCATACTTCCATCCTTAGATCCGCAACTTATAACAGCTATAATGCCTCAGACAGATCCACAATTAGTTACCTTTCCTTTATGTTGTCCACCGCAGACTTCACCGTTATTGTAGCTCCTTTTTCGATGCTATGCAACCTCAGTCATCCGCAAAACTTACTTCCTTTTCAACGCTATTCCATCCTCAGTTTATCCGCACTGTAAACTTGTTCAGATGTAAAACTCGGAATATCCATAGTAGTCATTTTTAGTCTACGTTTCTAGTCTAAATCAAGACTCATCATCAGGACAACCTGCTAAGAAGAGAAGAGATTAGGGTTAATAAATAGTGGAGAGAAAGAAAAATGAAAAGGCTGACTAGTCTTAATAATTGTAAATTAATTAATGTATTATTTCATATTTTATTTATATTTATTACTTTTTTATGTAGTAATAATTAAAACATTTATAATTTGAAGTTACTTATATTTAGAATTGTATGTTAATATTTAAATTTTTGAGGATAATGTTAATATTTATTATAATAGGTGAATAATAAAATGTACTCACTGATTATAAGGGTATAGAGATTTTTTAATTACTAATAATTTATATTTTTAATTTATAATTATTTCCTTCTCAAGTAGTGAAATTTTTGTAATTTATGGTTTATTTAAGTTATTAATATAAAATTAGAATTGTATGATTTTATTAAAGTAATTATATTAAAATTTTATTTATTTGTTTATTTATTTAATGCAAAAAAGGGGGAGGTTTGTTTAGATTAAGAAGGTTGTATATTAAAACTAAGGGTAACTAAAAGGGTCTATTTTAATAAATATATTTAAGAGGGGGGTTTATTTAATTAGCAGTATTAGAGGGGTTTAATTAACGAGTTTTAACTACAGAGTTAAATAGTAAGGGAAGAAAGGAAAAGAAAAAGAGGGAGGGGAAAGGTAGGTCAAGGAGAGTTATTTATTAAAAGAGGACAAGAAAGGCAGTAGGTTAGAGGGGAGGGTAACAGTAGATGATGAAGGGGAGAAAGGTGGGTAGAAGGTAGAGGTATGGCGAGCGGGTCAGAGTATAAGAGATGGATACAACAGGCAAACACGGAAGGGACACTGACAAGAAGGCAGAAGGGTAAGGTGACGATATATAGCGCCAGGGAGGGTAAGCTTATTTGCGGGAAAGACTATGGGTCCAATTTCTGCTAATCTCTAAGCCTCCATCTCTATTAAGGTTGTGGGGGTGTTTAATGATTTCAAGGGCTTCACATACTTTGCGTTTAAAATGATGTTTCTCGTTGGTAATGACCACTGCATCTTCAAGGCATATGTGGTGACGCGTTTTATTGGAGTGTTCTGCCAACGCCGAGGTTTTAGTTCTTCCCAATCTGATGTCCGCCCCATGTTCTTTGAATTTTGAAGGTCCTACCTGTTTCCCCAATATAGCAATCTTCGCATGAACAATTAATTTTGTAAACCTCTTTTTGTTGGAAGTGGTCGGGGTTATCTTTGACAGATTTCATCCTTTGTTTGATGGTCATTAGAGGTTTGAAGGATGTTCTAATGTTTTTCTTAGCTAGAACTTTGGCCATCCTGTCTGTGACCCCATGGATATAGGGGAGCTATGCTTTCGATGTTGCGGAATAGTCTGTTGAAGTTTTATTATTATTTTTGGATCCTGCTTTTTGAATAGCTTTGTTGATGTCTCTCTTACTGTATCCCAGGTTCATGAACGATCTTCTTAGATGTTCTATTTCTTCCTCAGTATGAGTGTCGTCTGATATTCTAAAAGCTCTTGTAAAAAGTGTCAACAGAACCCCCATCTTCTGGGCAGGGTAGTGGTGTGAATCAGCATGTAGGTAATTGTCTGTGTGAGATTTCTTCCCAAGCACTTTGTGTCCAAGGGTTCCGTCCTTATTTCTTGAGAGGAGAATGTCGAGGAAAGGGATCTGATTGTTTACTTCACCTTCCATTGTGAATTGTATATCTTTGGAAATGCTATTGAGGTAGTGCAGGAAGTTCTCCAATTCTTCATCTCCATGCGGCCAATTGACATTAGTGTCATCTACGAACCTGATCCAAAATTTAGGTTTCAATGGGTAAGAATCAAGAGCTTTCTTTTCAAATTTTTCCATAAAGAGGTTTGCCACTATGGGTGACAATGGAGAACCCATAGCAACTCCCTATTTCAGCAAGCCTTGCAGTCTGGGGGTCTGCGACTTCTTTTAATACTTGAATAGCTTCATCTAAAGGGATTTTAGTAAAGAGTTGAACCACATCAAAGCTCACAATTCTATCTTCGGGATCCAGTTTAGCTTTTTTAATGAAATCAACGTAATGGTTGGAGTCTTTAATGAATGAACTAGTTTTGCCGACCAGAGGGGCGAGGGTGTTGGCCACAAATTTGGCTAATTCATAAGTTGGAGCTCCGATGGTATTGACAATGGGTCTCAGTGGCGTGCCAATCTTATGTATCTTGGGGGCACCATAAATGCAGGGCATGATCTCACCCCACATAAGTAACACCAACAACAAAGTTGTAAATATCTCTTCACATGAGTTAAATAATATAGAAATGGAGGTCTTGAGCAAGGGACTCAATTTCGCAGTAGCTCCCAGCCGGATTCCTAAAGAAGAAATTATTTGCGATATTGAGGATAGCATCAAACCTCTTAATGATGAAGAAAAAGATCTCGTGAGACAAGAATGTGCCGTCATTTTGAATAAAGCCAAACTACCCAAGAGGAATTTAAGTAAAGAACAATTAAGTGCCTTAAAAGACTTAAGAAGTAATGAGAACATTGTCATTTGAAAAGAAGACAAAGGAAGAGCTATAGTGGTAATGGACAAAGAGGAATATGTTAATAAAATGAGGGAGCACCTTCATAATCGTGGCATGAGTTAAATAATATAGAAATGGAGGTCTTGAGCAAGGGACTCAATTTCGCAATAGCTCCTAGCCGGATTCCTAAAGAAAAAATTATTTGCGATATTGAGGATAGCATCAAACCTCTTAATAATGAAGACAAAGATCTCGTGAGACAAGAATGTGCCGTCATTTTGAATAAAGCCAAACTACCCAAGAGGAATTTAAGTAAAGAACAATTAAGTGCCTTAAAAAACTTAAGAAGTAATGAGAACATTGTCCTCTTAAAAGAAGACAAAGGAGGAGCTACAGTGGTAATGGACAAAGAGGAATATATTAATAAAATGAGGGAGTACCTTCATAATAGTGGCAGCTATAAGAAACTCGAAGAAAACCCCATCTCAAAGGTCATAAAGAAGGTCAAAAAAGCTATTAAGGAGTCAAATCTATATGATAAAATAAAAAAGCGCCTATACTCGGATGGTGAGATCATGCCTCGCATTTATGGCGCCCCCAAGATACATAAGATTGGCACGCCGCTGAGACCCATTGTCAATACCATCGGAGCTCCAACTTATGAATTAGCCAAATTTGTGGCCAACACCCTCGCCCCTCTGGTCGGCAAAACTAGTTCATTCATTAAAGACTCCAACCATTACGTTGATTTCATTAAAAAAGCTAAACTGGATCCCGAAGATAGAATTGTGAGCTTTGATGTGGTTCAACTCTTTACTAAAATCCCTCTGGATGAAGCTATTCAAGTAGTAAAGGAAGTCGCAGACCCCCAGACTGCGAGGCTTGCTGAAATTTGTCTCTGCTCCACCTTCTTCATCTTCCAAGGTGAAATATTTGAACAAACATCGGGAGTTGCTATGGGTTCTCCGTTGTCACCCATAGTGGCAAACCTCTTTATGGAAAAATTTGAAAAGAAAGCTCTTGATTCTTACCCATTGAAACCTAAATTTTGGTTCAGGTTCGTAGAGGACACTAATGTCAATTGGCCGCATGGAGATGAAGAATTGGAGAACTTCCTGAACCACCTCAATAGTAGTAAAGGAAGTCGCAGACCCCCAGACTGCGAGGCTTGCTGAAATTTGTCTCTGCTCCACCTTCTTCATCTTCCAAGGTGAAATATTTGAACAAACATCGGGAGTTGCTATGGGTTCTCCGTTGTCACCCATAGTGGCAAACCTCTTTATGGAAAAATTTGAAAAGAAAGCTCTTGATTCTTACCCATTGAAACCTAAATTTTGGTTCAGGTTCGTAGAGGACACTAATGTCAATTGGCCGCATGGAGATGAAGAATTGGAGAACTTCCTGAACCACCTCAATAGCATTTCCAAAGATATACAATTCACAATGGAAGGTGAAGTAAACAATCAGATCCCTTCCCTCGACATTCTCCTCTCAAGAAATAAGGACGGAACCCTTGGACACAAAGTGTTCAGGAAGAAATCTCACACAGACAATTACCTACATGCTGATTCACACCATTACCCTGCCCAGAAGATGGGGGTTTTGTTGACACTTTTTACAAGAGCTTTTAGAATATCAGACGACACTCATATTGAGGAAGAAATAGAACATCTAAGAAGATCGTTCATGAACTTGGGATACAGTAAGAGAGACATCAACAGAGCTATTCAAAAAGCAGGATCCAAAAATAATAATAAAACTTCAACTGACTATTCCGCAACATCGAAAGCATACCTGCCCTATATCCAAGGGGCACAGACAGGATGGCCAAAGTTCTAGCTAAGAAAAACATTGGAACATCCTTCAAACCTCTAATGACCATCAAACAAAGGATGAAATCTGTCAAAGATAACCCCGACCACTTCCAACAAAAGGGGGTTTACAAAATTAATTGTTCATGTGGAGATTGCTATATTGGGGAAATAGGTAGGACCTTCAAAATTCAAAGAACATGGGGCGGACATCAGATTGGGAAGAACTAAAACCTCGACGTTGGCAGAACACTCCAATAAAACACGTCACCACATATGCCTTGAAGATGCAGTGGTCATTACCAATGAGAAACATCATTTTAAACGCAAAGTACTTGAAGCCCTTGAAATCATTAAACACCCCCACAACCTTAATAGAGATGGAGGCTTAGAGATTAGCAGAAATTGGACCCATAGTCTTTCCCGCAAATAAGCTTACCCTCCCTGGCGCTATATGTCGTCACCTTACCCTTCTGCCTTCTTGTCAGTGTCCCTTCCGTGTTAGCCTGTTGTATCCGTCTCTTATACTCTGACCTGCTCGCCATACCTCTACCTTCTACCCACCTTTCTCCCCTTTATCATCTATTGTTACCCTCCCCTCTAACCTACTGCCTTTCTTGTCCTCTTTTAATAAATAACTCTCCTTGACCTACCTTTTCCCCTCCCTCTTTTTCTTTTCTTTTCTTCCCTTACTATTTAACTCTGTAGTTAAAACTCGCTAATTAAACCCCTCTGATACTGCTAATTAAATAAACCCGCCTCTTAAATGTATTTATTAAAATAGACCCTTTTAGTTACCCTTAGTTTTAATATACAACCTTCTTAATCTAAACAAACCTCCCCCTTTTTTGCACTAAATAAATAAACAAATAAATAAAATTTTAATATAATTACTTTAATAAAATCATACAATTCTAATTTTATATTAATAACTTGAATAAACCATAAATTACAAAAATTTCACTACTTGAGAAGGAAATAATTGTAAATGAAAAATATAAATTATTAGTAATTAAAAAATCTCTATACCCTTATAATTAATAAGTATATTTTATTATTCACCTAATATAATAAATATTAACATTATCCTCAAAAATTTAAATATTAACATACAATTCTAAATATAAGTAACTTTAAATTATAAATGTTTTAATTATTACTACATAAAAAAGTAATAAATATAAATAAAATATGAAATAATACATTAATCAATTTACAATTATTAAGACTAGTCGGCCATTTCATTTTTCTTTCTCTCCACTATTTATTAACCCTAATCTCCTCTCTTCTTAGCAGGTTGTCCTGATGATGAGTTTTGATTTAGACTCGAAACATAGACTAAAAATGACTATTGTGGATATTCCGAGTTTTACATCTAAAAAACTACACCACAGAAATCTCCAATCTAGCAAACTTGTTTTTGTCTGAACTGTAATCTTAGACATGTTCGATGGATATGCTCCATAATAACCGCATATCATATCTATATATATAAAGCATATTTATTCAATTTAAGCTGACCATACAGTTGTGAATTAGGCCGACTTAATAAGGTTTATCCCATCGTTGAAGAGGTGTTTTCTTCATTTGTCTTTCATTGATGTCTTGAGGGTTGATGTAGGCTTCTTCCAGAAAATCTTGAAGCATATAACAAAACTAGATCTGACACTTAACTCAACCCTAATGGACATCAAGAAGAAGTCCATCTAAAATATGCTCATGAAACCCATGAGGCAACTACAAAAACACATTTTATTATCTTTATCTCCTTCTTTTCATAATTAACATGAAGACCGACCTAGTTACATTTTACAAGAGATTGTTGTACACAAATACTATGGATGAAAGAAGCTTTGAAGGATGTCAACACAGAAACTAAACAACCAATCAACATCTATTGTGACAACACTAGTGCCATCAATCTCTCCAAAAATTCGGTAATGCACTCAAAGACCAAAAATATTCCAATCAAATATCACTTTCTCCGTGAACTGGTTGCTGAACAAAATATCAAGTTGGAATACATCAATACAAAGGAGCAGATTGCTGATATCTTCACAAAACCCCTTCCACGAGAAGTATTTGAACATCTTTGCCAAAATATGGGGGTTATTTCTCTTGCATCACATTAAGTAGACACTTTCACAAGAGAAGGAGCAACATGACAGGGGGAGCAGTTTGATAGGGGAGTACTTGGGCACCACATTTGCCATTGATGTCAACAGTTTGATAGGGGGAGTACTTGGGCACCACATTTGCCATTGATGTCAAAGGGGGAGAAAATGGTGGAATATTTCCATCAAGGACAAAGGGGGAATTTAATGGTTAATAATTGTCATTGATGAAATATATACTGTTGAGCTCTCCTATTAATTACTACAACATCACTGCACTAGTTTCATGATGAATTAACCCCTATGACAAAGCCACACTGTTCCAAGAGGAGCCACACTGCCCTAATCATCTTCTGTGCTAAATAATTTAAGGCCAACCACAATGGATTTTTTTTTCACCATCTTAGATACATCCCTTCACAATGATCCTTATACCATCTGAAAGAGGATTGTTTCCTCTTTCCAATGAGCCTTCACGCACCTCCAATATCCTGACGGTTAGAGAGAACTTGAATTTTAAGTTAAAAATATATATTCATTTTTTGAGCTGACCTACACTTGGCCTACTCATGTCGACTTGCCTATGGGAGTCATGCCTTTTTGTTTAACGTTGAAAAACATTATAGATTGGGCATTCAACTTCATTCTTCCATCATCAGTTCGGTCATACACTTCCACATAGAAGTATAGATCAAGTTCACTTCTCGTGAACGTCAAGAAAAGAAAGAATAATCCTGTTTTGGGCTTGAAGCTAAACCGCACCATAAAAACTCTCTGAAGATGTCAGATACCTTGTTGTAGCTCGGACTGTGTATCACTGATTTCAGACTGTGGTGAGTCTGTGGCACCTGTAATTTAGACTGTGGTGAGTCTTCTTGTGCACCTGTAACCTTAGACTGTGGTGTTGTTCTTCGCTAGACTGTGGATTGTGGGTGCTATCTTCGCTGAACTGTGGTGCTTATTCTCGTTGGACTGTGGGTGCAAATTTCGGACTGTGGTTGCCTATTCTCGCTGGACTGTGGGTATCTATTCTCGCTGGACTGTGGGTATTTCCTCATTGGATTGTGGGTGCTGTTCCCATTTGTGACACTTTCAAATTGCAGATTGCAGTGATCTTCGCTAGGATTATTGTGTAACCAATTATATTTGTTTGTGTATCTGTAAAGTGAAGAACTTTCTCTTGGACAATGGGATTGATAAAAGCACAAAGACAACATAGTGAAGCAAAGTGATCTTGGAAATTGAAGTCAACACAGTACAATAAGGTGATTGACGTCAACATAAGCAATTTTGGAACTGATTGTACCGTGAAGAATATGTCAAGGACATTCAAGTAAGTACTATTCTCATTCTCTATCAAAAGAAGATTAAAGGATTGGTGTCCTAGGGGTTGGTGCCCCTAAACGCAAGGTTGGAGCCTCACCAATGGAAAGGATAGGGTTGAAGCCCTAGAGGTTGGAGCCTCACCAATGTCCAAGTTGGTGCTTGGCAACAGGTTTGTGCCTGAAGCATTGAAGGGTTGGTGCCCTCACATTATTATTGTACTCAATTATTTGTAAAAGGACTGAAGTTCCTCTTGATTCTTTATAAAATTATTATTATACATTTCTCCGATCTTAATTTTGAAGACTCTAACTAGTAAAAATAGCAATTGAAAAGAAATATTGATTCACCCCCCTCTTAGTATTTCCAACAAGTTTCAATGTGTTGTGCCTTGATGGACAAAGGGACAATTAAAGAGCAGATTGGACAACCGAGATTCAGTGGCCAAATGGACTTGGAGCATTGATAGAGGCAGGAGTTGCAAATCAGGAGCTGAAGGACTGGGCAGGTACAGGGTGCGATTGAGAGGAGCTGTGAGAGCATGCTACAACTAGATGGTCAAAGTATCTTGTTTTGTATGTTGTACTAGTGGATGTATGAAGGCCATTATCCCTGGTACGGGAGCCCTATATTGTTGTATTATATTTTGTTAATAGAACGAAGTTGGGTTGAAAAATTAAAAAGTTGTCTATATTTTGTGCATGTGTGATTTACTGCTTTATATTTCCGCTGTGCAAAGTAGTTCATGGTTGAGATTCTTGGTTTGGTAGCGTAAATGATTTTAAGACTCTAACTTAGACCGAAGGTCGTGGAAATTCAACACTTGTCTCCTTCCTGTGCAAACTTGAACATTAATCAATTTAGCTCGAATCTTGGTTCGTCTTCATTTGTTTGCAAATTTCCTTTTAGACCTTCGCATAAGAGATTAAACATGACTTGCCCACGAGATCGGATTTTATGCCAAGGAGGACGAGAGGAGGTCTTCAAGTGATCCGAATGGGTGCCTTAATAGCTCACATATCCATAGGGAATTAGTGCCTCAAGAAATTCGGTTGACATAGAGATAATGTGCCTCAGGGAAGCTCGCATACCCATGCCACAAAGAAGCTCGTATAACACCATAGAGATGGACTTGAACCACAAAATTAAATGCCACAAAATTCGGCTCACTTGATGCCACAGAACTTCACCACAATGAAATAAATAACTTCGACTTCTACTCGACCTTCCAGATTAGCTTGAGTGAGGGCACGACAAGAGATGTATCCAATGATACCAATATTGCTCTTCAAACTTGGCTTTGAAATTATGTTGATTTTTTTAGGGCAAACAAGCTAGAACAATTTTCTTCAGCATATAACTACTTCTATTGCTCAATTAGCATCATAACTTCCAATTATCATTAAGCATTTATACAGAAGAAAATTCCAACCAATAAACATGAAAGAGCAGTAGAAAATAACCATGAAACACTTAGACAAGAGACACAAAAATTAGGCCGGAGGCTAGGGCAAAACCCACAAGAGAAAAACCCATAAATCTTTCTTGATGAGAGAGAGTTCAATTCATCAATACATCTAGCTAAACAAAACAACAAATATAATATTTGACTAGAAACATGTATGCCAAGCCTCAAGAGATTTTCGGCCCCCTTCATCCTTCTTCTCTTCGCTGGAACAAAGCTCATCATAAGATAGATGGATGCCCAAATGAGGAGGGCTCTTCAAAATCTGGACTTCTCAAGGATGTCGAATAGGTGCCTTTAAGGGGCCCAATCGAATTGAACAAAAGGATGCTGACTTGAGTAATTTTGTGAGGCATAAAACAAATTCAAATTTTCCAATTTCTTCACGACGAAAATAATGACCATGGCTACTCAAATTACAACAAGATAGTCATCTTCTATATCAGGTATTGATCTCCCTACTACTTTTTGCATATGACTTGGTCTTGTTGGCATCTACTCCCGAGGGCTTGCAGAGACAGATCGACATCTCGACCAACTTTTGTGACTTTTGACAATTGACAATCAACCTAGGTAAAACTAAGGTTATGATCTTCAATTCCTTGAAGAAAACTCTTATAGACATGCATTTCTACTTCTAGGGAGAAGAAATTGAGATCACTACATCATTCATCTACTTGGGAGTATAGTTCACGTTGCACAGGATTTTGTTTTGGTATGCGACAAGCCATCCAACCTCGTCTTAGCATAGGGTATGGTTCCTGTTACCGCCCAAACTAGCAGGGGTCCTAAAAGGGGATCCTAGGAGGGCTACTACCATATTAAGGGCAACAATGTAGCAATAGCCCACTGTCACCTTGACTAAGGCTCCCTACTCTTTATGGACTTTCACTGATGGCAGGAGACTTGTTATGATAAGGATCACGAATTGAATGAATCAATGATGGGACGAGAGGTGATCCTAAAAGCCTATTCACAAGAGAGGCTCAGATATATGCTTGCTTGCTTTGAAAGCAAGATGAAAGGCTGTCTAAGAAGGGGTTTGGGGAATTCTAGGAGCTAGGGTTTGAAACTTTGAATATATGACTTGTCTAGAAGATTCTTAGCTTCTAAAATCATTGTGGAAACTTGGCTTGCAAGTGGTCTTTGTGAAATTGGCTTCAATAAGTTGTGGGACCACACGGGAGCAAGTGGACCCGAGGTTAGGTCAAGGGGGTAGGGTTTAGCAACCAATGATATACTTGACCTAATTAGGGAGGCGAAGTGGATCCAGGAAGAAATTTTCAATGAAAGATAATGCAATGATCCCAGTGAGGTTTCTAGCCTAGCGAAACCAAAGGCAAGAATCAGTCTTCAAACTAGGGCTTGTGATATCTCAAGATCCCACTGTCGGAATCTCTTGAAACTTGGAGGGCTTCTTGAGGACACAACAACGTAGTTGTGGACCAAAAATTGAAGTGTTTGGATGGCTAGATTGTGAGATAATTGATGACCTAGGTGACCTATGTAGGCTAGGCCTAGAAAAGAGGGGAAGGTGAAAGAAATAAACTTTGAGGTGATCACCTATGGAGGACCAGTGCCTAATCCTTTTGGGGAGATTGGAGTCAAGTAGAATTATGACTATTGACTTTGGATTTTCTATGTCAATGAGGCCTCAAAGACAACTTCGCTTAGCATTAGGGCAACAACAAAAAAAACTTAAAGAAATTTATACTTCATTTTGCAAAATAGATGGCTCATCAAGATGAATTTCAATGAAGAAGCATCATTAGGAACATTCATTCATAATACATGGCCCATACATGAAGCATCACTATTGAGAAATCGAATTTCGACAACTTCGCATAAATGGATGCAGTAAATTAGCCCTAGTATAGCGGAATCCCAACAACAATGTATGTGACAAAAATAGAAAGAGAAAATAGCATTAAATTGCACTTACATGTATTAAGACTCTAAGAGTATATCCAACCATCAAAACTTTGCCAATCAAGAAGCTCCAAGACGAGAAAATAATCCAAACATCAAAATTCATTCCATGCTCCAAACATTCGTCCTCCAAGAAGGATAGTGAAGTTCTCTAAAGAGATACAAGTCCAATCCAAGTGATGATGCTAAAATGAATTCACATCACTTGTATTTATACACTTCTAATGAGTTCAATTTAACTAATTAGGCCTACATTAGCCCCTAAAATAAAATAATGTGAAAAATAACTAACTTTTGGTGACAATCCCACCAAACTAGCTCATAGGCAAAAGAATAAGCCTCTCAAGAGGTTGAACGATGAATAATACATGTCGTTGGGCCTTCTAAGAAGCTTGATGAAGTCCATAAGTGCCACAATGATGAATAGGACTCCCAAAAGTAGTGGACAAGGGGATGACCCCTTGTTCTCCAAATAATAAACCCGTGGTGCTCCCAATGGGTGTGGGGGCACACAAATAACCTCATGGGTCTCCGAGTAGATTGAAGATTTCTGTAGACCATCTGGAAGGTCTCAGATTATGATGTAAGTGATGCCACATCAACATACAAGTCCTGGGTCATCTGTCAAGTGCATGGTACAACTGTGGGGCCAACTAGGCATGGTGAACCAGGTGCATCTTCCTTGTCCAATAAGTGAATGTCAACTAATCTCTGGACATCTCTGGGGATCCATGGAATTTTGTCTACTGCTGTGGCATGGCTATCTACACACACCCTACATGTGCCAATGTAGCTCTCTGGAGGGTTAGGACCCTGTATAGGGAGACCAAACCCAAAATGGAGACCATCTGTGATCCTACATAAGATCCAATGCATCCTCTTGCCTTCCAGCACAATAAGTCATTTAAGGATATCGAGTTGAAGAGCTTACAAACCATGTACAATAGGTGGGCACTTTATAATGGCATGCCCTTCCATAATGGGCTTTGACGTGTGCTAATGTCTCCAAGCTCCAGCGGGGGTTAACCAAGGACTCTATTAGGTGGTTTCTACCTTTAAAAGGGATAGTATGTCCGAGGTACATCCTTCAAATGGTGGTGGCATGTGAGAAAGAGATGAATGGAGTAGGGAATGAAAGGGGCAAACCTAGGCCACATGTCGGGGTATAAGGGTAACTAGTAAAAGGGAAGCCCAAACTTGGGTATATAATGTATAGGAGGGAGCAATCGTGGTGCATGAGATACTCTGACCTTGATTTTTCTACTCTTCTTTATAAGCCTTTTGCCTTCTATGATTTTTCTTTGATTAACTGCTCGGGGCTCAAGGATAAGAGCATGATGTGCATTGTGTAAGGTATAGCAGTGGATACCCCCTTTAAGGTAGGGCGGTTTATTGCCCACCAGGGGTTGGGACAATCATGGGTTCCAGAATGATAGAGGAGGCTCATTTAGGGCCTATGGAACCAGTGTGATGTCCATGGGTATGGGGTAGAGCTCATGCATTGGCTTTTGTCCACGTGCTAAATATGTTTGTCTCGACCATCTTTTGCATCTTGTGGTACAATTTCCTGTTGAATGTGGCCAATTATGCTTTTACTTTTTCTTTTTAGTTGCATTAACATTTGGGGCATTGTTCCAAGTTCGACCTAAGGTGTGGGCAATAGAAAGGGGAGGCTAACCCTATGTGGACCCAGTGGAGAAATGTGGATCCAAGTGGGAAATATGATGAATGGGGTTCTAATAAACGAAAGGGGAGTGACATATATGGATGAGGGTGTGGGACTGTGGCCAATTATGCTTTTACTTTTTCTTTTTAGTTGCATTAACATTTGGGGCATTGTTCCAAGTTCGACCTAAGGTGTGGGCAATAGAAAGGGGAGGCTAACCCTATGTGGACCCAGTGGAGAAATGTGGATCCAAGTGGGAAATATGATGAATGGGGTTCTAATAAACGAAAGGGGAGTGACATATATGGATGAGGGTGTGGGACCACGCAACCAAAATCAGGGTTTCCCATGTAGAACCACCCTAAAACCCATGGGTTAGTAAAAGAGGTCCCACGGGACTAAGGTCCAAAGGTAACATCTAAAAGAGTTCGAGGGGACAAAAGCACAAACGTAACCCACTCTTTTCGTCGAATCCCCCCATTAATCCATGCCCAAAAGTGTCCATGATAAGCAAACTACAATACTCAATTACCAAATGACAAAACATACCTTTAGGTTTGAGAGGCCCACCTTTAAACATACGATCATGACAGATGGGTGAGGGACCACATGGTTGGCTCAGGTGGCGGAAATGGCACGTCAAGCTAGTTGGTGGTTGTAAGGGGCTGCTGCTGTTGATTGAGGACCATCTTGGAGAAAATTTTCTCCTAAAGATATCACCCACAAAGTGGTGGGTAACAGTTCCCTGGCCCTTCTTGAGAGATAGTGCTTTCAAAGTGAGTTTAAAAACATCTCTTCTGAACTCTACCTTATGGATGCGATTATTAGACCCACGGTCCTTTATGGCTTCGAGATCTGGGGGCCGAGCTTGGTACAAACAGACTAGGTCCTGATGGAGAGAGTCCAAACCTTGCTTCTCAAGCTCATCATCCATTGCAAATATACATTCCCACAACCCATTATTTAGGCAGAGTTTGGTGCCCACCCATTTTGCCTCGATGTAATCTTTCTCTTGGTTTCTGTCGTGCAGAGAGTCAGATCTTTTAGAGATTTAGTTGTCGGGAGAGATCGATACACCTACCGTGCACTTTTTTCCTTGGAGGTCCTTGCTTCATCTCACCCCTTAGGCAAAACAAAAGTTTGGTTCTCAGACGTTTTTCGACTCTCCAGACATTGACCATCTCCCTAGAGCGTCTTCCCCCCTTCAGATTCTCCTTCGCTGCACCGAGCCATCTCATGGTGCCTGGTTAGGTACTGAATGTTGAATAATGTTGTCATTGGCATCAAAGCCATAATCTTAGGTATGATGCCCTAGCTTTGGGTTGATTAAAGTTTAAAGCATGTGATAATAGTTCAAGAAGCCCTAGGAACAAAATAGTTTAAGCCCTTAAATGCAAAATTGACAGTCAAAAGAAAATCAAGGAAAAGGTGGTCAAAACCAAAGAAATTTTAAGAAAGTAATATATCATCACGTAGCCCTCATCAAGACCTTTCCAACTCTAGGTGGCACATCTCCTAACTCCTCACAATTGAGGAGAAATTAATTTTTGAAATTGACTATTTGAAATCTAGTCCCTCTCAAGGTCGACCTGGAAGATTTAAACTTAAAAATACATTGACATAATATGGACAGGTTGACCCCTCATAAGTTGACGTCGAAGATTGTTTATAAATACAAATGCGTGTTAGGTCATTTGAACAACGAATAGGAGAAGTCAACTTGTGGATCAGAGGAATAGAGAGATCTGGTTCATATCTTATGAACTTGTGACAAAAAGGAGTTTCTTTTTAAGTTTTGGAGCAAATTTAGAAGCATATCTTGGAGTGTTTTGGAGCAGAACTAGAGTACTTGTAGATCAAACTCGGCTTGTTACCTTGCCTCAGACTTGACCTTCTACCTTGACTCAGATTCGACCTTCTACCTTGTCTCAATTTCAGCCTAGTTTTAGACCAATTTGAAAACCTTGTTTCACCAAGGTTTCTAGTGAAGCTGTGAATAGGTTTGAAGCAACCTCTTATACAAGTTGGAGCAGAACTGTCATGGGTATTCGTTGGGACAAATCTGTGGCATTATAATTGTTTATGATCCGTCAGGTATGTAACCATGTATGGACAGTATTTGATAACATGTTAAGGGTAGTGTTAAGGGCAGATTGAGTGACCAAAGTTGAAGACAGATTTGAAGGCAAACTGGTTACCTCCCAAGAAATTCATTTTGAAGCAGACCATACATAAGTTGGAGCTTGTGCCTTAGGGGGTTGTAACCTAATTCTTGTTGGTGTAGGAAAATCCAAGGAATTTGGTGCTCCCTGTCAAGTGTAGTTGACAAATTCCCACGAGGTTGTAGCCTCCTTTGAGTTGGAGCTCATAAATTTTGGAGATTGTTATCTCATGTTTATGTAATTGATTATGGTTTTATCAATTTATTCTCATTTTTGAGTTCCCATGTATATTTGATGCACTCTTGTTGATGATCTCTTGCATACTAATTTACTGACTACTAATAATATAGAAAGGTTTGAAAGGGGCTCGATACTGATTCACCTCCCTCTCAGTATTGCTGATATTTCCAACATTGAATCAGTCTATCAGAGAGAATATCCACAAATTATACATTTAGATCACTTAGACTTCCCCCCCAATGGGAGTGGGCCCAAAGATGTCCTTCTACCTTGGGCATTTCGTAGAGTTATAGGATGACATCATCGTCTTACCCCCATACACACGTAAACATTAGATGCACCCACTCAAGATTCCTTTAGGCTAGCTTCGGGTTGGTTCTTGTTGACTTTGCCCAGAGATAGACCACCATATACTGGGATCTGATAGGATTTTCTAGTTGTGCCACCTTCAAGAGCTAGAGACAAAGCAACACCTCATATTTAGGTGCCCCTATACTGCGAGATCAGAGGGTGCTATCACTGCCTTCATAGAGATTTAGGAGGATCCCTATCTACATCTTTCAAATATCCTGATTAGAGATGCCTAGCCCTCTTCATCAAGGAGATATTTAGACACAAATCTCAAGTCCTTCATACCCTGCCTTAGTCGTGGATGATTCAAACAATCACATCTTACTTCTGCATTCCAGGTTGATCTTACTAATTGGAGCAACAGGCGACGAGCTGAGTTCCAAAGTATTTCAGATAGTAGAACAGTGAGACCTTGGGTCTCCTTTTAGCCCCCCCTTTTGGGAGGCCAACCAGTATCCTAAAGACCGTTTTGGAGGTGCCAAACAACACGTCAGTTCACTCACACCCAGAGCATCAATATGATTAGTTCCAGATGGTTCTCGAGCAGAGTGCCCCCCAACCCCCCTTGACGGACTCCTCCACAACCCCAGTAGAATAGCCAAAGACTTATCAAGAACTTCTTTCCTTCGGCCTTGAATGCTAGGAGTGTCCCTCACACCTACATTCATCCAGTATCGTGCAACTAGACACCTCTTTGGATCTAGAGGTCTATGCTAGCAAGCTAGCGCATTTGTCGGCCCCCTAAATGTCAGCTATCCGACTTGGACATTATTGACATCATTGACCTCCAAACATCACTGGGGGCCTTTGATTTGGTAATATACATGTTTTTGAGGCTGTCCTATTGTTGTATCCTTTGTTACTTTGTTTTCACTTAGTTTTAGCTTTGGCATTTTCTAGGAGTTGCATTTGCACTCCCACATTGTATTCATATTGGATGTATCCTTCACTCCCATTGTGATCGACCTACTTTTGTGGTTGTTCGTGGGACATTAATAAAATTATCTAATCTTGTCTTATCACTCAACGTTTAATTTTCTTTAAGAAGATGTTTATTGCTCTCTCTAAAATCGAAATTTCACTGATGTAAATTCGTGCAGGTTTCAAAGGTTAGCCTTTTGTCATCAGCTCTTAATCTTGATTCTTTGTCTGGGTTATCCTCAATTGTCTTGTATACATATAAGTGCAGTAGATATTATATTGCATTTGATGGTGGTTTAACATTGTATTAAATTTTGAAACTTGGAATTTTCTTTTTTTTCTTTCCCTAAATACCTCATGATACCCTGTGATGATCTTTGGGAATCTTTAGATTGCCTGCTTTGTGCTATTATTTGATAGGATTGTTTTTCCTTTGCAGGTTTGATGAAGTTGCTTTCAGTTTCAATGGTGGGAAGGACTCTACGGTAAAAGGCTTTATTTTCTTGTGAAGGTTCTGAGGCTTTTGCAAATGGGAGGTTGGAGAACTAACTTTTTGTACTACTATTGAGAATGTGCAGGTTTTGCTGCATCTTCTACGGGCAGGATATGCTTCTGTTGAAATGGCAGAACATGGAGGTAGTGAACATGTATGCTCTAAATTGAAGCATCCAATAAGGACAATCTATTTTGAGAGTCCGGGGGCATTCCGAGAAATCGATGCATTCACATACGAGACCGCAGAAACGTGAGCTGATTTCTCCAAAGAATTCATAGATTGCTCTTGACATGGGATCCATTACTTTAAATACAAGAGCCTTTTCATTTTTTTCATTACAATGAGAACTCAATTATTAAAATATCTGTGATTGCCTCAATGGAGCTTTTTTTTGGGTCAGCTATGACTTGCAGATGGAGATTATTCAGCTTGATTTTAAGTCTGGTCTAGAGGCACTACTAAAGGAAAAGCCTGTCAAAGCAATCTTCCTTGGTACCCGTATAGGCGACCCTAATGCGGTATATTAGCACAGGCGAGGGAATGAAAATTTTCAGAATACATAACTTGGGTCATTTTCCCCCATTGCTACTAATATTGCATTTAATTATTTCATTTGCCGGTTTTGTAGTTTCTAATCACATGATATATTTGTCCTTTGGTTATGGTGTATGTAGGTTGGTCAAGAACAATTTTCCCCAAGCTCAGAAGGATGGCCACCTTTCATGAGAGTGAATCCCATCTTGGATTGGTCATACAGGTCTATTTCTAAAGTGCCTATTTATTTCTTGTTAATCTTGTAGTTAGATTTCTACTTGTACTTTCCTTTATGAATTTGGTTACAATATTTTAACTTTAAGTCATTGCATGAATTTATTTGCGATTTCTTGCAGAGATGTATGGGCTTTTATTCTTGCATGCAAAGTTCCATATTGCACGCTGTATGATCAAGGGTAATATATGTAATCATTTGTGTATATTTTCTAGGCAGGTTGCTGAGTTTCATTATTGGGCAGATGTAGGATGCGATGTTTACATAGTGCTTTGTGGAAATCAGATCACTTTTTGTTATTACTTAGTAGCATCAATTGATGTTTTCCTTTGTACATATTGCTTTCAACTTGCAATGTCAGAATATGCGCTTGCATGTAAAAAGCATTTTATGATTCCTTATACATTTCTGTTCTCTCCAGATATACTTCAATTGGAAGCATTCATGATACAGTACCAAATGGGTTGCTCTGTATTAACAATTCATCTGGTGATAAAGAAAAATTCAGACCTGCCTATCTACTAGCTGATGGAAGGTTGGAAAGAGCAGGAAGAATGAAAAGGATGTCTTTCAAAGGTCGTGATACTATGGTGGCTGTGAGCAATGGCCTGAGCGATCTTGTACCTTCTGAGAATAGCATATTGGCAGCATCAATTATTGCTGTGGGGGATGAACTTCTGTGAGTGCTATGATCTAACCAAGTTCTATGTTTTATTTTCTCTAGAATTGCTGATAAGCACAAGACAATAGATGTTTCCAGTATGAAACTGTAGTGGCTCACATTTTATGTCATCTTGAAATGAGGCCATTTGATGTTGACTTTCAGGTATACAAGTCCTATTTGGGCCAAGGAAATTTTTAGTAATTGATTAATCTGACCATCGTTGTGAAAGATGGCCCTATTATTGAATTATGCTTTTAAAGTTTCTAAATTCTGCACATTTTCCTTATGTTAGTTCATAACGTAACTTCTCCTGTTTCTTTTATCCATTATTTCAGTAGGAGATGTAATATTTTCAATTCCTTTTTGAAAGTTGAATCCCTTTTCATTCCAGCTGTGATATTTTGATGTTAATATTGCTTGCTGTCTTTACATTGAATGTTTAAGGACATCTTAAGTTGTTATCCACAACAATAATTGAAATAATGCAAAGACAATTCCAATTGAAACCATTTTTAGACATTACAGGAGAGTTTTATGTACCATCCTACTCTACAAAATGAATGTAGGAAATGAAGAATATATCAAGCACTGTGAATTGGCCTATTACACAGTTAGCTCTAAGCAGTGTTGATAATATCGGTATTGGCAAAATATCGGCCAGGGTCCAGAAAAGATCTTATCGGGAATATCGGCAAATATCGGCAAGCATAAAAAATGCATAATATATTCATTTTTTTCAGATTTTTAAACATATAAAGCAATAACAACATGAAATAAACACATTGGCACATAAATATGAAAAAAGCACTGATATATATGATGCAGTGGATGTAAAATAAAAATGATACATCAAAGGCGATACCAAATCCTGTTGATCCCTGATAATTGTCCAATCAAGGACTCAAATGTGGAGAACCAATACAAAATAACATCACACATATAAAAGTATCTCATCATCATGAGTTATATGTAGCAAAACAAATAAAAATAGCAGCTATCTATCTGAAATCAGTGCCCTCTGCCCCTTTTACGGGAAAACATGAGGGGTTGTTTGTCAGGGCTGCCTCTAGCAGTAGAAGGCCCTGACCCTGCACCTAATGTCAAATACTGACTATTGGGTGTGGAGCTCTGCTCTCCTATATCTATAGCAAATGGTGCAAACGTTGATGTTCCCACGATGTCCTCATCGTCGTCCTCCTCCTCTTCCTCCTCATGCTCCGAGTGCTGCTCCTCCTCCAAGTCCTCCTCCTCTTGCTGCCCTTGTTCTAATGGTTCCTCTGGCTCTAACCATGCAAGTGACTCCTCCAAGACGGGATGCTCAGTCTCCACCCTCCACTGAGACAATACATCAATATTGTCTAAGGAAATGGCATCTGGATCCATTGGTGCTTGATTTTGCTTCACTCGAAGTTGGATATTGTAATGCACATACACTAAATTATTGAGACGTGTGAACTCCAACCTGGAAGAGTGTCAAAAAAACTAATGAGTCTTCCCTCTTGACACTTGAGGGTCATAAATTAAAATTACAATAAATGTAATTGCTCAACTGAAAGATGAAGGTCAAAGTTATACTTGTTGCACTTTTTTGAGTGTATTTTTTCAAATACACTCCAATTGCACTCACACCCTGAAGAACTACATGTTTGACTCAGGATTGTTATGGCCAATTTCTTGTTCCGAGTGTTGCTCCTCCTCCTCTTGGTGCCCCTGTTCTAATGGTTCCTCTGGCTCTAACCATGCAAGTGACTCCTCCAAGACAGGATGCTTAGTCTCCACCCTCCACTGAGACAATACATCAATATTGTCTAAGGAAATGGCATCTAGATCCATTGGTGCTTGATTTTTCTTCACTCGAAGTCGGATATTGTAATGCACATACACTAAATCATTGAGACGTGCGAACTCTAACCTGTAAGAGTGTCAAAAAAACTAACGTGTCTTCCCTCTTGACACTTGAGGTTCATAAATTAAAATTACAATAAATGTAATTGCTCAACTGAGGGATGAAGGTCAAAGTTATACTTGTTGCACTTTTTTGAGTGTATTTTCTCAAATACACTCCAATTGCGCTCACACCCTGAAGAACTACATGTTTGACTCAGGATTCTTATGGCCAATTTCTGCAAATTTGGTGCCCTTGCACCATAGGTTTGCCACCAAATATCTACAACAAAAGAAAGAAATAAAAATTCAAAAACATAAAACATAATTAAACTTTCAAATGCAAGTTACATAATTTAATTTTAAAAATCTAGAATTATAAATAAGTAAATTCTAGATTGAAAATTCTAATGAGTGATGGCTTGTCACTTACGTGGCATGAAGAGGGTCCTTTCCCTAATAGCATCATCAAAGCCAAATAGGCCAACACAATCTTGATAAAATTGTATCTCGCGATTGATTTTGCTACGAAGCTCAGGATCAGGTACCATCCTCTAAATACAAGAATGGAGCCCTTCCATCACCTCACCATCAAAATCAAAGGCGCATTTGTATGAAAATGCAGAGTTGATGAAGAGTGTTGTTACATGAATGGGTCGATGAAGCATCCCTGTCCACCGATTATCAATCACATCCCATAACATCATATGTTTATCATGCCCAGCAGAACCCTTGTCTGCATAATAAAACAAATGGCCTCCTTGGCCCTATCCATGGCCCTATCACTGTTTTAAACACGAAATTCCACAAATACTGTGCTCAGGTACTGAGACTAACGTAATGATTCTGGCCAACTGTGTTTCAATGACCTTGGCCATGACCTTTCGTTTTTGTAAAAAATACATTAAATATTAATTTTTTTGTACAAAAACATAAATTTGAAGATTTTTATTCATGTTTCCAAACACAAAATATTAAAATATATAAAAAGATAACATATGATAAAAGTAGGCTCTCACGACTGTGTATCAACTTTCAATGACTCTGTTTTTGTAAAAAATACATTAAATATTAATTTTTTTGTACAAAAACATAAATTTAAAGATTTTTATTCATGTTTCCAAACACAAAGCATTACAATATAGACAAAAGACAACATATGATAAAAGTAGGCTCATGAATATATCCATTATATCAAAATTGCACCCAATGCACTGTCCAAGGACCAATACATGATCAAAACAAAAAACATAACTAAGGAGGCTCTAAATGGTCTCTACAACAAAACATGAATAGTCACTAGTAACTAGTAACTACTGCTAGTCATCTGAATCTGACAAGCCAATGTCCTCTGGCTCTTCCTCAAACTCTGAACCATGGGGGGAAGACGCTCGCTCCGCCTCCTCCTCTGAATCAACATCCTCGACTGGAACTATACCCTTGCCCTTACCACCTTGAGAATCAGATAGACGAGCTATGCGTCTCCGTCGTGGCTGACTAGAGGAAGTGCCTGTACCTGCAGCGGCTGCAACTGGATGGCCTGGGACTGGGTCTGCTACTAATGGATCTACATTGAGCATAGTCGCCTCCATATCTAAATCCAAGTCAAGTGAACTCTCCCTGTCAAACTCTGGTGGACAAGACTCCACTACCCAATCTGATGTTGGATCAATATCCTCCAACACAATGGGATCTGAATCAGGTCTTTTGTTCAGCAATTGGTTTCGTCTTAGTCGGAGGTTGTAATGGACAAACACTGGATCATTTAACCGTTTTTGCTCCAAACGGTTTCTCCTGTGTGTGTGAATCCTCTCAAAGACAGACCAATTGCGCTCACACCCAGAAGCACTGCAAGTTTGACTCAAAATGCGGATTGCAAACCTCTGCAATTCAGGACAGTGGCTACCAAATGCCTCCCACCATTGTGCTGCAAAAAATGAGTTTCAATTAGCTCAACAATTTATATCGAACTTTGAAATTGAAATTATAATTTTATAAACAATTATACAAAATAATAAATTATAAAATATAAATTTGAAAATTGAAATTCTTTGTTTACCTGGCTCATTTGATTCCCTTGCAATCCTTGCAAGGTTCTTGCCAAAGGTACCAGTGGCATGGCTGAACATAGTGATCTGCCTGTGTATCGTCAACTGCTCACTCTCTGTGGGGATCATGCGATCAATGCAGTCAATCAATCCATCTCTAACCTCTCCAGTCAAAGCTCCTGTTTCCCGAGCTTTATAATGATACCTTGGGTTCAGAAAATACCCAGCTGCATGTATCGGGCGATGGAGTTGATTGTTCCATCTCTGATCAATGATTTCCCAAATGGGCCCATACTTAGCCACTTTGTCCTTGCATGCTGCCCTTATCTGCTCCTTTGCTTGATCCATAGCCTCATAAATGAAGCCCATAGCCAATCTTTCCCCATCCACCAAGCGCAACACCTTAACCAATGGCTCAGCAAGTTTCACAATGTTTGCTGCCTTTTTCCAAAATATTTATTCAACAACTTTCCTTTTCATGTCTTTGCCATCATGTTTGCGAGAGAACTGACTTTCATTCCATTCATCACTAGAAAACATCTTTTGCAAGTTTCTTTGTTGGGCACTCATAGATTGCAAACTCAAAAAATGTGTTGCAAATCTAGTGATGGCAGGCCTAATAAGTTCCTTTCCCCCTATGTATTTCCTCATCAGACTCAGAATCCATGAGTGATTGTAAATATATTTTGTGATGCATTTGGCATGCTCTACAGTGTTCTTGATCCAGTCTATTTTGCCAATATCCTCAAGCATGAGGTCTATGCAATGTGCAGCACATGGGGTCCAAAAAATGGTTGGGTGTTTTTCCTCTAACAATTTACCAGCAAGAACATAGTTAGAGGCATTGTCTGTGATGATTTGAACAACATTTTCCACCCCCACCTCTTCAATAACCTCATCCAAAAGCTGTAACAACAACTGTGCATCTTTCACCCTATCAGATGCATCAACTGATTTTAGAAACATGGTTCCCCGTGGGCAAAAGACAAGAAAGTTTATGATGGTACGGTTCCTCTGATCAGTCCATCCATCTGACATGATGGTACATTCTGTACGTGCCCATGAGTTTCTGAAATCTTTCAAATAATCATTAATGTTTGAAATCTCTCTTTGCAAAAAAGATCCTCTTAACTCATGCAGAGTAGGAGGTTTGAAGCCCTTTCTAGCAGCATATATGGCATCAAAAATAGGTTCATAATATGGTGAACGAGTAGCATTGAAGGGAATATCAGCATCATACCACCATCTAGCAATGTACTCACAAGCATCATCTCTCAATTCTTTTTTCCAATGAGCATCTAAAGTGGGCTGCACAGTGTGAGGACTAGGACCATATGCAGTTGCACTATCAGAAGGAGATGAGGGCACAAAAAAACTTTTAATAGTACCCTTATTTCTCATTGCACCCTTACCCTTGTCAAAAATAGACTCCCTAGAGGGAGGAACATAGCGAAAGGGGTTTTTTGATGCATCAGTGGAAGGGATAGATGAGGAATCCTGATAATTAAAAGATTCAAAACTTGAGTTGCCAGCCATCATATTTTGTATATTCCTCTTCCTCCCAATTTCAACCTGTATTTCTTTTTGCCTATTTTTGTCTTGCTCAAACTTGTCAAACTGTTCTTTCAACTGCTTCCTAATTTCCCCAATGTTTTCTGCTTCACATGCAGTGATTTGGCCTTTAACACCAGCCAAATGTAGTTTCAGTCTATGAATGCCCCCTCCACCCTCCTTAATTTTTTTCTTGCAAAATTTGCAATACATTTGATCCCCAACCATTTCAACATATGCCCAAGCAGAGTCTTTTGCTCTAGGGGCCATTTTGGACTGAGTTTTTGACTTGGAAATAAAATGTTTAAATCTGAACATGAAAACAAAAAAAACTATTCATTCTATGTTCATTTCTTTCACCAAATGGCAAATGCCAAAAACTATGCAAATGCAAATGGCAAATGCTAGATTTGCTAAATAAATAAAACAAAGGAAGGCAGATTTAGTAGAGAAAAAATAAATACCTCTAGCCTCTAGCTTCCTCTAGCTCAATGCTGCTCCAAAGCTTGCCAATTTGCTCTTCACTGCTGCTCCAAAACTTGCCCAAGAAGCTCCTCACTGCTGCTCCAAAACGAACTCCACAATCTTCAGCAAACACTCACAAATGCTCAAACAAATTGCACAAGATAGATGTGAGGTCAATAGAGGGGGTGGGTTAGTTTTATAGCATTGGGAGGGCTTAGGGATGCATAAAAAACCCTAACAACAAATAAAAATCGGTTTTAAAGTCCGCAAATGAGCAAATTTTGGGCCCACCGGCCGGCGGCAATGACCAGGCCTGGTTGACTCGGGCTCGGCCTGGTCGGCTCGCTTATTACCAGTTTGACCCTGTCATTATAAAACCCGCCGCCGGGCTGAACTCAATGCCCTCGCCGGTTATGAACCCGACGGACGGGCTGCCGCCCAACCGGCCTTAAAACAAATGGTCTCTTTGGCCCTATCCATGGCCTCATACACATAAGCCATTGTAGGCTTCTCCACATCTACCAATTTCAGAACCTTTACTATAGGTTCACTAATTGAGCACACTTCTTCTACTCCCTGCCAAAATGTCTTAGTGTACACCATTTTTGCAATGGCTCTCCCGTCCCGTCTCTTGCTGTATCTACAATCACGCCACTCATCAGAAACAAACATTTGCTTCAACTCAAACTGGCATCGAAGCAAAGACTGAAGAGTAATAAAGTTGGTGGCAAAATGTGTGATTGCAACTCCTTGTTTCTGGTGAATCTCCTCATGAGGCTAAGAACAAAAGCATGGTTATATATAAACTTGGGGACACTCCTAGCCATATCAATCACCTCCTTCATGAAGGAGAGTTTTCCCATATCCTCAAGCAACAAATCGATACAATGTGCTGCACATGGAGTCCAGAACAATGTGCGATGCCTCTCCATAAGCATCTTGTCAACAACCACATAATTTGCTGCATTTTCTGTTATGACTTGGCCACATTCTGCACGCCAATCTCCCGGATGTAGCACATTCTAATAGCTCACATATCATTGCTGCATCTTTTATGTGTGCTGATGCATCCGCTGATTTAATAAACATGGTACCTTTAGGACAATGTACCAAGAAATTTAGAAGGGTCCTACTCTTCCTATCTGTCCAACCATCAGACATCATTGTGCATCTAGACACTTCCCATGTCTTTTTCAACTCTGTCAATCTAGAGTTGATGTCTTGCTTTTCTGCTTTAAGGATTGGCCCCCGCAACTCCTCATATGTAGCACTTTTGTAACCTGAGCCCACAACAACAATAGCATCACACATTGGCTACCAAAATGGATTGGTATTGGTGATGCTGAGAGGCAAGTCACTCCAAAAAAGACACTTCCCCATAACTCTATTTGCTTCTAACTTCTCCTTAACTGATGTTATGGAAGATTGTGTTCCATGTCTTGTTCATGGAACAAAAAATGATGACCTCCCACTAGCTGTTGTAGGTGATGCTATGGAGCCCCTCCCCCTACCCTCGGCCTCAAAATCAGAAGAATGCTGAAATATCTACTTGCACGTTCAACCTTGTTTCTTTCTGCCTCTTCCTTCTTTCTGTCTTTTTCATCAATAGCTTCAAGAGGTTTTTGTATAAGATCCAGACTAGAAACTGTACAAAGGACAACATCATGTCCAGAGAGTCTAGCCAAATGGTATTTCAATCCCGTAACCCCTCCTGTCATTTTTGTTCCACACAATTTGCATGATAAATATGCCCGATTTGTCCCCCACAATTTGCATGATAAATATGCCCAATTTGTCCCACCATCAGGCTCCCCATACTCCCAAAATGGGTCTAAGGCTTTTGGCATATTTGACTTTTGTAGTGAACTAATTCAAACATAGGGCACAAAAAAACAAAAAATTGGCATTAAACGCCGATGCATAAAAATTTAAAAATAATAAGTAATAAGCATGCCATTTAAAAAAAAAATTACCGCAAGAATACAAAAACCTTATTTGGCATTTGCAATGTGAATAAAAAATTGGCAATAAGAGGGTGCATAAGAATATTTAAAAAAAAATGAAGCTTGCTGTCCAAATATGGTCAAAACCCTTGCATTGGCTCATGGGCATGAAAATCATAGTAAATAGAAAAAAAACAAAGTAGTACAATGTTGGTAGGCAAAGAGGCAAGGATACATAGCCCTAAATCTATAAAAAAATTAATTAAAATATGGGTTTGGAAGAACATACCTGTTAATGGAAGAGATGGATTTTGTTTCACTATTTTTCAATCTTTGATGAAGAAAAACTTCTTAGGTGCTGGTGATAATGGTTGTTCGATCACCAATTGCTCTTTGACAATCTCCACAATGCTTTAGCCACTCACAAACGGAAATGAAAAAAAAAATCGTTTTTTCCTTTTTCTAGCTGCGGCTAGGAGAAGCCTGGCGATATTTTTAGTGGTTGCGCGATATTTTCTGAAATATCGCGATATTTTCAGGGAGAGAATATCGCGATATTTTCTCGGCGATATTTCGTTTCCCCGAAAATATCGCGATATTTCCAAAATATCGCGATATTTCGGCGATATTTTCATCAATGGCTCTAGGACAAATATTAGACAGCTTGCCTTTAGTAAATTTTCAAAGTGGCTACATCCAGAAATAATCTTAAGGTTCTATTTATGGTATATTGCTAATGACTTTTCTTTTCATCATGTTGCCCATCATTTCTTTAGCATTTCAACTAATGATTAATGGATGATAGATCTGGCTAATTAAGCTGCATATACATGTTATATGATTATGTAGCAAGTTACAAAGAAGCATACTTCTGCCTGGCTTCGGTTAAGTGTTAAATTTCAGCTGGGGTTGAAAGCATTTTATACTTATTTTCTCTGGAATTTTCTGCAGGCGAGGGGCAGTGAATGATCAACTCGGACCTTGTTTAAGCAGAAAACTTCATTCCATAGGCTGGGCAGTCACTCATCGGGCAGTAATTCCTAATGATGTAAGGAGAATAAGAACCCTTTCTGACTAAGACTAGAGATGTATGTTAAAATCAAGAAGTGATTTATGTTTGGCAAATCATCTTCAATGTGTTCTCTTCCTTCTGACCTTTTGCAGCCTTACCACCTTAGATAGATCAAATTTTATCTGTATGGTTTTTGGCTGATGTCATGTATTTTGTATCCTTGTATTAACTTGGTTGGATGTCTGTTATGCCATGTATTTTGTGTCCTTGGATGTCATGTATTTTGTATCCTTGTATTAACTTGGTTTGATTCCTCAGCGTGCAATAAAAGTTTCTTAATTCATGAATGGAGTATCATGCAAATTCTTTATTTGTTCTTCACATGCAAATCTATTCTTCATAGATTATTGATGAATAGAAATGGCCTAGGAAGTGTAACTGTACACACTGAGAAAAAACTATATTCAAATATTGTCTTCCACCTAAGGGAAGGAATTGAAGAGAAGAATTTCCAATGAAAAACACTAGAGGGCAAGAACCTGGGGTTTTGGGAATGTGACCAAAGAGAAGACAACATGATTGGAATTTTAATTCTTGGACATAATGATGGGATCTAGATATCAGATAATTTTTCCGGCTGAACAGGTCTAGTGTTGATCAGATAATTTTTCTGGCTGAACATGTCTAGTGTTGATCAGATAATTTTTCTGGCTGGTCTAGTGTTGATTTCTTACTTCCCACAACGAAATGACAGAGAAGCAGTGTTACATGGTTGTGGCTGGGTGTGGGTATGAGAGCTGTTATGGCAAGACTAGAAACTTTTTTAACTTCGGGTATGGTGGTGTTTCTAGACTAAATGAGTATTGTGAAGTGTCAATTGTTGTTACCAGAGGGAGAGGTTGTACAAATGCAGGTGCAGTAGCTATGGATGTAACTGATGGGTTGATAGAAGAACTGTGCATAGATGGATAAGATAAGATTTTTTATTAACGTCCACAAATGCTGAAGTGATAGGTTAATGGGACTAGAGATACAATCAATAGCCACTGAACAGTACAAGAGATATGAATGACATTATGACAATAAAAGAAAGAGAAGCACAAGAGCTAGGCAAATCCTATGAGGTGCAAGGCCCTAGCTACAGACCAACATCATAAGTGGAAATAAAAGTAGAGGAAGAGGAGGGAAAAGAGGCCTCCCTGTTCTTATGAATGGTGGTTGTAGGCATTGATGCAAACCTGAAAGTGTTGACTGAAGAGTGCCAAAGGCCGAGGGTGCTTGGCTATACAATATTGGGAGGAGCTATGGGGCAAGAAGAGAAAGAGAAACCAAGAAGGCTTCTCTCCTAACATCCAAATCATGGGTGAACGAGATAGATGGGCGCTTAATGCCTCCACCATCAGAGATAGGATGAAAGAAAGAGGAAATAAGCCTAATAGAATTAGGCCTGGAGAAACCCTGCAGATTCTCTTGTTCATGGATCACCACCTCCCAAACATATAATAAGGCTAGGTATATCTAATCAGGGTAGAGAAAAAAGGTCTTAAGGGAACCACCCAAGTCTAGAAACAAGCAATGAAACCTCCTCTGGATCTCGTGGTATCTAGGACACCTGAAGTCAAATTGTTACTCAAATTCAGTCTCTTGGAGATGGCGTAACTCACAGACCCTCTCAGATCTTGGGCTGTGGTGGTTTTTCTCAATCCATAGGTGATGTGAGCAAACCTGCAACTGTTATAAACATAATTATGTAGTTGAGAGTCGAGACGCAGTGAGGCCGAATGTAGTTGAGACAAACATTGAGAGTGTTATAAACATGATAATAATATAATTAGTTCAATTGGAGGTCAGAGGGCACATACCCCTTCACTTTGTTACCAGTCAATTGATTATTGTATAAGTAGACCATCACAAGGCTCATTGTAACCATCATTCTTGTCATTCTCTCAATCATTTATTATTCGATATATTTTTGTAGAAGTATATGTCATCACATATTAAACAGGGTCTGTTTATTCCATTGATATCAGAACCCACGCATGGCCACTTTTGTGGGTTTAAATCCCTGAATTTTTGAACCATACACACCACACAGCTATCCGTACTATTCTGTTCTCAGCAATCTGCCATACTAGCTGCCTGTACACTGTTGGTGCTAGTATGATATGATTCTGATTTATATCAATTGCTAGAAAATTCTCTGCGATTATGGCTGCTTTTGTGGGTTTAAATCCCTGAATTTTTGAACCATACACACCACACAGCTATCCGTACAATTCTGTTCTCAGCAATCTGCCATACTAGCTGCCTGTACACTGTCTGGTGCTCGTATGATATGATTCTGATTTATATCTATCGCTAGAAAATTCTGTGCGATTAAATTTGCTGTAATCACAGACATTGATTACGTCTGTACATTGTTAATTTTTGGATATGGTGGTAGCATTGGACAGGTGTTCTAGTCTCAGATGATGCTAAGAGGCTAAGGAACACAGGATCTCCAATACCCAGAAATGGTTTTGTGAGATATGGCTCTGAAACACCTCAATTAAATTAAGTAGCCAATAATTAAATTATTTCCTAAGTTCAACTTAGGAAATTTGGTTAATTAAAGTTAATTAATTAAGGATGTTCGAGATTGCTCTAGAGACTTTTATTTATGAAGTCTAATTTATTTTAGTCTTTGATGGAGATTTAATCTTGTCCGTTGAAGTCTCAACGAGAGATTACAAGAGCAGCTCAGAGGGATGGAGAGATATACAATTGTGAGAGCATCAGTCATCTAGGCAGATCGAGCTACCCAGTTCACAGCTTCAGTGAGGGTGCAGTTCAAGCCAGAGGGAGAGTATCAGAGAGAGAGGGAGCAGTAGCAGACTAGAGAGGAGGATTCTTGAGAATTTCCCAGTAGTTTTCCAGTGCCGGAGAGGCAGGAAAAGGGAGACCGAACTCTTCTGCACAGAGAGCTGTACAAGCAATGCGAGTTAGCTAGTCCAGTTGTGCAAGTTGTCTGAAGAAATCTGTTTCAGTTGCCGGAGGCTAGATCTAAGTCCAGGAGGCAGAGTGAAATTTTTTCATAGGCGGAGGGAGGCTAGACAGCCCAGTCGGAGTCAGATCCGGGGTTGTGCAATTGCCCAGAGCCAGTTTTGTGAATTCTTGCAGAGTGCGAGTTTGCTAGTGTGGGGTTCGAGCAGGCCAAAGGAGGCCAGGCTAGATCTCAGTCCGGGAGGCAGAGTGAAAGTTTTTCATAGGCGGAGGGAGGCTAGACGGCCCAGTCGGAGTCAGATCCGGGGTTGTGCAATTGCCCAGAGCCAGTTTTGTGAATTTTTGCAGAGTGTGAGTTTGCCAATGTGGGGTTCGAGCAGGCCAAAGGAGGCCAGGTTGGTTGCAGAGGGAGAAAACTTCTCCATTTTATTTTGCCAGTATATTTGTTAGAGGATTTCCAGTTGGGCATCTAGATTGTTGTACTCTCAAATTCGCTGCATAATAATATAAATAAACCCTCATTTGCTGCATACCTTTCGGGGTTTTTCTGGGGAGGATTTAGGCCAAAATGGTTGTCAGAATTTTATTGTGCGTGTGTATTTATTTCTCAGTTTCTATTCTTTTAGCAACATGTTTTCATTTTGGTCAAGATTGCAATTGCGAGTTTATCAATATTTGTCGTAATTACAAATAAAATGCAATCAGTAGGGGATAAATTTCCAATTAATTGCAATTGTGGAATTTTCACATGGTTCAAAGTGGTAAAGATCGGATCCGAGGCTCTATTTGAAGGAAGCAGATTGTGCAGATTCAGAGGGAGATCTGAAACACCGACTTCCAGATCTGCGCAGGGCAACGTGGGGTGCGAATTGTAGAAAGGCAGAGAGTTTGATGGAAAAATGCGAATTGCCTCAGATCTGTAGCAGCAGTCAATACAATTTCCAGGGAAAATATCTAGAGAGCAGAGCAGATAATTCGCAGAATATATCTGAACAAGAATTTGATGCCTTTGATTTATCTTCGAGATTGGAGAACGAATTCGCTGAGATAGCTTGTCTCTCTAGCTCAACTTCACAGGTTGTTTGGTATATAGATAGTGGATGGTCAACTCATATGACAGGCGTTAGAGAATACTTCTCCAACTATAAGGATGAACAATTGGACTTCCAGATTTAGATGGGTTACAAAAGTAAACGTACTCCAGTTGGAGTAGGCATCATCGAGATTTAGAGGGAGTCTGGGGAAACTACCAGTGTTACAGATGTACTGCATGTGCCAAGCCTAGGTATGAACCTAATTTTAGTGTCAGAGCTCCAGGACAAGGGATACAATGTCTATCTTGTAGGGAAGAGGGTGTTTATCAAACATCAAAATTGGAAGAAGTTGAGACAGATTGGAGTTCGTAGTAACATATTATACAAGTTGTAACTCGACTCTCCAAAGGCGCTAGTTAGTAGCAACGACAATGATAACAGTTGCAGTATGACAAACCTGAATGGGTTATGACATAGGAGAATGGGTCACTTACACCATGGAGCACTAAGAATGCTCAGGGAAATAGTAAAAGGTGTTCCATAATTAAGCACAAACAACGATGACGTGTGCAAAGGGTGTGTACTTCGAAAATACGCAAAGGAAGGATTCCCAAGGAGTGACAATTAATCAAATGGTGTACTACAGCTCATACATTTAGATATTTGCAGCCCAATGTCCACCAGATCTATCAAAGGGTACGAGTAGTTTGTTACCTTTATTGATGACAATTCCAGAAAGACCTAGATCTACTTTATGAAGACCAAAAATGAAGTCTTTAGTTGGTTCAAAGAGTTTAAGGCTCTGGTTGAGAACCTGATAGGCAAAGAGATCAATGTTTTTCGCACATATAATGGGTGAGAGTACACAGACAGTGACTTCACTGACTTTTGTGCGAAGGAGGGCATTAAGAGAGAATGGATAGCTTTGTACAACCCACAACAGAATGGAGTGGTAGAGCGAAAGAACATGTCTATAATAGGAGCAATAAAGGCTATGGTATATGATCAGGATATGCCCAGGATTTTATGGGCAAAGGCATG
Source organism: Pinus albicaulis (assembly GCA_034641835.2). Taxonomy (NCBI): domain Eukaryota; kingdom Viridiplantae; phylum Streptophyta; class Pinopsida; order Pinales; family Pinaceae; genus Pinus; species Pinus albicaulis. Next base: position 1,318,808,511 of record CM076570.1, read on the forward strand.
TATCTCAACGTTGTATATACAAAATAGGGTTCCTCATAGGGCGTTGGGGAAAATAACACTAAAGAAGGTTTTGACAGGAAAGAAACCAGAAGAAAGTCACTTTAGAATCTTTGGTTGTATAGCATATTGCCACGTTCCAGATGAAAAATGCACTAAGTTAGATCAGAATGCAAAGAAGGGGTACTTTGTTGGGTATTGTGATACCTCAAAGGCATACAGGATCTATATTCCTAGTAGTAGGAAGATCATTGTGCGGCGAGATGTAAAGTTCATGGAGGACAGGGCCTTCGAGAGATCTCGCAAGATGCTTGCAGGTGATCAAAGTGAGCCAACAAAAGCTCCATTAGTCCAATAGTAGGGACAACAACAAGGATAGTCACAGGGATCTAGTACAATTACAAGTACTAACACAACCTCAGATTTAGGAGATCCTGTGAGTTCGTAGCATACTAAGCATCAGAGGCAAGATGAGGAGCTAGTGGATCCTCTCACCACTAGTGGTCAAGCCAGCATGGAAGTTCGTCAGACACTGAGAGATGCAGAGGAGTTCATGGGAGCTCTTAGGAAGAACAGGAGGGAGCATAGACAACCATATAGTTACCAGACATTGATGGCACATGTTGTTGAACCTTCCAACTATCAGGAGGCCACACAACATCAGGTGTGGATAAATGCCATGGTGGAGGAGTATAACTTTATTATGATGGATGATGTTTGGGAGGTAGTGCCAAGACATGTGGATTGGTCAGTTGTGGTTTCTTGGTGGATCTACAAGATCAAATACGTCGTAGATGACAACGTGGAGAAGTACAAAGCTAGGTTTGTGGCAAAGCGGTATGCGCAGAAGTAAGGCATATATTATGAGGAGATCTTGGCCCCAATTGGCAGATATACTTCCATCTAGTTTGTTATATCTCTAGAAGCACATATGGGTTGGCATATTCACCAGATGGACATCAATAGAACCTTCTTGAACGGAGTGATAGAGAAAGTATACATCGAACAACCAGAAGGCTTCAAGACACATGAGAGGGGCACACATGTATGTAGACTGAAGAAAGCTCTGTATGGGCTCAAACAGGCTCCCAGGGCGTGGTATGGTCAAATTGACAACTACTTGCAGAAAATGGGATTTGTCAAGAGTGATGCAGATCCCAACCATTATAGTTTGATGGTAAAGGGTGAGCCACTCATCTTAGTGTTATGTGTGGATGATCTCTTTTTGACTGGGTTATCAGTGCTCATAGAGGACTGCAAGAGGAACATGGCAACAAAGTTTGACATGAAGGATCTGGGACTGATGCATTACTTTCTAGGCATGGAACTATGGCAGGACGGGGAGATCTTCGTTGGTCAAGGAAGATATACTACAAAGATTCTGAAGAGGTTCAGGATGTAGGACTATAGGCCTATGTCTACGCCTATGATTATGAACTGGAGGAATATTGATGCATCAAAGGACGAGGATGTTGACCCAACCTTGTATAGATAGCTCATCGATTCCCTCATTTATTTGGTCAATAATAGGCTAGATATCTGCTTCACAGTCAACACTATCAGTCAGTTTATGGTGGGACCTAGGAGAGTGCAATGGACAACAATGAAGCATATATTGAAGTATTTGCGTGACACAGTCGAGTATGGATTGTTGTATACTCGAGGTGATGGTGTCAGGTTATGTGGTTATACAGATGCGTATTGGGAAGGCAGTTCAGTCAATCAGAAGAGCACATTTGGTTGTTGCTTCAGCGTTGGATCAAGAGTTGTATCTTGGTGCAACAAGAAGCAGAAGTCTGTGGCGTGAAGCTCTATAGAAGCAGAGTACATGGCAGCTAGCATGGCCACATGCAAAGCTATTTTTCTTTGGACGTTGCAAGTGAGTTTGTTCAGTCAGAAGATGGAGGCGACCAATAACTACCATGATAATCAAAGTTGCATCAAGCTCTTTGAGAATCCAGTGTTTCATGATAGGTCGAAACATATAGACATACGATACCATTTCTTCAGAGATTGTGTCCAACGTGGACCAGTCCAACTACAACATGTTCCCATAGAGCAACAGGTTGCAAATATGCTCACGAAAACTCTAGGGAGAGCTAAGTTCATCTACTTTAGGGAGCATATGGGTATAGTGGAGAACACCTTCCTCGTTAAGAGGGAGTGTTAGTTTTTGGATATGGTGATAGCATTGAACATGTGTTCTAGTCTCAGATGATGCTAAAAGGCTAAGGAACATAGGATCTCCACTACCCATAAATGATTTCACAAGATATGGCTCCAAAACACCTTAATTAAATTAATTAGCCAATTATTAAATTATTTCCCAAGTTCAACTTAGGAAAGTTGGTTGATTAAAGCTAATTAATTAAGGATGTTCGAGATTTCTCTAGAGACTTTTTATTGATGAAGTCTAATTGATCTTGGTCATTGAAGTCTCAACGAGAGATTATAAGAGCAACTTGGAGGGATGGAGGGTTATACAGTTTTGAGAGCATCAGTCATTTAGGTAGATCGAGCTACCCAGTTCACAACTTCATTGAGCGTGTAGTTCGAGCCAAAGGGAGAGTATCAGAGAGAGAGGGAGCAACAATAGACTAGAGAGGAGGATTCCAAAGTATTTCCTAGCAATTTTCTAGTGCCGGAGAGGTAGGAAAAGGGAGGCTGAATTCTTCTGCAAAGAGAGTCATAAAGGCAATGCTTGTTAGCTAGTCTAGCTATGCAAGTTGTTGGAGGCTCGATTTGAGTGTGGGAGGCAGAGTGAAAATTTTCCAGAGGCAAAGGGTGTCTAGATGGCCTAGTTGGAGTCAGAACCAGGGTTGTGCGATTGCCCAACGCCAATAATGCAAATTCATGTAGAGTGCGAGTTTTCTAGTGTGGGGTTCGAGCAGGCCAGAGGAGGCTAGGTTGATTGTAGAGGGAGAAAACTTCTCCATTTTATTTTGCTAGTATATTTTCTAGATGATTACAAGGTGGGCATCCAAATTATTGTAATCTCAAATTTGCTGCATAATAACATAAATAAACCCTCATCTGTTGCACCAGTTTTCCATTCTAGGTTTTTCTGGGGATGATTTAGTCCAAAATGACCGTGTCAAAGTTTTATTGTGCGTGTGTATTTATTTCTCTATTTCTATTATTTTCAGCAGCATGTGTTTTTTTGGTGAAGATTGCAATTTTGAGTTTACCGATATTTATCATAATTACAAATAAACTGCAATCAGTAGGAGATAAATTTCCAGTTAATTGCAATCGTGGATTTTTTACATCCATATACAACAACTGGCCATTATTTTTTACTTGCAGTTATGTACACCCATTAATTGATTATTATAGTCACTCAGACATCATATGATCCGTTGTTCCATGATCTGTACACCGTTGTACTTCGGCAGCAGGCAAATCAATATCGCTGGTGATTTTTACTGTACTTGTTAAAAAATTGCATTGCAAATACCATATAGATTGTACGCTCTTTCCATACTCTATACAACACCTATGAAATCGTGACAATCTGTACATATAGAGGTTGTGTGTTGATTTTAATGTACCTTGGACAAGTGGTTTCCCATGGGTTAGTCTCTACCTAGGGAAAAGTGTCCAAAATAATTCTTTTCCTAAGTGTGACTTTATAAAGTGAAAGTGACTTTATAAGTGGTAAAGTCAATGTTAAATTATAAAGTGAAAAGTGACTTTAGACATAAAGTACAATGTGGGTACTTTATTGAATGGGTGAATTAAAAAATAGAAGTGAGACTTAAATGCACATTTATTCTCATCCCTTGATCTAAATGAATCTGAGCCTCTAGATCTTAGGGTTGCCCAAAAGTCATTTAGGGAAACAAAAGGGGGAAAAGAAAAGAGAGACTGCATTCATTTCATTCTTCATGAGCAGATTGGAGAAGGAGGTTGAGGGCTGGAGAAAAATTCTGAAGGAGAAATTTGTTGCAGCAAGCTGAAGGGGTGATTTTTGGGTAAAGCTGGGCATGAAAATCAAGGCATAGAAGACAACAGATGTTAGATCGCGCTACAACAGTTCAATAAATTAAATTAAATTAATAGGAATAGCTTGACCTAGGTTTTAATTTATTACCTATGATGTTGAATGTATTTTTATGGGAAAGGGCATTTAACTAAATGGGAGTGATAAAGTGAAATTAAAACCGAGTTGGGATTGCAGGAATCTTTTTATTCATCAAATTTCAACATGGTATTATAACTGTAGGCTAAAAATTGCAGTTTGAACAACAGACAATAGTTTGGGACATCAAACAATGGTTTGGACAACAAACTGATGTTTTGGGACACCAAGGCAAAATTTCACACAAACTGAACTTTTGGGACAACAAGGTGTGTTGGATAGTTCATTTCTCCATTTTCTTGGTTTTGTAAATTTTGGACAGCAGTCATGGCCATGTTCTCAAGGATAGAGGACAGACTGGTTGGGATATCCAACTATGATGTTTGGAAGGATAGAATTCAGACAGTGTTTGAGGAGGCAACAATTTGGGACATAGTGCGGCAAGAGGTTGTACCTCCTACTACTGCAGACGAACTTGCTGAATTCACAAAAAATAATGCAAAGGCAAAAAGTATTTTGATGGACAATCTAAAGGATCATGTGGTTCTCCAGGTGAGAGGAAACACATATGCATATTAGGTGTGGACAACTCTAACCACTCTCTATAAGCGTACCAATGAGAGCATGAAGATGGTACTCAAAGAACAATTGAAGAACATTAGGGTGACAAAGTCTGGAAGTGTAGTTCATTATCTTGGCAGGGTCAAACAGCTACTTGATGATTTGGCGGCTATTGGTGAGGCAATTGTACCCATAGAGTTATTCAAGATAGTTGTAGCAGGGCTTCCTAAGTCTTAGGAGGTTTTTGGAGATACTATTACCTCTAGGGAGAATCTTCCCAATTGGGACAAATTTTGGAATCATTGTGCGCAACATGGGATACGAAAGACTGGCAGTGGTGGGGTAAAGATAGCAGATGAGGAGGATGTAGCCTTGATAGCCAGGGGGAAGAACAAAGGCAATGCCAAGAAAGGGGCCTCATCCGATGAGGCTAAGGGAAGGGAGAAGAAGAAGAAGAAAGATACAGATATGTCCAAAGTTAAATGTTGTGCATGTCAGAAGATAGGACACTATGCTGCTACGTGTGCTGAGAGGAAAAACAAGGGGAAGAAGGGTACTATAGCTTCAACAGAGGTGGAGCAGTTTGCTTCATAGTTTGACGGGGACTTTGCATTTATTACTTCGACATCTAGTAGGAGTACTTCATCCGATGTGTGGTACATAGACAACGGGGCTTCCCGCCATATGATAGGTGCATGGGAGTTCTTTTTAGAGCTTGCAGGGAGGGCACTTGATATTGAGATTGTACTAGGAGATGACCGCACTGTGAGAGCTGTTGGTGTGGGGACTGTGACCTTTGAGAGGGAGTCTTTGCCTCCTTTGAAGGTCATGGATGTTTTGTATGTTCTGGGGATGAAGAAGAACTTGATTTCAGTGTCTGCTATGGAGGAGAATGGGTTTGACATCACTTTCTCAGGGGGGCAGGTATTGATGCATCCCAGGGGAGCTTCCATCACTTCAGCCAAAGTGATTGGAGTTCGCTCTGGGAAACTATATAGGTTCAGTTGTCAGTCTGCAGGAGCATTGGTGAGTAGCACTCACACTAGTACCACCAGCAGTAGAGACTTCTGCGAGTTATGGCACCAGATGATGGCACATATGCATCATGGAGATTTAAGAGTTTTGAGGGAGATCACTACTGGAGTTTGTGATTTCAGTGTCGAGCATTATGACGTCCGTAGAGGGTGTGCTTTGGGCAAGTACACCAAGTTACCATTCCCAACGAGCGACAACAGATCTACAGGTATACTAGACTTGATTCATACTGATGTTAGTGGTCGTATGTCTCATGTGTCTTTGGGTGGTTATGAGTATTATGTTATATTCATTGATGACTACTCTAGGAGGACCTGAATATATTTCCTGAGGACCAAGGGTGAGGTCTTCAGTCGCTTTAAAGAGTTCAAAGCTCTTGTGGAAAAGTAGACAGGTAGGAAGATTTGGGTCTTGAGGTCAGACAATGGTGGTGAGTACATCGATGGTGGGTTTTCTGACTTCTGTGCAGAGGAGGGAGGGCATTATGAGAGAGTTCACAGTTCCTTACAACCCCCAACATAGTGGGGTGTCTGATAGGAAGAACAGAGCTATTGTTGGGGTTGCTAGAGCGATGATTCATGATGAGGGGTTGCCTTTATTTTTGTGGGCTGAGACCTACAACGCTGCTGTTTATCTTCAGAACAAGAGTCCTCACAGAGTATTGGGGAATATGACTCTGGAGGAGGCTTTCACTGGAGAGAAGCCTCATGTGGGACATCGTCGTATCTTTGGATGTCTCATATATTCTTATATCCCCAAGGAGCAGAGGACGAAGCTGGAACCCATGGCAGAGAAGGGTATCTTTATGGGTTACAACGAGACTTCGAAGGCCTATTGGATCTTCATTCCTTCTAAACGGAGAGTGGTGATTAGGAGGGATGTGAAGTTCGAGGAGGAGAGGGCCTATCAGAGATCATGGGAGTATGATGAGAGAGAGTCACAGACTTCTACTCAGCAGGGAGGTCAGGTACAGGGAGCAGGACCTCAGGGTTCTGGATCGACTGGTACAGGAGGTACTTCAGTGTCAGTGACATCTGCGGCACCGGTGGGGAGTTCACCGAGCACTTCTTTAGGGAGTCCATTGGTACAAAGTTCACATAGCACTTTAGCTGGCACAGGCACAGGTGCAGGTACAGGTTCTTCGAGGACAGGTGCTGGTATAGACACACTAGGGTCAGTTGGCATACCTTCAGGTTCACTAGACTGGAGGGCAGATGATGAGGTTCCCTATGGGGAAGCTTTTTTAGGGAAGAGGAGGCCCAAGTGGCTTCAAGACACCTTGAAGGAAGCAGAATTTGTTGGTCCTCCAAAGAGGGTGAACAGGGGGAGTGTGCCACCCAAGTGGTTTTGCAGTTATGTAGCCAAGGCTACCAACATTGTTGACTCTGAGCCTACTGGCTATGAGGAGGCTGCCAGCCAGGAGGTATGGAGAAAGGCTATGGTGGAGGAGTATGCCTCTATCATTAAGAACAATGTCTGGGAGGTGGTGCACAGGCCTAAGGGCAAGTCAGTTGTGACTTCCAGGTGGCTCTACAATATCAAGCATGCTGGGGATGGCAGCATTGAGAAGTTCAAGGCGAGGTTTGTGGCTACAAGGTTCTCACAGATAAAGGGAGTAGACTGTGATGAGACCTTCGCTCCCATAGCTCGGTACACTTCTATCTGGTCCCTTATTTCTATCGCTGCAGAGATGGGTTGGCGGATCCATCAGATGGATGTGAAGACCACATTTCTGAATGGAGTTATAGATGAGGAGGTGTATGTTGAGCAGCCACAGGGCTTTGAGGTACTTGGGCCGGAAACCCATGTATGCCGATTGAGGCGAGCACTCTACAGACTTAAGCAAGCTCCGAGAGCTTGGTATTCGAGGATTAATACTTGCTTGCAGCAGATGGGTTTCACGAAGAGTGATGCAGATCCAAACCTATACTACATTGTTGTAGGGGATGATCCGTTCATTCTTGTGCTATATGTTGATGACTTGTTCATTACTGGGGTAGAGAGATTGATTAGTAGTTGCAAGGAGGGTCTTGCTATGGAGTTTGAGATGGAGGACATTGGGCTGATGCATTACTTTTTGGGGCTTGAGGTGTGGCAAGAGGAGGGGCATATCTTTCTGGGGCAGGAGCAGTATGCTGTGGATGTGTTCAGAAGATTTCACATGGCAGACTGTAGAGCCATGTCTACACCTGTGATCACCAACTGGAATAAGCTTCATGCTTCGGATTCTAGTTTGGTGGATCCCACATTGTATAAGTAGCTTATTGGGTCCTTGATGTATCTGGTCAACACTAGGCCAAATATATGCTTTGCAGTGAACACAGTTAACCACCAGTTCATGGATGAGCCCAGGAGGGTGCACTGGGTAGCTGCAAAGCATATTCTTCGCTACATGCAAGGGATTGTTGATTATGGTCTGGACTATAGGTGGGGAGATGGAGTGAGGTTGGCAGGGTACATAGATTCAGATTGGGCAGGGCGTGCTTCTGACAGGAAAAGCACTTCAGGGTGTTGCTTCGGATTGGGTTTGGTAGTTGTGTCGTGGTTTAGTTGAAAGCAAAAGTCAGCTGCTTTGAGCTCTTCTGAGGCTGAGTATATGGCTGCTAGCTAGGCTAGTTGTGAGGCCATTTGGCTTCGCAAGTTTTTGTATAGCCTATTCGATCAGAAGTTGAGACCGACAGTTATTCACTGTGATAATCAGAGTTGCATTAAACTCACAGAGAATCCAATGTTTCATGACAGGTTAAAAAAAATTGACATCGGATATCATTTCATCAGGGACTATGTTCAGAAGGGGGTAGTGAAGCTGGAGTATATATCGAGAGATGAGCAAGTGGTCGATGCTCTCACGAAGTCCTTGCCTAGAGGCAAGCATGTCCATTTCAGGGACAAGATGGGTGTGGTGAGAAACACTTTCCTTGGTAAGAGGAAGTGTTGATTTTTAATGTACCTTGAACAAGTAGTTTCCCATGGGTTAGTCTCTACCTAGAGAAAAGTGTCCAAAATATTTTTTTTTCCTAAGTGTGACTTTATAAAGTGAAAGTGACTTTATATGCGGTAAAGTCAATGTTAAATTATAAAGTGAAAGTGACTTTAGACATAAAGTACAATGTGAGTACTTTATTTATCTGTTAATTGGCAAATGATCAGAGGAGATTTGTTAAAAAGATTTCTTGATGATGAAGAAGATGACACCTTTAGTAGGTTCAGTCATTTGCAGAAAATAGGAACAATTAATGAATATACCCATGAATGGAAGCCCCTAGCTACTAGATTCCCAGACCTCACAGAGTATCAACTACTAAAATTGTATATTATAGGATTAAAACCCATTAGTGACAGCAAGCTAAGATTATCAAGACCTAGGAATTTGGTTGAAGCTAGAAGCATGACAAAGATAATTGAAAGAAAGCTCAAGTTCACTCATTTGCAGCAAATAGGAACAATTAATGAATATACCCATGAATGGGAAGCCCCTAGGTACTGGATTCCCAGACCTTACAGAGGATCAAGTACTAAAATTGTGTATCATAGGATTAAAACCCATTACTGGCAGCAAGCTAAGACTATCAAAACCTAGGAATTTGGTTGAAGCTAGAAGGATGGCAAAGATAATTGAAAGAAAGCTCAATACAGGTAGCTTTTGGATTTTGAAACATATTACAATGTAACAGATGATTACAACACCACTAAACATCACCAATTAGAGAGGGAGAAAAAGATTGCAAACAATTGTGGTAAGTGTGGAAAAAATTGGACTCCAAGGCATCACTATAGCATACATCCCACATACCCTTTCACCTTGTGACTAGTCAATGCGTATAAGTAGACACAAGGCTTATTGTAACTCTCATTCTTATCATTCTACCATTCATTTATTATTCAATATATTTTTGCAGAAATTTTCTGTCATCAAGTATTAAAGAGGGACTGTTTACTACATTTACTACAGAGACCATCCACTAGCTGCATGAAGCACTCAGGCCATCTTGGGACGGAGAGTTTGAAGGTGGGGAGTGGTGGGGGGATCTAAGTTATCTGAATCTCTGATAGGTGTCATCCCTCACTGTACTGTTGAGCAAGGAGGAAATCAGGGGCATCTAAAGAGTAACTGGAAGGAGGGAAACACTCTACATAGTACAGACATGCCAATAGATTGGAGGAGTGATGTGTCCTCACATAACTGCCCATGGAAAGACATTGGAGTATCTGTACAGAACTTTGGTAAGCTATTTTACATAGGAAACAGATATATATCTAGGAATTAATTGTCTGTGCACACTTTTTTTGTTGAAGCGTGGGAGGTAACAAATACAGCTCTTGAAGAGATCAATGTGGAACCATTTGTTTCTACCCAACATCAACTTGATTTTTCATGTTTAATTCAATGAGATGGTTGTAAGCTTACGGTGACTATATGCCAGGCATTTGCAGTTGTAAGATAATCAACATTACTAGCACTAAGCAAGGTTTTGAGAGTTAGACAAGGGAAAAATTCAGCTAGGCTGGGACTTGGAAAACTCAGCTTAAGACTCTGCAAAACTTGGCAAGTAGAAAAAAAAGCTCAAAATACCAAAAAAAAAAGGATTGTGTATAAACAATAAGAATGATAGTTTCATCCATAAAATCTATAAAATGACAGTTTATGCATCAATCACTTCTATTAAATATGATAATGTAAAATTTGGCACTTGAAATTTGTGTAAAAAACTGAAACATAAATCAAATTTCAAATAGATTGCAATTCATCAAATAGTACCAGTTAACTACTGTTCAAATAAATACGCTCCAAAACTACTGTTCAAATAAATACGCTCCAAATCTTTTATCCAATTGGCTGGTACAGAGGTTGGTTTTGGAACATATTGGATAATATGCCTTGATGATAGTTTCATCACCAAGCAAGGTCTGTTCTAACTTCCAAGTGGGTGTATCTTGTTACCAATGGGGTATCTTCATTCCAAGTCCTGGCATCTTTTTTGCATTCTGAGCAAAGGTTATGAAAAACAGGCCATTATAGAATTCCCTCTTGAAATGATGTGAAATTCCTAATTGAAATATTAAGGGAAATACCAAAGACATGCACTAGCTACAGCACATAAACAAGTACTACAAATTCTGAAAATTATCACAAGCATGCACAAGTCAAAACCCATATAGCAGCAACAAGAATTTTGAGCCATTTTATTCATATTGAACTGAAATTTGATTACAACAGGTAGTGGGAAAGTGTGCACCTGAGCTTGCTATGCAAGCAAACAAATACCCAGGTGGAGATAGCTGGAAATTCCCCACAAAATTTGGCTCTAAAGGCTGTACGCTGCACCCAAAAGTTTCTGCACTGCTGCTGTAGGAAACTGGGGTTTGAGGGCCCAAAACATCTCCAAAAATTCTAGAAAATTGGAGTGTGCTTCTGAAGTATAGCTCAGAAAAACCCATAAAAGAATTGAGCTAATTCTGACTTCCTGAAATTACCCAATTTTGTGCTCTGCCCTTCTAGCTAGAAAACTGCGTCCCCCAAATCCTCAGCCGCTGAATGTGGCCTTATCCCTCGTCAATCTGTTGTAGAAGTACTCCAAAAATTTTCCCCGGAAGGAAGAGAGAAACCCCACCTCAAAATCCCGCACAAGAAGGCTAATTCCAACTCCACAAAATTCTGTCCAGTGACCCCCTGCATAGGCCCAAAAGGAACAAATTCGGCCTCCTTCAAAGAAGCAATCCCAACTCCAAAACTTCCCACAAATTCTAGTCCTCCCTTGGTGAAATTCCTCTAAATTTCTCTGGCCAAAATACCCCTAGGATCTTGCTCTGTTGAGTGGTTCGATTGGTTTACTGCGTCCCCTCTGGAGTGCAAACTGGCTAAGGAAATTCAACTGAAAGTACTACTCTCTCCCCCACAATCCTCCCATTGAGTTTAGGAATAGCTTCCTAGGGTGGCACTCAAGGTCCATCAAAGAAAGGGGTGAGTCTTATCCTTGTAAAACTCCTATGCTCAACAGCACTTGTGACTCAGCTGAACAACTTGAGCAACAATGGCAAATGATAGATTGTCAAAAAAAGTCCCAATAGCTACTATCCTCCTCTTACTTGTACTTGCTGCCTTCCTTTCTCATGCGGGTCCCACCACCCAAACATTTTGATTTTCCTTAGCATATTCCATTTCCTTTTCTAGGGCTGCGTATTTCATGTGGGTGTGGCCCCCACATTCCACCAACTAAAATATATCGACCCACTTTTCCTAAGTTGGTGTCCAAAATTGTGCCAGCCTCAAAATTGCAAAAATGGTAATTCCTTCCTTGGGAAAAATTTATTGAGAAGGGACATTACATGATGGAATCCTGAAAACTATTATGTCCGCTAAAGGGACGTGATTCTATTTTGTTCATGATGTCAATGTTAGAATTTCCCGAACCCAACAACCGGTAATCGGTTCCCAACAATTATTAATTGAACAAATTCACAATTAGCGGAAGCAAAATTACTTAATTTGTTTCACGCACATTAGCGAATTTCTGCTCAATCAACAGTTCTTCATTAATAAATTAATCATGGAACTTGGGCTCCTTTCTTGGGATTATAGCCCTGTTGACCACTCTGTGTCAACGACCCCATAGCAGTACACCCTCAATTTTTTTAAATGGGATTCATCATGTTCAAAGTGTTCACGCCATTTAGATTTCATCATCAGTCGACAATTTTGTAAACGATGCAAACCCATTTTGCATGTTTATGATGTAAATGATCTAAGTAAGACCATCATGTATGTAACAACCTAGGTAAGTCTAGTATTTTGGTGACGATTTCTATCCTAGGAGGTTTTTTGTCTCATTGATTCATTTGTGTTTCTCGACACAAGTGATCGACAAAGTTTTTCCCTCCAGCCTCACCGCAAAGCTAGGGTGGATTTTGTCGTCAAGATATTAAGTGAGTCATAGTGTTTTTTATCGAGTCTTTGTAAAAGTAGTTTGTGAATAATCCTAGCTAATTGGCTAGATTATTTTATTACAAACTACTTGGTCTACTAGATCATGTTTTGAGTCACAGAATTGGGTAGCTATTTGAAGGTTTATTCCGAATGGGTTTTTCCCCTTCATGTGTCAAAATGTATTTATCTTATGTAAAGAGGGTTGGAAAAATAATTGAATTCCTTCTCAGTCAATCAATTAAATTTTCTGGCAAAATTAAATTAAAATTCTTAAGCTAGAAATTTAATTAATTTTAAGTCCTGGGTGATTTAAAATTCTTCAAAGGCAAAATTCGTGGGTTCCTAAAAAATAAATTTTTAAAGGTCACAGGCAAAGGGAATATTGAGAATTTTGAGAAATTTTGGACCCTTGGGCCTTGGTGGTTAATTCAAAGTCAAAATTTTGAGGTAATTAACTTAAAAATATTATTTCTGAGTTAATTAAAAAGGAATTAAATGATAAATTCGAATTTCTTCAAAAATTTATAATTTTGACGGACGAGATTAAAAGATGATTAAATCTTTTTCGACGGTCGAGATTACTTTGACATGGATCAACTAAATTAGCCGCTGGAGTTTTTTATTTTATAAATTAGAGGTCTTGGTCAGTCTTTCAATCATCCGATCTCTTGATCGCGTACTTGCTCTTGAAGCTCTCTTGTAATATTTTATTGAATAATACAAATGAAGACTTTGGGGTTTTATTTTGATGGTGGTGTTCCTCTTCAATATTTTATGGTAAACTTGTTCTTTATATTATGTTGGTAATTATTTTAATGGATTGTTTATTAATGACTCTTGTAGAGTAATCTATTACACAGGTATCTTGTTTAGGTTACTGGATTTAGGATAAAAATATTAATTGGATCAAGTTAGCAACTATCTCTAACTCTTGAAAATTTTATCTTTTATCTTATTTCTCTATTGATTTAACAGTTTAACTTTAAGTGTGTAGAAATATTTCAGATTTAGAATTGGGCATTTGGGGAAGTCCTCGGTTGGACCAGCTGACTCCCAAGGAGATAAGATCTGAAGAGCCCTCCAGATCTAATTCCCTTGGCTTATCTTAAATTCCATTTTTTATAGGTTTTGTTTTTTTTTTGTTTTTTTGTTTTTTTTTAAAATTTCTAGGGCTTGTGCCTAATTACAAAATTTATCTTAACTTTTATTGAATTTAAAGTTAGATTTGACTAGTAAGAGCCTTAGATCTTCAGATCTGGGAGCGAAATCAGACTTATGCTCCTAAGATCTGACAGATTTGCAACTCTTGTGCATAGATCTGTAAATATATTGTATAGATTTGTAATTTACATGTGTAGATCCTGAAGTTTTGTAACATAATTTAGAATTCTAACATTTGGGTTTTTTGGATTTTCTTTATTATTGTACATATTGGGTATTGGGTTTTTCTATTTTCACTTGTGCAAAAATAGATCTGAAAAATCAGCCAAGGAAATATTCAGATCTGAGCCAGATCTAGACCCTGGAGGGCAAAATATGGGCTCAACATTTGTTTGCAGGAATAGATCTGAAAAATCAGCCAAAGAAATCTTCAGATCTGAGCTATATTTAGACCCTTGAGGACGTATAGGCTTTTGAGACTATTTTTGCAGGATTTTGGTCTAAAAAATTCTAATTTTCAAGTGGCAACATTATCCCAAAATTTCAAGAATTTTTAACGGTGGGATCTTCAAAGCCTTGGGCTAAGGGTTTGATCTCTAAACCCTTATTTTCTGCAAATTTTTATTACAACAAGCAAATCACAAATAATTAGGCCCTAAAAACACATTTTATATGGTCAAAGTTGTTTAGAACTGCAAAATCTTCATTTTCAGAATTTTTGGCCATTTGGGCATTTTTAATTTCACTTAGATCCGACTTTGAAGCTTGCTGGAAATTACTGCATAACTGTAAAAAATCAGATCTGAACATTTCTGATGCATATCATAAATAAGGTTCGTAAAATCTGAAATTTCAGTTTTTCGGCAAAACTTACTATTTTTAAACATAGTGGGGATCATTTTCAGCGTTTTCAATTTGCTGATCTGTTATGAATTTACTGCTATTACAAAATTATCAGTTCTGAAAATCACTGAATTCAATTCTCTTAAAGCCTTAAAATTGAAAATTTTAGGTTTTAATATATTTTTTGCTATTTTTGGAAGTATTCGATAGCTACTTTTGGCAGTTTTATCTTGCTGATCTGTCACTATTTCACTGCTGAAATAAAAATATTAGATCTGAAATTTCTCTTAATCAAGCTCTGAAAATTGATCTTTCTTCAAGTTCAACAATTTTAACTATTTTTAGTGATTTTGGGCGTTGGTGCCAGTATTGTTTGTTTGCTAATCTAGGGTTTAAATTACTGCTGCGATTTATATTTCAGATCTGAAATCTTGCTGAAGAATATATTCTAAGTTTGACTATAGGAGAAAATTTAATTTTTGGATTTGTATTATTTTAAGAACATCATTTAACCCATAAATTGCTTGATGAAGTGGTTTTATTACCATTATATTATCATGGTATATACGGATGAATTATTACTGAGATTTAAGTGCTAGTAAATTTCATATGTTTTAGTTGGGTTTGATGATCATTGGCATCTGAGTTTTGGAACGTGTTCTGTTAATTAAAATTGCCTAATGTGTAGTTAAGTATTGTTTCATTTACTTGAATTATTGAATTGTTATTGAATATTTAAGTCTTGGGAAATTCTTCAAGTAAGTGTGATTGATATCTTATTATTGTGGATCTGTGACGAATTGTACACTTTCGCTTAAATACTTAGTGGTTAGATCAGATTTTTTATAACCTAAGTGCTTTAGGCTTTTAACATCACCTTTCATCTTCGAAGCTTGCTTCATCTCGCCCCTTCAAATCATTTTCCTTGCATTTTGCATTCTAAGTTAACATTGCATAGCAACAGTTTCTCATCGAGTACTTGGTTGTAATTTCCTTAGCAGGATAGTTGACTCCATAAGGCATTGGTATCAGTCTTTCAAATTCAATCGAATCTTTTAATCTTGCTAGATCTTTTACAAGTATTTGGTCGTTTAACTTTGTCTCTTGAACTGGTTGGTTCCCAATGAGTTCTCCTTCATTCTATTTTCATAGGGTCTACCCCCCTTAGTCTGCTATAAGGAGACAACTTAAATAGAGAGATTGGGGATCAGGGTGACAGCCTCCGATCTGAGCCGTTGTCGCAGTGCTTAGACATTCTGTGTGACAACATTTTTTGGCGCCGTTGCCGGGGATAGAGTTTTTTGGTCTTTGGTCTTAGCGACATTTTATAATTTTCTAATCTTTTTCGCCATTCATTAGCCTGTCACACGGGATCACATTTTTTGGCATCATTTCATCTCTTCATCGTTTCATCATCTCACTAATCCTTTCGTCATTTGCACCTTTAGCACATGGACATTTCGGTTGGCTTTTTGTTTGGGTGGTGACTCCTCTTATTCATCTATTTACTTCCAGACAAGAGTCCCCCCTGATATCCATTTGCTTCTCTCCACTATTTTTTCTGTTTTAGAATTAGGTTCATGTTCAAATGCGACTCCAATTCTTTCATCTCTTACAAGAATTTATGCTAAGAAGCTCACTTCTTGTGGACCTCTTGACTTTTCTTGAACAAGGATCTATTTCTCTAACATCCATTTTGTTGTTCCATTCAAGCGAGTCATCATGGATGATTTTTTTGATTCTCTTGACTTTACTAACTTTC
Organism: Pinus albicaulis; assembly: GCA_034641835.2. Classification (NCBI taxonomy): domain Eukaryota; kingdom Viridiplantae; phylum Streptophyta; class Pinopsida; order Pinales; family Pinaceae; genus Pinus; species Pinus albicaulis. The sequence goes on from CM076570.1 coordinate 1,318,824,876, forward strand.
AAGGTGCTCCACACAATTTCCCGATTTTAGTTAGTTTGACTCTCGATGAGATGCGCCCTTTTAGTGACAATAATGCTTTTACTGCCGAGGCTCACAGTCAAAATTTCAACCTATGTAAGAGCAAGTGTCGCCCATATTCTGATCATGAAGATGTGAAAATGCGGCTTTTCGTTCTCACCTTAGCTGGTGATGCTGTGGAATGGTTCACCAACTCCCCCAAAAACACTTTTGATTCTTTCCAATCACTCATTAAGGCATTTGAAAATGAATATGGAGATAAAGAAAAGGTAAAAGCAAAAGTTGAAGTAAATGAAACTATAGAAGTTGAAAATGATTTTATCAAGGAATTGATTAATATGGTTAAGGATATACAATTGAATCAAGCTCAAATAATCAAGAATTCAGAGGTTAATCAGACTCAACTTATTAAGGATATGGAACTTAACCAAGCAAGATTGACGGCTGATCATACCAGGGAAATTGATGCTATACAAAACAAGTTGTTAGCCTTAGAGGAAAAGACGAAGATCATGGAATTTAATCATTCTAATCAAATGGCCACCATACAGAATCATTTGATCACCATGGAAGCAAATCATGAGAAAGAAATGAACTATATGCATAATTGCTTCATGGCCATGAAAGCGAATAATGATAAAATGATAAAGGACATGGAAATCGATCAAATGTCTCTTCAACACAGGGTATTGACTGTTGAAAAGAGTCATGCGAAGGAAATCAATACTATGAAGGTTAAGCATTCTAATCAAATGACTGTTATTCAGAATAAGTTGGAAAAAATGGAAAGATCACATATACATAATATCCAACCCAGGTCAGAATTCTCAACAGATCATAGGCCTCCCAGTTTGTTGAAGCAAGCTCCATCCTATTATGAGGAGACGATTTCTTCCATTGAAAAGTGGTTTATTGAAGGCGACCCAGATAAAAGGAAAATCGAAGGGAATTAGGTTAATACATCACCCTTGACAGAGCAGATGCAGAATGAAGAGAGGCATGTTACACATATATTGTTTACTTCGTCTGAAAGTTCACAAGAAGAATGTTCCGCATCATCAACAATACAATCTGCCATGAAGAAGAGCCTGAAGCGAAAAAGGAAAAGAATAAGGAAGCGGTTTGATTTGTCTGATGGCTGAGAGCAGCTTGACATTCGGATAAGACAGAGTCCTACATTATGCAGAATCGAGCATGGCACATTTGAAAAGCAACCTACAGACTTTCTTGAAAGCATGCAAATGCTCACTATGCACTATATTGAACACATCTGATGCCGAAGGGCATCCTTTGTATTGTATCTCTAACCTTACACCTTGTTATTTCAGCATTTCATTTTGTACTTAGAGTAGTTTTACTTTTCATGTTAAGTAGAATAATAAATGATAGAAGAGCTTCTATTTTTCATGTGCTTAATGTTATATGATGATATTTGGATGGATGCTACTTATATAATTTTGTGTGTTGCTTGGATACAAATTCTGGATTCTCACATTCCTCCGATGAAGCAACGTGTTCTCAAATAGAGCCAGATGTTGACCACTCTGTGTCAATAACCCCATAGCAGTACACCCCCATTTTTTTTAAAAATGGGATTCATAATGTTCGAAGTGTTCACGCCATTCAGATTTCATCATCAGTCGACAATTTTGTAAACGATGTAAACCCATTTTGCATGTTTATGATGTAAATGATCTAAGTAAGACTATCATGTATGTAACAATCTTGGTAAGTCTAGTATTTTGGTGACGATTTCTATCCTAGGAGGTTTTTTGTCTCACTGATTCATTTGTGTTTCTCGACACAAGTGATCGACAGAGTTTTTCCCTCCAGCCTCACCCCAAAGCTAGGGTGGATTTTGTCGTCAAGATACTAAGTGAGTCCTAGTGTTTTCTATCAAGTCTTTGTAAAAATAGTTTGGGAATAATCTTAGCTAATTGGCTAGATTATTTTATTACAAACTACTTGGTCTACTAGATCATGTTTTGAGTCGCAGAATTGGATAGCTATTTGAAGGTCTATTCCGAATTGGTTTTCCTCCTTCATGTGTCAAAATGTATTTATCTTATGTAAAGAGGATTGGAAAAATAATTAAATCCCCTCTCAGTCAATTAATTAAATTCTGGCCAAATTAAATTAAAAATCCCAAACTAAAAATTTAATTAATTTTAAGTCCTGGGTGATTTAAAATTCTTCAAAAGCAAAATTCGGGGTCTCTAAAAAATAAATTTTTAGAAGTCCTAAGCCAAGGGAATATTGAGAATTTCGAGAAATTTTGGACCCTTAGGCCTTGGTGGTTAAGTCAAAGTCAAATTTTGGAGGTAATTAACTCAAAAATATTATTTTTGAGTTAATTAAAAAGGAATTAAATGATAAATTTGAATTTCTTCAAAAAATTATAATTTCGACGGACGAGAATTAAAGATGATTAAATCTCTTTCGACAGTCGAGATTACTTTGACATGGATCAACTAAACTAGTTGTTGGAGATTTTATCTTATAAATTAGAGGTCTTTGTCAGTCTTTCAATTATCTGATCTCTTGATCATGTACTTGCTCTTGAAGCTCTCCTGTAATATTTTATGAAATAATACAAACGAAGACGTTGGGGTTTTATTTTGATGGTGGTGTTCCTCTTCAACATTTTATGGTAAACTTGTTTTTTATATCATGTTGGTGATTATTTTAATGGATTGTTTATTAATGGCTCTTGTAGAGTAATCTATTACACAGGTATCTTGCTTAGGTTGCTGGATTTAGGATAAGAATATTAATTGGATTGAGTTAGCAGCTATCATTAACTCTTGAAAATTTTATCTTTTATCTTATTTCTCTATTGATTTAACAGTTTAACTGTAAGTGTGCAGAAACTTTTTGGATTTAGAATTGAGCGTTTGGGGAAGTCCTCGGTTGGACCAGCTGACTCCCAAGGAGATAAGATCTAAAGAGCCCTCCAGATCTAATTCTCCTGGCTTATCTTAAATTCCATTTTTTGTAGGGTTTTTTTCTAGGGCTTGTGCCTAATTACAAAATTTATCTTAATTTTTATTGAATTAAAAGTTAGATCTGGCTAGTAAGAGCCTTAGATCTTCAGATCTGGGAATGAAGTCAGACTTATGCTCCTAAGATCTGACACTTTTGTGCATAGATCTGTAAATATATTGTATAAATTTGTAATTTACATATGTAGATCTGAAGTTTTGTAACATAATTTTGAATTCTAACATTTGGGTTTTTTGGATTTTATTTATTATTGTACATATTGGGTATTGGGTTTTTCTATTTTTACTTGAGCAGGAATAGATCTGAAAAATCAGCCAAAGAAATTTTCAGATCTGAGCCAGATCTAGACCCTGGAGGGCAAGATCTGGGCTCAACATTTGTTTGTAAGAATAGATCTGAAAAATCAGCGAAAGGAATCTTCAGATCTGAGCCAAATCTAGACCTTGGAGGGCAAGATCTTGGCTCAATATTTGTTTGCAGGAATAGATCTGAAAAATCAACCAAGGAAATCTTCAGATTTGAGTCAAATCTAGACCCTTGAGGACATATAGGCTTTTAAGACTATTTTTGCAGGATTTTGGTCTCAAAAATTCTAATTTTCAAGTGGCAACATTATCCCAAAATTTCAAGAATTTTCAACGATGGGATCTTCAAAGCCTTGGGCTAAGTGTTTGATCTTTAAACCCTTATTTTCTGCAGAAAATTATTACAACAAGCAAATCACAAATAATTAGGCCCTAAAAACACATTTTATATGGTTAAAGTTGTTTAGAATTGCAAAATCTTCATTTTCAGAATTTTTGGCCATTTGGGCATCCTTAATTTCGCTTAGATTTGACTTTGAAGCTTGCTGGAAATTACTGCATAACTGTGAAAAATCAGATCTGAATATTTGTGATGCATATCCTAAATAAGGTCCATGCAATTTATATCTCAGATCTGAAATCTTGTTGAAGAATATATTCTAAGTTTGACTATAGGAAAAAAATTTAATTTTTGGATTTTCATTATTTTAAGAACATCATTTAATCCATAAATTGCTTGATGAAGTGGTTTTATTATCGTTATATTTTCATGGTATATCTGGATGAATAATTACTGAGATTTAAGTGCTAGCAAATTTCATATGTTTCAGTTGGGTTTGATGATCATTGGCATTTGAGTTTTGGAATGTGTTCTATCAATTAAAATTGCCTAATGTGTAATTAAGTATTGTTTCATTTACTTGAATTATTGAATCGTTATTGAATATTTAAGTCTTGGAAAATTCTTCAACTAAGTGTGATTGATATCTTATTATTTTTGGATCTGCGACGAATTGAATATCTTCTAATTTAGTAATTTTGGCATCTTCATAATTGACACTCTCGCTTAAGTACTTAGTGGTTAGATCAGATTATTTATAACCTAAGTGCTTTAGGCTTTTAACATCACCTTTCATCTTCGAAGCTTGTTTTATCTCGCCCCTTCAAATCGTTTTCCTTGTATTTTGCATTCCAAGTTAACATTGCATAGCAACAGTTTCTCATCGAGTACTTGGTTGTAATTTCCTTAGCAGGATAGTTGACTCCATAAGGCACTGGTATCAGTCTTTTAAATTCAATCAAATCCTTTAATCTTGCTAGATCTTTCACAAGTATTTGGTCGTTTAACTGTGTCTCCCGAACTGGTTGGTTCGCAACGGGTTCTCCTTCATTCCATTTCCATAGGGTCTACTCCCCTTACTCTGCTATAAGGAGACAACTTAAATAGAGAGATTGGAAATCAGGGTGACGGCCTCCGATTTGAGCCGTTGTTGCGGTGCTTAGATATTCTGTGCGACAACAAGCCCAACTAAGAAAATACAAAATTGATCACCAATCTCGCGACACTCTCTCAGACCCAACACACGCTAATTAAGAAGTTTCTCTCAATCTTGTGCTGCTATTGTGCCTTAGCCTCAACACTTAGGCTCAATTTTTAACTTTCCCAAGCTAAGATTGATGGCCAAAATTACCTCATGAAGTTAATTGAATATAAGTGACTTTGCTTTAGTTAACTATCCCATCTTTAACTTTCTCTGCTTTGACCCAAGTACAAGTCGTAAATTTAGCTTGCTTTACATGCACATCTCATGCATGTCACACTTGCAACACATTTGCATGCATGCAACTCACTCTCACACTCTGTATGTCACATGCAAGCTCCTAAAGTGGCAAATCAAAGTTCTTCTAATCAAGACACATGTTGAAATTTGGTTACCGGAGGACAGGTGGTTCCCTAAGGCTTTGATCTTTGGCCTAGGGAAAAGTTTCCAAAAGAATTTAATTTTTCTCCTAAAGTGACTTTATAATTTTTATAAAGTCAAATCTAATTTAAAAGTGACTTTAAGTGATAAAGTTACTAAAGTCTAATTTTAAAGTGACTTTAATAAAGTCAATGAACAATTAGAAAGGAAAAGTGACTTTGAAAATAAATGACTAAGTGGGTCTTTATTAAAGTGGGGTGAATTAAAAAATAGAAAGTGAGATTTAAATGAGCATTTAATCTCAGCCCTAGATCTCAATCTATTTCAGCCATTGGATTTAGGGATTCCCCAAAAGTCACTTAGGGTTAGGTTAAAGGAAGAAAAGGTCATTCATTCTTTCATGAGCAGATTGAGAGAAGGAGAGCAAGAGTGCAAGGGAGATTTCTGGGCAGTGAGGAGAAGGAGGCAACAGCTTGGCACACATTCCAAGGAAGCATTTCAGCAAGTCCGTACAGCTGAGTTAGCACACAGTGAAAGGCAGATTTTGGGCATGATTTTCTAGAAAGGCCGTACAACAGTTTTGGTTCAGATTCCAAGGAGGCCGTATAGCAAGTTAGCACATAAATCGAGGAGCAGAAAAGTTGAAGTTTGCTGGCACGTTTTTCAAGGGAGGCCGTACAGCAAGTGGCTGTACCTTGGCACGCTTTTCTAGGCAGAATTCCGTACATCTGTACTACTGTTTTTTTTGCACAGAAATCGAGGAAAATCGTACAACAGCATTTATGGCAGCGTGCACGCTTTTCTAGGTAGTCCGTACAGCAGCATTTAACGCTGAAATTTGGGCACAAAAATCGAGGAGGCCGTACAACATTTATTACTGTTCTGTTTTGCTGTTTGCCAGTTTTTCCAGTTGGCTGTGAGGCACGGAAAACGAGATAAGTTGTAAAAGTTTGCTTGCTGATTTTTTGCTGAATATTTCTCTCACTGTAAAAAGCATTTTCCAGAAATAAGAAGGAGCTTTCGAACTGGTTTTCCCCAAGAGTTGTAGGGGGTTTTTCCAGGGTCACCTTGACCAAAAATCACTGTGTTTAAATGTGTTGAATGGCTATTTGTATGTGCTGATATTTATTTCTGCATTTTCCAGCATTCTGTAATATTTCTAGAATTTGTGTTTTCAGCAAAATTTATTTTTCCAGTTGTTGAATGTATGGATATGGGAAAGGGAATTTAACTATTTTGGAGAAATAAGGTGAAACTGAAAACCGGGGTGGGAAATAGAAAATTTCTACAACACAGAACTAGAAGTACCTTTCGAGCTACAAAAATCAACATTCCCTCTTAGTTAGCGCGGGAGGTTCTTCTGGAAGGACCTCGTCCACCTGGATCTATTTCTAAGCCCATCTCAATATTTGTAGTTGCTCCCTTTGACTCTAAAGCCTGTCCTGATTCTTGACCTAAAACCTGAGCTGAGAACCTGTCACATCCAACCATGCTTCGAGGATTGTTCTCTTGAGCATCTAACAATGTCATGTCATTCTAGTTGAGTCTAGTGACAGTACCTAAAGAATATCTCTTCCTCGCCTCCTGCTTCCTCTCAGTAACTGACATTGCTCCTATATCCAAGATCCCCTCGGATATACCCATAGGCTGTCCCAACAACCTGTATGATTGCCCCTGTCTGATGCCAACCACTACAACTACATCCAAGGTAGTTCCCTCTAAATATAGAAGCACTTGTCTATCTTGGAACAAAACTCTATATCCAACATCTTCTAAGGTTGATATCGAGAGCACGTGTACCATCAACCCTGGAACAAACAACATCCCTATCACCTCCAAAAATTCTTCTGACTCTAGTTGGAATCTGACACATCCAATCCCCTTCACTGCATGCCTGGTACTAGCCCCACTAAACACATTCTATGCTTGTCTCTATTCTTCCAACTCTAGCTAGATTCTTACACATCCAATCCCCTTCACTGCATGCATGGTACTAGCCCCACTAAACACATTGCAGTCTACGCTTGTCTCTGAAACAGTGCGGAAAATTGACCTCATGGGATGCTCTACTATCCACTAGCCATAACCCACTATCCTCATACCATAGTATTCAAAATCGGCCGATTCAGATCGTAAACCGGTCAAACCGGCCAGTTCATGAGCCCAAACCAATGAATCGGTTGAAAAACCAAGTTCTTTGAGTGGTCTCCCCGATTTTTTGGTGTGACCGGGCATAAACTTGCCAGTTTATGACAGAATCGACCAATTTTCCCATAAATCATTCGGTTTATTGCCAAGCCGGCCGTAGACCCCACAAAATGTTGTTTTGTGAGTTTTGAAGTGGTTTTAAGGGAAACTTGGGGTTGTTTCTCTCAAAAAACAGACCTTCCAAGAAAAGCATGCCTCCCCTTTCATTTGCCTAACACATCTCAACCCTAACAATGTTGGCAATCAATGGTAATGTTAAATTCTTTGAAGTAAAAGTGACATTTCCTTTATCATTAAATTTTTAACATTAACATGAAATGACTCAGGATGTTTGAAAGTGGTTTTGATCTCATTAGATTTCATATGGAGAAACTAGAATTTTAGATTTCACTCAAAATTCAGCATACTTAATGGTTTTTAGGATTTCATGGTTTGGGGGTTTGCAATGTTTCCATTTGATTCTGTCATGCGTGAGGGTATGAGTTGGCATTTGATCAAGAGCATGAAGCCCTTTAAGTGCCTTGATGTTGGTGGCATTGATTGTTGAACTTTGTTGATGTTGGTGGTATTGATTGTTGAAGTTTGAACTCCTCTACCATGGACTTAACAAAAATGTACTTTTCACTCAAAGGAAAATAATTGGTTTGGCATGCTAAGCTTTTTCAACCACATTAAAAGGTTGAGGAGATGAACCCTTCACTCAAACAAAAATCATTGGTCAAACATGTTAAAATTTTTCAATTTCCATTATACTATAAGGTTGAGCAATCCAAGTTTGAATACTTTGAGTCAGATGATGTTTATGTATCTCTTGTTGATGATCCCATTTCTAGTAGCGCTGAATCAATGATAAGTTTCATGAGTGATCATGTTGATCAATGATTTGTAGTTTTGATGTCTAGTTTTGCTGCTACTACTACCACTACTACCGAGGTTGCAAAGGAGCCTTAGGAGTGCTCAAACTCTGATCCAGATTATTTATGTAGCTTATGTTGATGATCCCATGTCTAGTAGTGGTGATGAGTTTGATCATGATGAGGAGTGATCATGTTGATCACTGATATGTAGACTTGTAGTAGGCCAGTGGCCCCATAGCTTGTAGCATTATTTTTGGACCCTAGAGGCCATTTAGAGCCTCATGGATTATGTATTTTGTTGCTAATATGTATTGCACTTGGTACCATTTTGATATATTCACCTTTACATGGTATATAGATGAGAAATTTTTTCATATTTTGTCTCTATTGGTTTGAAATCATGGTTTTAAATCTTAAAAATAATTTTTTTCATTAAAAATTAATTATTTCATGTATTTTTTTAAAGACCAGTTCATTGAGATCTGACCAGTCCCGGTTTGAAACCTGGTTTGATAGGTGGACTAGTCCCAGTCACCAGTTCCAGTTTTGAATACTATGCCTCATACACAATGGTACTACTGTCAGAAACTCAGGCAACTAGAGAAAATTCCTTCTCAAATTTCTCCAAAAGTCATCAATATCAGTTGATGCTAATATAGCCACCTGATCCTTCTTGTATGGACACTGGCTTGCATAGTGACCAATCTTGTGACATACAAGGTACTTCAATTTGCTTATGTCCTTCACGAAAGCAGACCACCCACATCCCTTTACTTTGTCCCTTTATAGCAAGAGCAAAGTTCTCCTCATCATCCTTATGATCATGTTTCCCATTTCTCTTCCTGTACGAAATCATCTCACAATCTATCCCAACTGGGCAGATTTTTGCATGTGATGATCCCATCAACAAAGACATCCCATTTCAGAGGAAAACAACTCAAGGCTGATCTGACGAACTTTTCACTATCAATAGTTCCCCCCACTACTGCTAAGTCATCTCTAATCTGCCAGTTAGGTATGATGCAACTATGTCAGTTTCAGACATCTTGGTGTTTCTTAGTTTCTCCTTCAACAACATCTTTCTGTTTTGGTTTGTACTATGGTATAACTTTGTTAAGGATGCCCACATCTCAAAGGCATACTTCTTCCCATCACATAAGGTATAATATGGTCTTTAATGGAGTCTAGGATTATTATCTTGTCCTTCACGTTCTTCTTATTAAACTCAACCAACTAAGTAAGATATGTGGGAATCTGGATGACCTTCTCCACGATGTCCCACAACTCCTGCTCAAATAATCGAACAATCCACTCATTTCATGGGCTGAAATTTCTTGCCCCATCCAACCTGTCCTCGTTACGTAACCCAATAGTCATCTCAAACCCTAATGACCAATAGTAATTTTCACACCATTTTATTAATTTTTTAAAATGGGCCCTCTTTTTTTGGAATCAACCTCCCCCCGCCTTTTTTTTGACAAAAAAATTGCCTGTAAAAAAAAATTCCTCTCGGCTCTAAAAGAAATTTTGATTTGTACGATCCCAGCCAACCTGGCTTCGATGATCTAACACGAACTTGACACCTGTAATTCCAAGATCTATTCAGAGTTGGGGCTTTGATACCATGTGAGAGTCAATGTTATCAGAACTGGACTAGTCATCAAATCGATAGACCCCCCGGAGTGGGAACTAGTCAGAACTGGACCAGAGCTGGTAAAAAAACGGGACCAAAAAACTGGTCAACCAAAAACACATAAAACATTCAAATTCTAAAGAAAAACATATATATTCATGTTCATCCATATGTATCCAAACTATTTATACACAAATAAGCAAAAGTTATCATTTATATATCATGTAAGGGTGCACATAACCAAAATAACACCAAGTGCAATCCATCTCTAAACTAAAAATAAATCAACAAACAAGCTCCATATGGGCTCTAGCATAAAAAAAAAATCATGCTACATCAAATACCTACATATGATCAAAATCATTGCCTATATTGGGATCTTCGTCTTGAATATCACCCTCTAAGCATTAAAATAAGATAGAAAAGGCATAGCATGTCAAGTCAAGATTTTGTTTGAGTGACGGGTACTTTTTTTAGTAGGCTCATGATAGAGGAGTTTGAAAACCAATGCCACTAACATCAAGGTACATAGACGGTTGGTGCTCTTGATTAAATATTAGTTCCATACCCTCGTACATGACAAAATCCAGTGGAGTGTTGCAACCACTCATTTTTGAAATCCTAGAAAACTGTTAAGTCTATTGGATTTATGAGTGAGATCTAAAATTCTACATTCTCCATGTGAAATCCAACGAGGCTCGAACCACTCTTTGACTTCTAGAGCCATTTCATGGTAATGTTAAAAATTTAAGTAAAAGGATGAAAATGAAAGATAAAGGAGAAAGTCACTTTCTCCTTTATCTTTCATTTTCATCCTTTTACTTTAAGAATTCAACATTGCCATGAATTGCATAACATTAGTAGGGCGATATGGTCAAATACTAGGCTTTCCTTCTTATAAATCATTTTTTTTGAAAAAAAATTGCATTCTTTCATTTTCATTTTCATTTTCATCCTTTTACTTTAAGAACTTAACATTACCATGAATTGCATAGCATTAGTAGGGCAATATGGTTAAATACTAGACTGTCGTTGTCATAAATCGTTGATTTTGAAAAAAAATTGTGTTCAAAGTGTCCTTTGCAGTAATTTACAAAACTGGCTGATTTAGTGAAAAAAAGGTGAATTCAGTACCAAATTGGTCAGTTTTGTACAAGAACTGGCCGGTTGGGTACCAAATTGGTTTTGGCCTCAAACCGGTCAGATCGGCCGGTTCAAACCGGTTCGGTTCGATCTTGATAACACTGGTTAGAATTTTCCGAACCCAACACCCGGTGATTGGTTCCGAGCAATTATTAACTGAACAAATACATAACTAAGTTTTTAACTAAAAATATTTAGCAGAAGCAAAATTACTTGATCTGAATCACACAGATAAACAATTTTTTGCCCAATCAATAGTTCTTCATTAATAAATTAATCATGGAACTTACTTGGGCTCCTGTCTTGGGATAATGGCCCAACTGAGAAAATACAAAACTGATCACCAGCCTCACTGCGCTCTCAGGTCCAGCACACACTCAGTAAGAAGTTTCTCTCAATTTTTTGCTACTATTGTGTTTTAGCCTCAACACTTAGGCTCAATTTATAACTTTCCTAAGCTCAGATTGATGGCCAAAATTAGCTCGTCAAGTTAATTGAGAATAAGTGACTTTACTTTAGTTAACTATCCTATCTTTAGCTTTCTCTACTTTTCAAGTACAAGTCATAAATTTAGCTTGCTTTTCATGTACTTCTCAAGCATGTCACATGCAACACATTCCCATGCGTCCAACTCTCTCACACACTCTGTGTGTCGCATGCAAGCTCCAAAAGAGGCAAATCAAAGTTCTTCTAGTCAAGACACAAGACTAGAAGTACCTTCTGAGCTACAAAACTCAACAGTCAAACAAGGTTGGAACCCCACTCAAACATCCTGGAACTATTAATGATAATATAAAAACTAAGTAAAATGGTAAAAAGAGAAATATAAAGGAAAACTAAACTTTCTGAATTTAAGTAAAAGGGTAAAAAGACAAATATAAAGGAAATGAAAGCCTTGAGAAATTTATCTTATGATTCGTTTGCCTGCCAGGGGTTGAACTTGGCAGTTTTGTGCAAGTCTTGGCTAGTTTCAACAAAGCTTCCAAGAGTCCTGGTCATTTTAAGCTGAATATAAGGTTTAGGGAGAGACTTGGTAAAAATTGCAAGTCCCTGCCAAATCTCATAACATCAGTACTAAGCATAACTCTCCACTGCTTTTAGACACCTAGAAAACCATTTATTGTTAGAACTTAGTAGTGTGAAGTGAGTACCGTATTCACCTATTCTGGGTTGTGATCCTAGTGTTTCAATGTAAGATTGCTGGCAGCACGTGATGAGTCTTATATTATAAATAAGGGGGATGATGGTTGTATTGGCATCATCATGAATGTAAGGCTTTGTATTTAATAATATACGCTGGGACATCTGTATCAGTTCAAGATAGGCATACTGTGGTTTGAGATAAGATGCTTGAATAAAGTTACAGGATAGTATTTTCTTGTAAGGTTGTGCAGAGGCATTAGTCTATTAGATTGGTATATAATGAATACAAAAGAATCATCGAACTACAGCACACTGAGGAATTATTTGGTCCTCATTGAGCCTGGCTTTAGATGGACAAACAGGATGGGCAAAGGATAGGACTATGATACCATCCCAATGAGTCCTATGACCAAAACATTAGTTCAGCACAAGAATAAATTGACAGGTTCCAAAGAAAATCAAGACATTCAGAAATAGAAATTGCATTTGTGTCCACTAATGACCAAAATAGATCAATGGGACTCGAGTAATAAATAAATGATGGCAGAGAAAATGGTTCCTAGGGCATCTCTCCAAAAGTGAAAAAACAAATGACATAGTAACAATTAAAAGTGGGGTTGGGCCTAAAATGGGTAGGCCCTCGAAAGCGAATTGCAACCCTGGGAAGACAGAGTGCAATCTATGCCACAATGGAGAGAGCAAGTCAGCTAAACCATGAGCAGAAAGCTGGAGGCAAAACAGTCTTTAGTCAGTGTCTGAACCAGAGGGGCAGCCTGTATCAATGATTGTGAACTTACCAATACTGAGCCTGATATTGTCATAGAGAGAGTGGTCTGTACTAAGAGGAGGTGGCTGAGCTAAGGGAGGCATCCATTTGCACATGAATTCTCTTAACATTTTTGAACTCTTTTTGATCAATGGGGACCTATGATCCCAAATTCTGCATCATCGTAGTAAAGCCCTTTTTAGTGTGGGGGCTGTCATACTTGGCCAGTTCATACACATGATCAAAGCTGTATTCCTTCAAGGGTTTAAATCTGGGTCATTATTGTGGTGATGCCTCATTTCGTCCACTAGACAACTGCCCAATGGAGTAGCTATCCAAACAGTAAAATTGAGATATTAGCCAATTAAAGTTCTGAAAATGGATAATATTCAAGAGAATAAACTAACTTGAATAAACTGGAAGACTACAGTATGGATCGTTTCTCAATGTGTTGAGAGGAGCCGCAAATATCCTGTAAATCCATTTATAGGAACTGTTAATTGTATATAGACTATCCTGCATGAATGTGTTGATGTAATATCCTGTAAATCAATTTATAAGAGTTGTTAACTAATTTGAAGTTTTGCATGTTCCATCTCGTGTTGCTTTCTTTCATTTCTTATTTGATGGCCTTCTGGGGTGCTGTTTGAACTTTGAAGTGATTACACTGCATAAGATTATGGTCAATCCTTGTCTATCATACCTGACAATTGAAATCTCTTGTTGGCTTCTCTTTTATTCCCTTTTATGATGGATGGTTCTTAATTCTGTTTTATCTGTGCACATATGACTTCCATGTTATGATTATTCATATAAATTGATTCTCCTTCCATAAAGGGTTACTGGTAGTTGCTACAACATGATTTGTGTGTTTCTTTCTTCATTTTTTAAAAATATCTAGAGTAAAATAATGGTCCATGTCGAGTTGTATATTATGACGATCTTTCCCCTGTAATAGCCACTCAAAATTGAAATTTCAAGTGCCATGTACCTGCCAGGTGGCATGAAGAAAGTCTTAGGGACTCCCAGTTTTCTTTCTACAGTTTTTGTCTTCCCTACTCTACTGCACAGCTTTTTTAAACTGTGAATTCCCCACAACTTAATAGGTGGTCTGCTCAGGAGTATGCATTTTTACTTGTCGGCTGAACGCAGATTGATGCTATCTCTGAAGCAGTTGAACAGCGGATTCAAGTTAGTGACATGGTGAGCTAGTGAACCTTTGCAGTCTATTTCTTTACCTTCTTATTTCCTTCTCTGCTATTGTTCTATTTCTTGATCAATTGTATGCATGCTTAAAATTAAAGCTGCCATTTGTTGATATATCTAGGTTCAAGAATGATTTTTTTGATCCAGTGATTATCTGGTTTTTTCAGTTCTGAGATTTGTATATGTTTCCAAGGAATTGAGTTCAAAATAGGTAATTTCAGGTGTTCATCTTTGGCGGCATTGGACCTATTCATTCAGATGTTTCCTTGGCTGGAGTTGCAAAAGCATTTGGTGTACGCTTGGTGAGTTAGTGTTTGACCTGGCCTTTGTTATTTTGATAATTTAGTGGCATTCTATTTACTGTTAAATTTATTATATTTCATTTGATTAAAAGCCATTATAGGATAGTCCATGGGGTCTTTGGATAGATGATGATCGGGTGCTCTGTTAAGGCAGTCTTTGATGTGAAGTCACAGGTTCAATTCCTTGCCCCGATTGGGGTGATATATTGGACATGACGAGGATGTAGTCCCACCAAGCTTACAAAAAAAAATATCCATTATAGGATTAGTCCATTGGGCTGTGTCAATTGGGTTGAGCTCGGGTGGTTGGGAGAAATTTGTTATCCTCCCCACCCGGGTTTAATTCCTGCAGCTGACATGTTGAGCTCATAAGGAGTATTTCTTGTAATGGCTTGGAGCTTTGTTGTCCGAGTGGTACCTTGAGTGTATATTCCTCATATGGAATATAAAGATATTTGTCATGGAAAAAAAAGCATCAGGCTGTGATCTAGTGGCAAGTTGTAGCACCTGCAATGATGATGATCCGGGTTGAAAAACCTTGCGGGCTTCTGCTTCCCCTTGTGGTTACACGGTCTTCCTTTGGGTTGGGGCCAAATGCAAGTCCTGGCTGACTTTGACAGAGTAGATACCCCTCGGTTGTGGTTCTTGGCGAGAGGTGGCCTAATTGTAAAGCAGATATTTTCATGTCCTCACCAGTCACAAAAAATGGGTTTAACTATCCAAAAATGTTATTGTATGATTTTTAATAAACGAAAAAGATAACTGATCAGGTTGTGGAGATGAAAATGTGTCATAGGGTTAGGAAGCCTGTACAAGCACAATAAACAAAGCCTTGTCACAAATGGGAGTCGTCATTGTAGGTCTTACAGTCTTAAAACCTTCAGCATTTATTTTGAGCTAGCCATGTGTATGTTGTTTTTGTTTACTTCTGGTGGTGCAATTCATCATAATATGTAACAATGTAATATTGGGGCATTTCTAATTGGGGTTTTATAAAATAAAGGAAGCTTTTAGTGTTATGATTGTAGTCCCTTTTATGGATAACTTTGAAATTTTTTATGTTTTTTTGCAGGCTCCTGATGAAGAATTTGAGGAATATTTGAGACAGTTCATAGGAGAAGAGTGCTCTGGTTTTCAGAACGAGGTAGGTTAAACCTGCGACTGAACCTGCCCGATGCTTGATCCAGACTGTCTTGATTGTTAACAGCTGGCGAAAATAATATTACATGGTATCTCATGAAGGATTTGTTATAGTCTATGTACCATTCATGGAAAAGGTCTATCATGGAACCATGGAATATGCCTAATTCATGGACAAACTAACATAACCTGAGAAGCTGCTTCACCAGAAAGTGTATCATATCCTAATAAGTATCAATTACAAAGTAGATCTGGAGGTTCCATCTTTGTACTGACTAATGTAGTTGAGTTATAACTAACATATCACACCCTTTGGTTTGTTTTCGTTTGAGTGATGTTGTTACCGGCTTCTTGCCCATGTTTACATTGTAAGTGGTTGAGATACATACAGGTCAATTATGAAAGCATATACAATGTAGCATTCCAAAAGATGTGCAATAGGCATATACACTACACTAAAGCAGATGAAATCCTTGCCATTCTAATATGAATAAAATGATTACAAAGTGACTCAAAATGCAGTATATGTCTTGGCTAGAAATCTTGAATGATTCTAAGCAACATCATAAAACTGGGAAAGTGACTGGCTATTCTTTGCGTTCTATCGTTAAGAAATGTGCTCTGGTCCCCTTGTTGTCATGGTAATTAATAGCCACAAGGGCATTATAATTTATCTCTAGGAGGCAATACAAGAAACAAGAGCAAAAGATAGAATACAATTCAAAACAAAGAGAAATACAAAAGCCATTATCACAGTAGGTGATATGGGTAACTGATGATGATTTATATTATCATTGTCACCGTTAAAGTACAGTAGAAGGGTAATCCATGTGGTCCAAGCGAAACATTAGTTAGCAACCATAAAATTTTTCCTTGGTATTTTCAATATCACTATGTCATGGGGTCAACACCCCTCATTATCTTTGCTTTGATCACTGTTTTTGATCTGGTTGCTGCTAGAAAGGAGAATTTTTGGTTGGCAGCTGGTCTGGTTGGTAATAGTGGCAAGGTTCATATTATTTCCCTCACTGAGGTTGGTTCTAGAAAGGAGAATCAAAATGTTATATACATTGTTTTTGCTTGGTTTAGTTGATGTGAACTGTGAGATTATGCCTTTAACTTTTTCCTTCAGATTAATTTTTTCCCTTTGGTCTGATTGGTGCCAAAGATGGAGGATTTTAATTTAGTCTACCCTTTTGGTTGGTGCCAACAAGGTGGACTTACATGCATGGTTAAAGACACAACATATTCTGCCTGTGAACTAGATAAGGCAACTACAGGTTGCCTCTTTACTCATCCAACTCACTGTACTACCAAGCAGAGTGAATACATATGCACTTGTGGACTTTCTCTTGTCTACATCTCTGGCCAAATCTGCATCTACAAATCTATGCAAATTAAAAATATCCTTACAACATCCTGGCAAGGAAAAGCATAGTCCTTGGTACCTTGCAGATAACTGAATACTTTTAACAGCCATCCAATGTTCCTTTCCTGCATCAGCCATAAATCTGCTCAGTACTCCCACTGAATGTGTTATGTCTGGTCTGGTGCATACCATAGCATACATCAGAGAACCCACATCTCTAGCATATGCCAGTATAGTTGTATATTCCTTTTCCTCATAAGTTTTGGGACATATTTCAGTAGACAGCTTAACTCGCATGGAAAGGTGTATTTTCTTCTTTACAAGTTTTGATCCCAAAATCATTGAGAATGTTCTAAATTTATTTCTTTTAAATAAGCCACATCTTTGTATTGTTTCCATCTCTTTTTACTTTTATGCTAGGGAAATAATGCATTGCACCAATATCCTTCATATCAAATGCCTTGGACAACAAGTACTTGGTGACAAGGACAAGGTGTCCCTTACGAAATTCATAATGTTACTAATCAACAATATGTCACCTACATAAAAGACCAGAATTACGAATCTATTTCGTATATCTTTGTAATAAACATGATGTTCAACAATATTTTTAGAAAACCCTTTTTCTAGCACATACCTCTCAATTTTTTTTTACCATTCTTGTTAATTTTGGACAACTAGGTCCAAACTCCATGCTATGATGCTCAAATGAAGATGTCAATATTTTTATTGGACTCCTCTTTCAGAAAGGTACAAGATCGATTTAAAGATCATCTTAATCCGATGAGCAGAACATTTATTTTGAATTTATTCAAAATATGTGCAGGTCGCCCTTAAGGTTTTGTGCCCCAGCAGTTGTGTCACACACCCTCACTGATGGATATAAATTGGTCAACGTTGGAGGACATTTTCACTCATCTCATCCTCACACATTTCTCTCTCCTCATCTGATTGGTTCGATGACCTTCGAGGCTCTTCACTCCACACGTGGAAAATTTCAGCAACAACTCTTTTTTGTTTTCGGCCTAGGGTTTCTGCAGCAACTTTCACCAGCGTTGACTTGGTCAATGCAAGGTCAAACGGACCTGAAACTCTCCCTAAATTTCGATCTTTCAAATCTGCATTTTTTGGCACTATTCCCGAGGCTAGATGTTGACTTTGAATTTGCTGCGTTGACCTAGCTACTGCTGTTGTTTGCATTGACCGTTGACTGACAACGTTGACTTTTGGGTTGACTTTTGAGTTGACTATTTTGGCTGTCCTAGAGGGTTGTGTGACTGGTTGACTGGCCATATTGAGACTTTGTTGGTTGAAGCATCCTATTGACCGCCATAATGCACCAACACACATATATTTTTGGTTTGTCTTCTGTCGATCTATTGGTATGTTCTATCAGCATTTTACTTTATTGTTTATGTGATTGCTGACTGATATTGGGAGAAAAAGTAAAGTTGCATCAAGCATAGAACATCTACATAAATTTACAATTCCCTTGGGGGTTGTTTGAAGTTTCAGTCCATATAGTGATTTACACACGAAGTTCTTACCTCCTACAACTGTTATGAATAAAATATAGATAGAAATAATGTAAATATAAATAATAAATAATGATTAATTAGTAATTAGTTAATGAAGAGGTAAATAAGGACATGACCGTTCATAGAAGGACACCTGCCTAGGGTATATAAGCAGGCCCTCACTCTCATTTGTATCATCATTCTCATTCATGCATTTTAATATATATTCTTGTATCTTCAATGGAGATCTACATATTCCATGTCTTTTGGAGTGTTTAAAACTTTAACCTGCTATAACGAACCTTGTTCATTACATTGGTATCGGAGCCGTTCGATCCTTTGGCTACTCAATCGCTGCACAGAGCGCGTTCTTCGATCCAGGTCTTTGGCCATCAAATTTCGTCAACTTTGTTGCCGTTGAAATGTTTGGCTACAAAGTTTTTGGAGTTTATGCATTTGCTGATTCCGTCGGAGGCCTTTGGCCTTTTAAAAAAAAGAAAAAGAAAAAGAATATAAGAAAAAGGGTCAGAATTACTAATTATAAAAAAAAGGAAAAAAAAAGAAAAAAGAAAAAAGAAAAAAAAAGAAAAATATACATATATATATATATATATATAAAGTCATTAAAAAAGGAGAAAAAAAGAAAAAAGAATATATATATATATATGTATATATTGCACGGGGACCCGTCCCTGCCATAATTCATGCAGTCCCCTCTGTTCCGGTGTTCCGGGGACTTTGGAACTCGTCGGAAACGTTCCAGATTTGTCGGGGACTCCATCGGGGACTTGAAGGCCGTCCCTCGAAAATTCAGGGACTTGTTGGGGACTTCCAAAATGTCCCTCGATAAATCGGGGACTCACATTACATTTCCGATAGGATCGACATGGAAAATTACCAGGTCCCTTGAATTGTAGAAAGTGAAACCCACTTCATCCAGAACAATCCCTGAATACTGCAATAGCCATCTTCTTAAAGTGGTGTTGCAAAGATTTGAGTTTGAGTTTCCCAAAAAGGTAGACAATAGGACAAAGCCAAGATAGATATCCACCAAACAAAGCTCTACTTATGCTGGTTTCATCAATAGTTCTATGAAACATTTTTCTTCGAAAGCATTACTTGATTTTCTTGCAGTGGAGGATTCATTGAGTTCTCTGGCAATGCCCATGATAAGAAGCAGCCTGATGCATCACCACTAAGTAACTGCTTCAAGTTACTTGAGAGATAAACTGCTGTAACTGGTTGTTTATGGGCCTTAATAACCTTCACTAGAATCAGATGATACTCAAGCATTGTGGTTCCAACATCCAGACCTTCAAATGAGTCTGATAATTTGCTTCTAGCAGATGTATCACTGTTGATAGAAGTTGAACCTACACTTTGATTTTATCTATAAACACCTTCCTCAGTTGCATTTACCATGTGCCAGACCTTAACAATACCACTCTGATGACTTAACAACACCACTCTGATGACCAGTTTTATACCAATTTGTTTCCATCCAATCCGAAAAGCTTGAGCTTGTTACTGAGATGGCAAAATCTGAAGACAATTGTGAAGTATTTACAACAGCTAAACAATCACCGTTTATACTCCATACAACAAGCATATTATTTTTAAATTTTAATTTTTGTCATTTTGGTTCTTGGACTATAATCTATGACTATAATTTATAAATTTAAATCCATGGTTTTCTACTTCTAGACTCTTAATTTGAGATTTGTATTTAAATTTTAATAATTGTTCATGTTTACATCTTTATTAAATTTTAGTACTATTTACTTTTACGCTTTAGCTACTATTTAAATTTTCAAATGATTCATCATGCATCAATGATCATAGAATGATTATGTATATATTAGAGAGTAGTAGATTATAGGTTGTAAGTTGTATGAAACTAATTGTACTTCTTAAGTTATGCAATGATGACGAAATTTGTTTTTGTGATGCACAATTCTCAATGACGATTAGATACTATTAGACTATTAGTATTTACTATTAGTCTTTAGATTTACCATTTTAGTATTTTATTTATTTTTATTCATGTTTAATTTTATTTTAATTTTAATTTTTTAATAAATAATAAATATAATAAATAGTTGCCGCACTTGCCGTCTCCAACTCGCCATCCCTTGAAAATTTGGGGGTGCGCTCTAGTCATCCCGTCCCCTCGTCCCCCCATCCCCCCGTCCCCTCGTCCCCATAGGCACTGCAACATATATATATATATATATATATATATATATATATATATATATATAGTCATTAAAAAAAAAGAAAAAAAGAAAAAAGAAAGTTATAATAGAAAGGGAAAAAAAGTGTTAGTAAAATAATATATATATATATATATATATAGAGAGAGAGAGAGAGAGAGAGAGAGAGAGAGAGAGAGATTAAAAAAGAGTAAAAATAAAATAACAAAAATAAAAATATTAAAAAAGATAATAATAATAATAATATAATCTTTGCATTGATGCTTCTGTGATCCATAGTAATTTGTCAGAAATCTTTCCGTAAAAATCACATGAGAGAGAACATTGTCGATGAGTTCTTGCAAACAAGGCGGGAAGAGTTGATATATCTAGGCAAGAATAACCCAAAACGTTTTTGGCAGGAACTTCAACCAAGGAAGAAGCAATTTGAAAAATAATATTACAACCAATTAGTGGTTTGACTATACAAGGCAACTCTATGAAAAAGAATTAGAGGTTGAGCCTCCTCCTAGGATCAACACAACTACAAAGCTTTTCACACTACATGAGGTGGAGGCAAGAATTAAAATTTTGAAAATAGGGAAGGCAAAGGACTTGGTTGAATTTCAAGAAAAATATCTAAAGTGGGGAGTGAACATTTTGGCACCGCACATCATGAAAATATTCAACAACGTCCTTAAGCAAGGATTCCCAAGGGATTGGACAACTAGTCTAGCAATTCCTCTTTTTAAAAGTGGAGACATTAATAATCCTTCCAACTATAGAACCATTATGATCAATCCTTTGTTTGCAAAGCTTTTTAGTGGCATGGTAGAAAATATAATTAGTAAGTGGGCAGAAGTAAAAGAAAAGAGGGCAAAAGGGAAAGTGGGTTTTAGGCCAAAGCATTCCACAATAGATAATGGTATCACGCTGAGTCACATTGTTGAAAAGGTTTGGGGGAGCAAAGAAGAAGTATTTTGCTGCTTTGTTGACTTCAAAAAGGCATCTGACACGGTCTCTAGAGATAAGTTGTGGCGTAGAATGGAAAAACTTGAAATTCCTTTACAATATAGAGCTGCTGTCCATAGACTTTATGAGGAGGTGAAAGTCAAAATTAGAACTTCAGCAGGCATTTCATAAAGTTTTAGAAGTGACATCGGAGTCAAGCAAGGTTGCCCTTTATCCCCTACCCTTTTTGGTTTATATATTGACAAACTGGAAGAGTGGCTAAATTTGCAAGGTGGGGATGGTGTTCGTTTGGGGGAGTTTGTGATAAAGCTTTGTAAAGTTTTGTAGATGTTCTATGCTAGTAGCAATTTCACTTTTCTTTCAGCAATCATACAAGTAGGTAAGCAAAATTCTTCTATATGCCAATGATCTTGTGCTGGTTGCTAAATTGGCCCATGGATTGTAGATGCACCTATATGCCCTTGAGCATTTTTGTAAAGTAGTGGGGATGCATGTCAATACCAGTAAGACTAAAATAATGATTTTCTCTAATAAAAGGAAGCAAAGCCAACATACGTTCTTCTTTGAAGGCAACATTCTTGAAGAAGTAAATGAATACAAGTACCTCGGGATCAATTTCAACAACAAGCTTAATTGGGAGGATTGCAGAAAGAAAAGAATTTTAGGAGGATGGAAAGCATTGTATGCACTTCAAAACAGATGTAGAGAGGCAAAGTTATGGAATTGGAACACGATCAAAGTACTTTTTGGACTCCTAGTTTGTCCAGTGCTATTATATGGGTGTGAATTGTGGGCTAGCAACATCCCTGTTTCAAAATGGAAACAAATTGAAAAAATTCGAAAAACGCTTGATCATGAGCAAGTTCAAAATAAAAAGCTCGGTTCCCTATGAGATGATGTTGAGTGAAACAGGGGCAACTCCCATCGAAGCAATTGCCATGGTGCGTCTTATAAGGTATCTAAAAAGAATTGAGCAAGTGGGAGGAGATAGATGGCCAAAAGTTATCCTTAATTAAGGTATGAGTGAAAGATAGAAATCCTGGATGAGACAAAACAACAATTTACCACTATATTGCTTGGAAATAAGAAAGTGACTTTTCTTCAGAAAAATTACGAGTGCTCAATTATGAAAATGAGTCCAGAAGAGCTAACCTCAAGTTATGCTTGCAAAGGTGCTAGGAACATTGATACATTATCATGCATCAAAATACCATTCTGTTTAGCACAAGACAATAACCATAGATCATAAATGTGCAATGTTGGAAATATTGAGAGTGGGGGTGAATCAAAATTTCTTTTACAATTGTTACTTTTATGCTAGTTAAAATCTCTTAATAAATCAGAACACATAAATTTACAACAAAACAATAATTTTATTAACTAGAATGGTGAGGACTCCAATCCTCTTTTTACAACAATTCAATAACACTTCAGGGCCCCAACCCTTGATGAAGACTCCAATCTTCAATCAAACCAAGCTCCAACTTGTAATATACCACCAAGCGCCAACTTAGTCTACTTGAGGACTCCAATCCTCTAGGGCTCCAACCTAAGTTGCACTGAAACAGATACGGGAACGGATACAAATACGGGGTTTGAAACGGATATGGCAAATTTTCAAAAAATCAGGATACGATACGACAAAGAAATGACACATACACACACACACACACACACACATATATATATACATATTGACATATATATATTTCATATTACCATTCAACTTTTAGAATCTAGAATCTTGCCATATATATATTTCATATTACCATTCATCTTTTAGAATCTAGAATCTATATCCAAAAATACATAATCATCGTCATGAATTCAACATAAACAAACTATCATCATCAATTCGGAATAAACATTGTCATCATCATTAGTGATTATTATATCATTGAACATATTATCAACATCATTAGTAATGTAATCAGAAATGTTATAGCCTTTTTGCTTTCGAGTCCAACTCTTTCAAAGAACGTGTCATGCATGGCAAATGATATCTATCTTCCTTGCATGGCAATTAAAAGTCCCATGAGATCATTGGGATATTTTGTCAAGACCTATTTGAACATTTCAATCTTCTCAATGTCAGTTTGGGCTCTTGGCTATATGCTTCAGATTGGCTAGAGAAGATTTGTTATATTGGGGGGGATTTATGAAATCAAGAGAAAAATCAATGGCAATTAACAAAAGCTTAACCAAATTGAAAATTAATCGCTCATATAGATCTCTTTACGAAGACATTCATCAAACCCTTTTGTTTGCATTTTTTAACATCTATCTTTTTCTTAGTAAGAATCTTTGATAAATATATGGAGTGTCATTGTTTATGAAGATTTAGAGGAGACGTTATGAGACTGTGTTTATAATGAGTTTATTTGGAAATCTGATTTCTTCATATTTATTATTTATTTATGTCACACAAATTTTCAGGCTTTTTAACATTTTAAGGGTGGATTTTGATCACGATTCTTGTGGATCCGTTTCCGGAAATGGATCCAAAAAAATTTAAACCCTTGGAAACGTATCCAATTCCAAATCTGAAGTTTCCGATTTTTTGAAACGGCACAAAAATGTTTTTACAGCGTTTCCGACAAGAATCACATCTGTTTCCGTATCAGAAATGGGGATCTGTGTTTCCAGCAAATTCTTCAGGAGTTTCCAGTAACTTAGGCTCCAACCCTCTATTTTGGCTTAGGCTCCAAACCTGGTCTTCTTGAGGACTATGATCTTCTAGGGCTCCAACCCTCTGCGTCTGTTCCTCAAGGTAGGTTTAACAGTTCTTCAAGGCTTCCAATATCTTCTGCAACAAGCCCTGATAATATCTTCAAGATCACCTTTAACAATGCCCTCAATTAATCTCCAAAACACATAGTTCATCAATTCCAACTTTACCATAGAAGGTGTCTCCAAGAGTCTTTATGATACCCAAACAATTTTCTCCAAGGTTACTCCATGAGGGCTTCAATCATGCATCAAGGTCTACAATGTCTCCAAGATAAACTCCAAGATATGATACTACAAGGTGTCTTCATGACTTCAGAATATTCTCCAATAGTCAAGTTGCTTCAACAAATCTTCAAACTATGCTTCAAGAAGGTCTTCAATAAGCTTCCCCAAGAACTCTCCAAGTTGCTACAAAAGGTCTTCAAGATGCTCTCCAAACAAATCTTCAACACTTCAAGGGTTCTTCAATACTGGTTCAACAAGACTGCTTTAACAAGGTATCTACAATAAACTGCCCCAAGAACTCTCCAGGTTGGTACAAAAGGTCTTCTAGATGCTCTCCAAACATGTCTTCAGGAGTGCCTTCATGATGTGACTGTGTGTACTCTGCTCCAAAACACTGCAATCTTCAGAATCATAATGTAGTCTTCAAGGCTGCTATCACAGGTTCTAAAACAATGACACTAACAAAACTCAATAATGAGTCCTCAGCATAGGTCTGAGAGAAGTTGTATTTCAAAAGTGTCACTGCAAATTTAAATGTCACCTCAGGTCCTGCAAAACATTACTATTTTTCTGAGTATATAGCAGCCACAAGTCCAAGAGGTATTTTTGCAGGCGCTATAATATAATGCTACAGGTCTGAATAAGATGATGCTACAGGTAGGTCTGAATTGTCTACACTTCTCTGCAAAGGAATGTGTCAAGGTATAAATGTGTGAATTTCTCCATGGATACTACAGGACCGAAGTAGTAATTCTCCACAGGTTCGCAAGGAAGCAAACTTCTGATCTGCAATAGAATACCTCCACAGATTCACAAGAACAGAGCTTTTATATGTCTCCAATAAAGTTTCCACAAGTCCACAAAAAACTTTGCATAAGTCTGCAATAACGAGACTGCAAGGTCTCAGATACAGGTGCCACAGATACAATTTTTCCCACAGGTCCACAAAGCTTCAGATGTGTGTGTTTCTTGTTATTTGTAAGTTCACGAAATGTGAACTGTTACCCTTGTTCTGCGTTATATATTCTTTTTTTCTACACCGAGACTTATGACCAAAATGTTGTGCACAGTCACACATTTATACTCTTTCATAAGTCGAATACCCATGTTGTGGAGCCGATCTATGAACTGGTGGAGTCGACCAACCTCAATTATGTAATGCTCGGCATGATTTTTTTTTTGTTATGTAGCATTCTTATTATGTGGCATCTTGCAATTTAATTGTGTAATGATTAAGTTAAAAACATGCATGCTGTCGCTACATGTAGGGTTGTCTTCGACTCTTCATACAAGGGTTTTATTAATGAATTTTTTTAGCACTGTTGTACATCATATTGTTGAGGAACACTAAATTTGAGTGTTGAAAAATATGAAGTCATAATATAACTATAATGCGAAGGGTATTATTAATTCATTTAGGGTTTGCTTCAAAAGCAACTAGGGTTTTAATAAAGTTAGGGTTTCATTATGTTAGTGCATTATTAAGGATAGGGATTTCTAGGTTTAGGGCAAGGTCTTCAAAATATTAGTGTTAGGGCATCATCATGTAGCTAAGTAGCTAAGTAGTATCACTTCATAGGGTTAGGGTTTTGTCATCATCATGCATGCATGTGCCTAGGAGGGCTTGCTTCAATAATCCTAATGGAAACTTTACCAATAAAGGACAATACACAAACTGAGAATTCTGTATGTATTCTAGTCTTTCAACAGTAATTCATCTACTTTGAATATCCTTAAATAGTGAACGTTTGAGCAGTTAGGTGTACTTATGATGTATGCTTCGGCATCTTAAATCATTTAGCTCTTGTGTTCCAGAGTGAATTATCATCAATGTTCATCAAAATATCTCAGAAATGGATAGGTAAAGTATTATAATGTGAATCTCAATTGGAATACTGTGTTTATTGCACCAGCATTTGGAAGAAATGCATCTTTATGTGAATATCATGAGTTTGAACAACTGAAATAATCATGCAACATGTATCAATATTGAAGATGAAGTGCTAATGCAACGTCACCAACTACAGAGTATAAGAGAAATAGTAATCTTCTGAAAATACTTCGAAGCGTTAGTGTGACGTAACAGACTTTGGATCCACTGTATCAATATTGAAGATGAAGTGCTAATGCAACATCACCAACTAGAGAGTATAGGAGCAATAGTGATGTTCTGAAAATACTTAAAAGTGTTAGTGTGACATAACAGAGTTTGGACCCACTCAGAAAGTACCCTTTACAGTACTCAGAAAATGTTTTTCCACTCAGAAATTAAAGAACATGAACCATGCTCATAAGCTGATCAGATTTGCATCCAGAAAACAATATGTCAAAGTTCCTTTAACCAGAAAACTGATCCGCAGACATGCCAGAGAAACAAATGAAATTCCGGATAAACGTTGATGCTATATAGATTAAAACCTTGGTTTGTATTGCATGATTTTTTTTGTGTAAATAAATAACACTGTAAATACAAACCACAATTATGACTTGTTATGTGGCTCAGAGAAGTATTCAGTTTCTAATTATTACAGTATCTGTGGATGTCAACATTCATGACAGCCAATAAATGGCTTTAAGTGTTTAATGTTGAGCCCAACAAGTCAAGCATTCTGGCATTTGAGGAATCGTTTCATCTTATTATAGCCAATCAGCCAAAAACAAACCTCAGCACCGCCTCAAATTGTTGCACAATGGAACATTTCAGATCAGTTCTGTAACATTTATGTGAGGCCTTTATGTTGAATGTGTGAGAGAATGACAAGTATTTCCAAACACAACATGCAATGCAATACTGTAGGTTATGAATGAATTTCAGGCTAGATTGATGTGTTTGCAATGAAATCATATAAACCCCAGCTATGCTAGAACCAGGTAAAAGACCTTGTAAGAACAATTATGATAAACTAGACCCCACCAATGTATGCAAGATTTTGCCTTGGGGCTTAGTGTTGTTATGATTTGATCTATAAGGTAGGCTGTTATAAGTTATAACACAGTCCACCCTAACTTTGGCTAATTTATATGTTTTGTCACGAGAGAACCAATCAGCCACATTGAGATATGAAACATGATATAGCAATATAGGCACATAGACTCAACAACCTAGATCTGATATTCAGTGATTAAATCCTAGGGTGTTCAAACAAAACAAAAGGAAAAGATGAAGAAATATTTTGGTTTTTTGGTTGAAGACACTGATAGACCAGTGCCTTAGGGGCTATGTTGCCAGGAAACGTGGGTGCGGGTGCGGGGACGGGGACGGGGACGGCGACGGGGACGGCATTTTTTTGAAACAGGGTGCGTGGGTTCGTCTGGGTATTTTTATATTAATATATATTATAAATTATAAATTATAATTTATATATCATATATAATACTATATTTTATAAATTAAATTTATAAATTATAAATTTAATGAAAATTAAGACTAAACAAACTCTAAGAAAACGGCTACCATAAGAATTCTTATCAGAATTGCATCAGTCAAACATCTGGGGTGTTTTTCCCACTTGGTGTTCTTAAGCTTGTCATGCCTGCCATGCAGACACAGATTTGGTAACGCTAGAAAACAATCATTCATTAACTGAAAAATGATGCAACAGAAAAATTGTTGCAATATCCACACAAGTCTCCTGCGGCAGTCAAAAACAACTGTTTCAAAATCTACACATAAATTTGATGAAGATCCTACCCATAAATTTAATGAGGAATGTGATTTTTGAAATCTACACATACACTTGATGAAGTAGGCCTATTAGTATTGTAATTTAGATACTCAGATGATTGATTTTTGCTAACTATGAAAACTCAGGCAAACAGGCTGTTTTGCACGCTGTCTACTGATCAAACTTCCTTTTTTTGAAAGTCCCACAAAGGCAAGTAAAATTTTGGATAGGTATATTGTCAGTACATTAAAACAACTCCAAAATCTCAAAGCATGCATTCATGCTCTTGTCCACTACAAATTGCTGGTTGTGGAGTAAGCAGATAACTTTTTTTTGGTAATGAATAATTAAAACCCCTTCTAAAAGCAACTATTTACAAAAACATCTTATAAAGTGCCAGCATACTGGATTTCAAATAACTTGACAGGATTCAAGCATCCTAGCATACAAGTTGCTTCTTCCATTGTGTAACTGTATCGAGAAGGGTCAAAACACCATATCAGTTTCTTGTTCTTTATACAAAAGAGCAAAGGAAATGCATAGCAAATATGGAAGCATTAAAAATTAATTTGCATGGTTATGGATACACCCCAGATGTTTGACTGAAAAACGATGGGTTCTTCATACCAAAAGAACCCAAGAACCCGAATTTTTTTTTGAAGAACCCGGTTCTTCTGAGAAGAACCCGGTTCGTTTGGGTTCTTCAGGGTACTTGGGTGCGGAGAATCCGGTACTTGGGTGCGGGAACCCGGTGCGGGTGCGGGAACCCGACCCCCGGGTGCGGGAACCCGTGCAACATAGCTTAGGGGCTATGGAGTCTCTATGCAAGGATCTAGGTAAGATCTAGGGTTTTAAAGGGAGATATAGTTTTAATGGCACCTGGAGGATTGCCCCTCAAGTTATATCTAGTGTAACTAGGCCTTCTACAAGGATGGATGGGGGAATTTTTCCATAATGAATTCTCTCCAAGTACATGTTGAAAAGTGTAGCAAGAGAAGGTCTTCTTTGGTGCGTGCCTTGGCCAGAAAGACCTCAAATTGTTCTTAGGAGATAGACTTCAGTTGTGGTGAGTTAATTTCCATTTTATGGGAATAATCATCACGAGTTCATGCGTAGAGTTGGAGCTCCAGTTAAAGAGGAGTTTTCTTCAGTTAACTACAGGATAGATGGCAGTTCGAATTTAGAAAAGGACATGTTGAGAACTTCAGTCTTTGATTGATGGAGGATGGGTTATAACTCCAAGTGATGATTGGAGTTATAACTAGTCAGTCACAACTCAACTTCCAAATTTGTAACTTGCCTATTATAGCGTGAACAGAATCTATAAAGAAAGGACGAAAGGTACAAGTAATTCAATTGTTCAGTGCACAAAGGTTTGTGACAAGACAGAGCTCACAGGTTGTGAGAGAGCCTTGTTTGTGGAGAGCGTAGAGAGCTTGTGTCCTAAGTAATAAGATGTCACAAGTGCGCTAGTATTTAAGAGCTGGGATGAAAGGTTGGTAGGGCAAGTCTAGGCTAGATCAGCAGGAGAACAACTTTGTTCTCAAGAGACAGATTGCTTTGTGTTTGATCTATCTTCTCAGTCAGTAAGTACCACATCAAGGAGATGGTTTTCCCAAGAAAAAATGTGTCTTATCGTGTGACTGTGTTTTTATCTCTGTGATTATTCTGCTGCTTATCTATTGTTGAGAAATTCTGTGTCTTGGTGAAAATAAATTAGTTTCAGATTGTTCATCATAGCAGTTGCAGAATTTTCGTGAAAATTCAACACAACAAGGTGATCTTTAAGAATGGTCAAGGCAAGAGGGAAGAGCTGGTGGATGTTGTACTTGATGCAATGATGCAAAACTCTAATGGTCAAAGGTGAAGGTAAGAGATCTATACTTAGATTTGTCTTCCAAGTGGAGCATGGTGCCCTTCTTTGGCCTTTACATGTTTTAGCTGACCTTGTGGATAACTGAAAGTTTAACAAGCAATAATATGATCCATTATGGTGATTGTAAAAGAAGAATACGAAGAATGAGTGGAAGGTAATGATTTTTTTTTTAGGGTAATGCATTTTTGTATTTCATTGTTAAACATTAAAGAACACATCAATTTTTTTTTTGGTAGTATTTCATTGTTGAAGAATAACAAATACACCAAGAAGCGTACATCGTTTGAGCCAAAATGTAATTATACAGACTACCCCTACTTAGGCAAGGAGTGCCTACATATCTGCCTTGGCTACAATCTTGAGGGTCTACATCGTTTGTAAAATAAGCTAATTCTGGTGAAAATTTGGATTGCTAACATTGATGTAAAAGATGTAATCTCACCCTAGCTAAAGGGGGTAATATCCCTGAAGGGGGCATGCCATTCCATTTTCCATTAAAAAGAGATGCCTGTCAATATTATGAGTTTCCATATACCTTTTCCAGATTGTCTAACCATCTATCTACCACCATTTTTTCTAATATTATATGGTACAGTTTGCCATAAATTTCTATTAATTAAGCTTCATATGTTGTCATGTTTTACACATTGTTTGTGAAGTTGTGGGAACGGGTAGAAGGGTAAATAAGGTGAAGGAGATATTTGTAGATGAATTATTCCCTATAGCTGAGTATGTTCTTTCATAGTTAATCATGCACTGGTGCAAATTTAATGAATTTTCTATGGTGGCTGTCTCAGATGGCTCGGCTACCTGAGGGTATCACAGAACTTCTGCACCATGATGAACTGCCTGTTCCATTGGTGAGTGTGATATCTTGGATAAAGCCATTGCAATTTCTCTTTTAATGCTTCTGTATTAAAATCTTTATACTCTCTCCCATAGTTACAATTTGACAAAGAATTGTGCTATAAAGTTTAATTTAAGAGAGACAGATCTAAGTGAAGCCTTTTGTCTTAACTCTTTCTTTCCTTGTATAACAACCATGCTTTCATTTTGTTTTTCATAATCTCATTTACTTGGATATGTTATTTGCTTGGGTACCTGAGTTTCAGATACCAGAATCATTTGACTCCTACATCTTTTGTTACATCAAGGAAGCTTGCATCTGTTGACAGCCATTTATAGTGCTCACGGTAGGATGGGAATTTAATGTTCTTGGATTTTGTAGATCAAATGCCAGAACGTGATTGTTCTTTCTGCAACGACTGTTCCTGAGCTGGACCTGCAGTGGAATTGCTTATTAGAGTTGAGAAAAGAGAATGCTGTTTTGCAAGTAAAGGCACCATATGTTTCAAAATATTTGAGGACGAAAGTCTCTGAAGTAAGCGTCAAATATCCTTGGTCTCTGTAGTGTCCAAGCTATCAACTTAACAAGTGAATCTCTTTCAATGTCCAACAATTTGATAAAATAAAACCGTAAAATGTCTGAATTTATTTTAAAAAGAGGCTGGTTCATTCTTAAAGTGCACAATGAAATCATGTATGTCATATAATTTGCTATGTATAGAGCTTAGAGATCACAGATATTAATGATGGGAGCACTGTTCTAATATTTTTGTAGCAGCAGACATCTCATTCAAATAGGAAGGAGTTTTGACTTACTACATGTCTCATTCAAAGTATCTGACAGATGTATAAGATCAACTTGTTTCGACGTTCCTGTTAGCATTAATTTCTACATCACTTGTGAATAAAATTTCCCTTGAAAATCAGTAGACATCAACAAACTAAAAGGAAAATTTTCCTTAGATGTCACTAGCAAATCTCCCTCTCCGTTTGGGCTGGTGCTTGCCAACCTTAGGGGGGTTTCCCTTGTCTTTATATTTGTTCTAACCTGTAAATATGCAATATATCATATAAAACAGCAAGGTAATGGGTGTTTGACCAATAAGTTAGTGGCCAAACAATTGTGTAAAAAATCTTAAATCTAAGATGTGGAATGGTGCTTTGCAAATCAGCCTTTTGTGTGGAAAAATAAAGTAAAAAAAAGCATATCTAAGTGGCTAATTACTAAAGTAAATAGCTGAAATAACTCTAATGAAATTGCACAAAATTCCATTAAATCAATTAAGCCCAGAGAGATTGGGATCAAAACTGAGTTTTATTCTGCAAGAGCCAAAAGGCTGGCTGTACCAAGATGACTGTTATAAGCTTGAAGACATTGATAGCCAGAGATAAGATAATACGAGCTAGAAGAGAGAAGAAAGAATGATGGAGAAGACAAGAGAGTATGGATGTTTACTTTCTCATGACATTTCGAATTGGAAGTTTGGCCATCCCATGTATTTATAATAATTTTTCTCCTTCAATTCATGTGGTAAGAGGAGGAAGAGGTTGAATTTTCTATTAATGGTCATCAATGTGCATGGTTGGTTCCATTGAGCTTTGACTGTAGAAGAAAACCAAGTTCAGTGGCCCTTGCTTGAGTTGAACTGAGGAATCTCCAAGTTGTCATTTGATAAAAATATCTCTCAGCACAAATATAGTTTTCGACTAGTGTAAAAAGTATCATTGGCAAATTTTTCCATGATAAAATTATCTAAAGGCAATTTCAGCTAGGTTCAACTTGCCTAATTTCTCTCAAGTAATTTGGCTTTGCATAATTTTCCTTCCTCAAACCGTCTTTAGCAATTCGACTTTGTAATTTTAGGAGGCTGAATTGGTATGCTGTCTTATTGATGAAAAAGGGGAATAAAGGAGGGAAAAACAGACATAGGAGAAAAGTGGAGAGGAATTATGGGGACGAGGAAAAGTAGGAGTAGAAGGGAAAAGAGGAGAAGGGAATGTACTTGGAGAGAATATAATTTGAGAGAGGAAAATAAAATTGCCTTTGTTGCCATGTCAGCTCATGCACTCAACCATCTCATTGATGATTAATCTAAACTCTTGCTACTTGTCCACCCATAACTATTGCCATGTGTCAACCCCTGAGACTGCCACATCATGTTGCTAAAAATAGATACACTGAAATTAGTTGTGCCCCTAAAAAATAGGGAAAATTAGAAAATGTCCGAAATAGATGGTGGACCCTATCATATATTGTACACCTGAAAGTAGGCACTACTAAACATATAAATCTAACCCAAGGCTGCTTGGAAGCGGAAGTGGAATTGGTAGCGAAGAACGACAAATTTCAGAAGCTTTCGGGTCGGGGGCAAATTTGGGAGCAATTTTTATATAATATATATTTGTATGTATTTTGATGCATATATGTGAACAATGTCAGAAAATGTAACTAGGTTAGGTATTCATAATGATCTTTGTACTTATATCATTGTATATTTTATGTAAAAGAAAAAGAAGAAAAGGAAGAAAATTAATTTTATTATTATTATATTAGATAAGCATGTTCTTCATGCTTCTAGGTTTTCTTGAGTCAAAGAGTCAAAGTCCTATTTGGACCTATTGCAAAGAAAAAAGGAAAAATAATTGTTTTAATATGTAATTTAGGTAAAAAACCCCTTTAGATGTCAAGTCAGCCCTACCTCAATGGACATGTCTATTCGAACCCTTCTGGACAGTATAAATAGGAGAGTTAAACTCATTTGGACACACACAATTCGCTCAATTGGTTCTGAAATTTCACAGAAGGAGGAGGGTAGAAGTCTGAGTTAGAGAAGGGTTTGTGGAAGTTTTGCCTCGTCATATCTCTTGTTGAAGATTTATTGCTGATGGATATGCTGTGCAAAAAGGAGGGTTTGACTTGGCATCTGGAGGTTGAAGTTTTTTTGTGGTCATGGGTCGTGGACATCTCACCCTGATCTGATTCTATAAGAAGAAAATTTTTCTGGGTTTTCCCCTGGCTTGGAGCCTATATCTTGTGTTTCTTGTGTACTGTGATCTTCATGTTTTTATATTTGATAATTGTTTGATGAAGAAGAACTTAATTAAGTTAATAAAAAGCCAACATATATCACAAGTAGTTAACAAAGAAAGAGAAATCTAATTTAAACTACAACCCTCCCTATTTCTCAACATGGTATCAAAACAAAGGTTTGAAGTTGGAGGCCTGAAGATCATAATACGCTGGCTTTTGATCAAAGTCTGATGCTCTCTATGGTTTTATTGGCTAGTCGCTATGTATTAAACATAATTCTGGACATCCTATATTAGACGTGAATCTCTGAGGCTCAGATTTATATGAAAGTGGTTTGTTTATATTCTTGGGTTTGCATTATAGTAATGTTAGTTTGGTCGCACACATTTAAATTTCAGCAATAAAAAAACTTTGGTTTGAAGTGCGTCGCTTTACAATAGCTTGCAGATTCAGAGAGGCTCGTATTCTCTATGCATTATAATTCACAGTTCGTTCACTCTCCAACTGTGGCACTGTGATTTTGTCTTGCTCGCTTTACACATTAGGATCATGACTCTGTGAATTGCCAAATACACACTGGCTCGTAGTAGTGGTTTGGCATCATACAGTGGTTTGGTATCATTTGCGTCGTATGGTTCACATAGATCAGGGCATCGTAATCACAATTATCCATTGTTTGGCATAGAATTGTACAATGACATCGAATATTGATATTAGTTGTTGTGATAGGATCTCGCTAATGCAGTTTGCTGGAACACATTCTGAAAAAGGACTCGCAATCACTTGTAATCCTGTAGTTCGCATTTATTCTATGTTACAATGGCTCAATGCATCTCACAATGGTTCACTTGTCTTATTTTGTGATGTTCGCTCTATATATTTGTGATGACTATGGTAGCTGATCATGTCTCTATATCTATGATTATCACACTCTGAGGCTCTTGCTATTATCATGACTGTGATGACTTGTATGAAGTATGAAGATTTGCCTACCTGTGATGACTTGCAATTAATTGCATATAATTTGTATACTTTGAAGATTGCATACTGTGGTTCGTCGTCTTTGAAATCGATATGCATATGACACTGAGGCTTGTAATTATAGTGGATCGCTTGCTCCATTAACTAAGGCTCTTATGATCAGTACTTGGTGGATCACATCTTGTTCTCTATGACCTCGCGCTTTCTCAGTGGCACTATGGTCGTCCTTTTTCACATATGATTTGAAATAAACAATGGTTAAAGTGTGATATGGCTTGCATCATTGCTTGGGATATGGATCACATTCATTGCTATCTCATGCACTCATGAAAAAAGTTAGCCCCTTATGATAGAAGCTTGCTCTTTGTGACTATGGTTCAATCATATCTTGATGGATTACGTTGTTGAGTAACCTTGTAGGCAAGTAATGTATGACAGAGGCTCTTATTGCCATGAGTGGTATCCACTACAATTTCAGACTTCAGTAATAACAACCTATATGAGAGTGACCTACATAATAGTGAGACAATGAACAATGGGAGTTGGAAGGCTGTGACCGTTGAAACAATAAACAGTGACTCAGATCTTCATACACCGTCATCAAAAGAGGCTCGTTCTACCTTGTGGCCTGTGAATTACATCCAAGCTCTGTGGCACGTTCTATCAAACAAAGGCTTGCATTATTAGCAATCTCTGTAGCAAATAAAAGGTCTCACTATTCTACAATACTTGTGATCTCACTATATTTGGCATTATTAAGTGACATTGGATCTCGCATCATTAGAGATGACTCGTATATGTGATCTCGCTGGCACTAAGATGACACGAATCTTTTTAAAATAGCACATGGCTTACAAGGCCTGATTATAGTAGTTCGTGTAATTCTGAGGATGGTCTTCTATGATTTATACTATGACTCAGTGGCTTGACGATATACTTTGTAAGGTGATGGGTTGCATATGCTCTGCATTTGAATACTTGCACACATACAAAGGTTCTCTCATGCTAGAGCTCACTATCAAAGGAGTGAAACAAAGGCATTAATTTAATTATTGAAGGCACACCATGATTTAGTTGTAGTTCGAATTCTGAGAGTGGAAGTTGCAGATCTGGCAATAATCTCTTGTGGAGAATGAGAAACTTTGCAAGGCATATCCTTGGAAAGTAGTCCTCTTCGAGTGAAGTTAGTACATGACAACTGAATAAACAAGACCAGATCTTTGCAAAAAGAACATAAGGTAAGGCTGCAAAGGTATGTATAATTATTAATTTCCATATACATTTATGTTTTGTGACAAATAGTCTTATTGGGGTTTCAAAGTTGATCTTTTGAATACCTTGAGAATATAGGGTCTGTGAGATTTGCAAATCTTGTGAAGGGCTTCTAAACCCTAGAATGAATTAACCCTAAGAGTAAAAACCCTAAACCTAGCTAATTATTCCCTCTATGGAAACCCTATCCCTTGGAAGATGTCATCTAGGGTTTTGCATGACTAAATGATCCTTAAACCCTAGTTTTGAAAGGATAATCTAGGGTGTGTTAAACTCTAGTAATAATTGAATTAAGATAAAACCTAGGACTTGAAGACAAAACCATAGGACTGGATGTTTCCACTTAAAGGGTTAGGTCAAGGAATATCTTGTGTTTGTAACTAGAACCCTAGAAGTACACTTTTGAGAAATCATGGAAACCTTAGATTGACAGGATTAACATCATGTTCTTGTCTTTGTATATTTTGCTTGGTTGTACTTGCTACTGAGATTTGCAGGCACATAATGAAGCCTGTCAAAATTATGGAAGCAAGATGAGAAGGATGAAAGAACAAACCAAAGCAAGACTCATGCTTGATAATTACGCTTTGATAATGATGAGCATGATGGTAAGAGGGACCTGCAGGAAACCTGATGATAATGAGGCTTCCAACCAATGAGCATATTCCAGGAACACATTGATAATTGAAAGTTGAAGCAAAAACTTGTTGCAATATGTAAATAGAGCATGCAAAGGAATGTTGACTTCGGAGGGAGCAAGTAGCAAAATTTAACATGACATTCTAAAGGATATTATAATTTGGCAACTCTCATATTGATAATTTGCTTGAACATGTGAAGAGGCTGGAAGGAGAAGTTGCTTGATGATGTTGTAGCTATAGCTGCGTGATGTGATAATGGAACGCATGAATTGTGTGGATAACACTTTTGATTGCTCAGACAAGTACAAGGACATAATTGATATTGGAAAGCTGATTCGACACTTTGAACAATACGAGGAAGAACTCCGTTATGAAGGAAGAAGACATGTGCTAGCAGTTGTGAGGAAGCTTGTCTCTTTGTAGAAGACATATGAACCAGTTGATTACAATACTGTTTGATGATTGACAAGATCTAGGAAGCTCGAAGTTTGATATGACAAGATGTTGCTAGGAGTTGAGAAACCCTGTCATGAAGATGAAATGTGAAAGGTCGAAACTCAAATATATGTATTACGAAATAGGATTCTTTGCAGCTACCACAAAGTTCTCCATGGAAGAACAAGTAGTTGATGCATTGATGAAGTGTGAGACCAACTAAGGATTGTGATGATGTCTCCCTGATTGAAAGGGAGTAAGAAATCTCCTCCATGTTTGAGGAGTAAGGACCTCCTCCTTGGATGAGAGAGAGTGATGGTGGACACCATATTCTCCATATGTGTCATGCACTAGGCAAGGACTAACCATTGTACGTCTAGTGTATCACACTAGGAGGGAGAATGGAGGATTGATAATAATGTGGGACTGGTACTCATTGAGAATTGGGAATCCAAGATAGGAAGTAGTCCCGTGGACAAACACTCTTTGAGGATCTGATAGGGTATCCAAGATAAGAGTGGTCGAAGAGGACCGATGTTCTTTGAGGATTGGGAATCCAAGATAAGAATTGTCTTTAAAGGACATACCTTGTGAACATCTGGATGGGGTATGTGCCTTGAGAGGTTAAGGTGTCCATATGTGTGCTTCCCAGCATTGTGCTCTAGTCTTGTGGAGAGTTAGAGCTTGTCAAGTTAAGGCTTTGCTATGTTGTAATTTGACAATGTTGGTTATGATTTTGATGCTTAAAAGATAACCTATCAATTCCACTCTTCTTATGAGAATATTTCATTTTGAGAAGTATCCTTGTATTGGTTATGGACTTATGAATACCTCCCTAGTTAAAAGGGAGTGTTAGAAAATGTAACTAGGTCCGGTCTTCACAAAGATCTTTGTACTTATATCGTTGCATATTTTATGTAAAAGAAAAAGAAGAAAAAGAAGAAAAAGAAGAAAGAGAAAATAATAATAATAATAATAATTATTTTAGATAAGCATGTCCTTCATGCTTTTAGGTTTTCTTGTCAGAGAGTCAAAGTCCTATTTTGACCTGTTGTAAAGAAAAAGGAAAAATCATTTTTTAATATGTAATTTGGGTCAAAAACCCCACTAGATGTCAAGTAGGCCTTGCCCCAATGGACATGTCTATTCGAACTCCTCTGGACAATATAAATAGAAGGAGAGTTGAGCTCATTTGGACACACATTTCGCTCAATTGGTTCTGACATTTCGCAGAAGGAGGAGGGCCAAAGTTTGGAGTTAGAGAAGGGTTTGTGGATGTTTTGCCTCAGCATATCTCTTGTTGAAGATTTGTTGCTAATGGATTTGCTGTGCAGAAAGGGGGCTTTGACTTGGCATCTAGAGGTTGAAGTTTTTTTGTGGTCATGGGTCTTGGACATCTCACTTTGATTTGATTCTATAAGAAGAGAATATTTTTGGGTTTTCCCCATGGAGGGGTTTTTACCTGGCTTGGAGTCTATATCTTGTGTTTCTTGTGTACTGTGATCTTCATGTTTTGATATTTGATAACTGTTTGATGAAAAAGAACATAATTAAATTAATAAGAGGCAAACATATTTCCAATCTAAATTACAAGCCTCCCGATTTCTCAACATGGTATCAGTGCAAATATTTGAAGTTGGAGGCCCGAAGATTATAATACGATGGCTTTTGATCGAAGTCTGATGCTTTTTGTGGTTTTGTTGGCTAGTCGTTGTGTATTAAACATAATTTTGGACATCCTAAATTAGACGTGGATCTCTGAGGCTCAAATTGATCTAAAAGTGGTCTATTTATATTCATGGGTTCACATTACAGTAATGTTAGTTTTGTGGCACGCATTTAAAATTCAACAAAAACAAAAAAATGGTTTGAAGAGGGTCGCTTTAAGATAGCTTGGAGATTCAGGGAGGCTCGCATTCTCTATGTATTATGGTTTGCAGTCTGTTCACTCTCCAACTGTGGCACTATGATTCTGTCTTGGCTCGCTTTACACATTGGGATCATGACTCTGTGAATTGCTTGAATCAAAGAGTAGCGAAATGCTTGAATTACGAGGACAACAAAGTTGATGACAGGTTGATGGCCAAAGGCTGGATTAGACTTGTTGAGATTTGTAGCTTGGGAGGTACTCCACCCTAGGGTTTAGGGTTGTGGAGGGATTGGCACCACAAAGTGTCTTGTGGGCTAAGAACCTAATGTTGGGGGTTTTGCACCCAAAGGAGTTGGGCCAAAACCAAGATGAATTTTTTTGATTTGACCCTTAGAGATGGAAGAGCACCCTTAGAGGAGCAAGGGGCAACTTCAAGCTCCAAGAGAGGTATACAAAGCGAGAAAATAATTTTTATATGTCATAGTGTGGTTATGTTGTTGAAATTGACAAGTCGACCTAGAGTAAGGAGTGCCCATAAGGGCTAATTGTCACACCACAAAGTGGCATATAAATAGAGGAGCTCGTAGGCCACAAAAGGCATCATCCAAGTGCAACCTTTATAAGAAACACTCATCTGAAATAGGCCGCAGAACTTGGAGCTTCAACAAGGAGAAGGAGACGTATAGGGCTACTTCTCATGACTGTTGGGCAGATTCAAGGAGGAAACAGAAGGCTGAGTACTTTGGGAGCAATTATGGGTAGTTTGTGTGAGGTTTTGTGAGCAGTCTTTCTCTGTTTGTAGGCTACAGATGCCTATGATTATTGTAGAAAGGGCCGAAATTTGTAGTGTGCTGTTAGGAGGGCCCAAAAGGCCTAAAACCATTGTAGATCAATCCTAGAAAGGCAGTAAGTGGGAGCAACTTGCAAGGTGAGGAAGGCCGCAATTAAGGAGAGGATTTTGGGAGGAGAAAATAGGGTTGATCTTGACCGATATCATCCTTAACTAGGCTACAGATCCTACATCAGAAGTACATCAACTCAAAAGGTATGATTGATGTGTTTAAGTTGAATGATTGCTAGTGGATAGATAGTCCTAGTGGAGGACAAATCGTATTGGGTATCTTAAGGCTGTTGGAGGGCAACAAGTAGGTGCCGAAGGATGCCCTAAGTGCAGATCAAAGGACATTTAGTTTGGTAGGATTGGTAGAGGTTTGGAGCAACTCAAGTTTTGATACCTTAAAGGAAAGTGTTAAGTAAGCAGTTGGATCAACCCAAGTTTGCTGTTGGAGGAGGACTTTCGACAGTGATAGGTGGAAGCTCTCCGTGCCCAAAGTTTGCCTTCATTGGAGCAACGCAAGAAGGAAATAGTGGGAAGATTTCCCAAAGAGTTGAGGAGCAGCAGTGGGAAGTCTCTGAGTTGTTGTTCACAAATGGAGGTGTGAACAACTCAATAGGAGCCCCTGTGTGTTGAGTCATTAATTGACGAATGATTAGCTAGAGGGCAGATTAGAGAGCTGTTTTTAGTGACCTAAAGGAGCAGGTCTATTGAGAGAGGAAGTGCTGCAGTTTGGGAGTAGAGGGATCAACAAATGTGTTCAGGGTACGACCAAGGGAAGCTGTGAATTTGACTACATTAGCTAGGAGGTCAGATTGCATCTTGTTCAGGGTAGATTGGTTGTCATAGTAGTTGATAGCAAACTCTACTTGTATATCCTTGTATTAGAGATTGTGTGAGGGCTATGATCCCTGGTACTGGAGCCCTAGGCAGTTGTATTCCAGTTTGTTAATATAACAAAGTTGGGTTATTGAAAAATTGTAAAAAGTTGTCTATTTTGCGTGCTAGTTGATTTACTGTTGTTTATATTCTACTGTGCAAAGTAGTTTGTTGTGGCATTTGGATTAGTAGTGTCAGAAATTCTAAGACCCTAATGTAGATTCTCTAGTGCCGTGGAAAAACAACAAGACTGGCTCTGAGTAGCAGTTGAGCGACCAAAGGATCAAACAACGTTGATACCAATGTAATGAACAAAGTTCATACATGCAACAAAATACCCAAACGATATGAAATATAGAAATATCCATGATAGGACAAACATATTTATATAAGAATGTACAAAAGATATGAGATGATGGAATTGTTACAAATGAGGGCCCGCTTATATACCTACGTCGGTGCCCCTTTATGAATGGTCATGTCCTTATGAGACATGCCTCTTTAGTATACTAATCATTGTTAGCTATTTATTATTAATAATTTACATTCATAACATTCTATCTCCCATACAAACTTGCAACTAGCCTTCTGTAGGTCTGGCTAGACCAACAGTTACCTACCCAGACCTCGCTATGCAAATCTATGGCCTATAAAACCGACTGTGGATGCCCTATCAGGCTTGCGACTTGTTTAGATAATTCCAACAAGAAATTTATGGCTCGACCATCCCTCTTCAGCTCTGTAGCAGGTTATGCGGTCTCTAACGAGGCCTCTAAATAGTGCCTCAACCCACCTATTGGCTCGAGGGTAGCTAGTCGTTTGCTGCGGCTTGGTTCCCTTCAAGTTGTGGCCTCTTTTATTCCTTGAAAAACCAACGTCTTCTTCCTCCTAAGGCTCCTTTGCTTCCTTCACACGAGAGAAAATGTCCTTCTTGCTCTTGTACTAAGCCACTCAATTGGCTAGTATATTTATACTTGTCTCTTAGGTCACTTAGGAAGCACTCCTTTCCTTTAAGATCTGTCCAACTCAACCTTAACAATAAATTATAATATTAAATACTCTTTCTTGGGTTCCAAAATTCCTAACTTGGGTGCAAAGCCCATTAACTAAACTAGAAATCCCTAAGGGCTTTTCCAAGGGGAAATACCTTTCGATCTACCCAATTTCAAAATTCCTAGATGTAGCCATGATGCCCTTAGGCTAGCCTTGACATTGTTTAATGGGTGTTGCTTGTTCTGGAGCTCATATGATGATGGTTATCCTTGAGATGACAGGGGAGGGCTTGCACATCACTGATATACCCCAACACTTGAGCATATTGATGACACGTTACCCCTATTGCCCTTAAAAAGGTGACGAAGGACACTTTGGTGTTGAGGTCATGGTTTGGAGGCATACCCAGGGACTTTGAGCTACTTTTTGGAGCATGGAGCACTCATTTGCCTATTTGTCACTTATTTGTGGCATTCTGGCCTCCTTTGGATGTTGGTGTTATAGATGAGGAGGCCATTTCCCCACTCGTGTGGGCTATTTTGGCATTATTTATTATGTTCTTGAGCTATTATGAGGTTGGGTTGTAACCTCACACTTGCTAAACACACAAGTAAACTTGTCTTTGAGATTTTGTTGGAAATATTGAGAGGGGGGTGAATCAGTATTTCACTTACAATTAGTTAATTTTTCTTTTATAGAGCATTAATTCATTTCAGCATCAGATGAAAACGTAAATCAACACCATTCTACTATGCACAATATCAAATGATGGTAGACACCAGGTTTTTAGGTGGAAACCCTTGCGGGAGAAAAACCATTGGATACTTCTTAATTCTTGAAGTAAGAGCGGAAAATATTTTGATGTGGTATTATAGTAATAGTTTTTCGGTACACCTTAATGAGATGAGTTCGGACACCACATGTATATTTTTGTTGATATCACAGTAAGAGAGCTCGGTGCTATTAGTGAAAATGGTTCGGTGCTATTGCAGTAAGGGAGCTCGGTACGATTGTAGTAAGGGAGCTTGGTACTATTGCAATAAGGGAGCTCAGTACTATTGCAGTGAAGGGAACTCAGTACTATTGCGGTAAGTAGCTCGACACTATAGAAGTAAGAAGCTCAGTACTATTGCAGTAACGTTGCATCAGAACTGAAAGGGAACCCAACTATATTGTTGACTGCATGCCACCATGACATCAAGGACCGAAACATGATATTGTTGCAACACTGAAGCATGACATCAATATATGCCAAAGGGATTGATTGAATAATGAAACACTGAATAATATTCAAGGATGACTTGATGGAGGATGTCTTTGGTCCAGGTTGTAAAGGTCTTGGTTGTTTCATGTTGTTTTGAATTTACTGAAGGAAGAATTTTGACCAAGTTTTCCCTTGGCTGCGTGACTACATCTTGTGTCCTCTATTTGTTGCTTGGCATTAGTCTTGATGATAAGCAAAGATAAATCGAAAGAAAAATAATAGTAATGAAAACATCACAAGATAATATCATAATAAGAGAAATCAGTTAACTTGCCACGCTTCGGATTTCTCAACACTAATTTACCAGCTACAACTAAATGGACGCTCCAGTGCCCTAGTTTACCAGCTCCAGTTGGAAGGATGCTCCAACGCCCTAGTTTACAAGATCCAACCTGAGGGATGCTCCGATTGAAATGATGCTCTAACACCCCACAGAGGCTTCAACCTGCCCTAGCACCACCTTACCACTCTGAAGTGTTCTCAGGCTCTGACTTGAAGGAGACTCCACTCTCTTGCCTTGCACCACCCTGCCACCCTAATCAACTGATGGACCGCGTTTCACAATTTTCAGACTGGTTCCACCTATGCTCAAAATCAATATAAACAATATTCAAACAATTTGCTGACTTTGTCATTGCAATACTGTCACAAGGTCATCTACAACAATAACTTCCTCAACTTCTGCAATCCAATACTTCTTGCTCTGAAACCCTAGCACTGATCATCAATCCCAAACAATGTTAAATTTTGTTCTCCAAACTGACTGCTGCATGTATACTTCTGGTGTACAAAGATGTCTTCAAAACATGTCTTCAAAACTCAGTCACAACAAACCAAGCTCAAATGTTGTACCAGATTTCTTCATACAGCAATGCTGCCCAACCTCATACTGTCGAAACTGGGAGATGCATCAACTTTAACAAATCAAACTACTGTGCAACATACCTCAGTTTCTTCTGACGATGACCTTGCCTCTATCACTGAATTCTAGAAATGTGTGCTGCTCTCTTCAACATAGGTTTACTGCCTTCAACTGTTGTT
Source organism: Pinus albicaulis (assembly GCA_034641835.2). Classification (NCBI taxonomy): domain Eukaryota; kingdom Viridiplantae; phylum Streptophyta; class Pinopsida; order Pinales; family Pinaceae; genus Pinus; species Pinus albicaulis. Next base: position 1,318,869,156 of record CM076570.1, read on the forward strand.
GGTACTGTTCCTTCAAATTCAATATCACAACTGTGACAAACACTGTTCTTCATACAAATATGTCTGTTGATAATGTTCACAGTAGTGAGGCCAATCACAATCACAAAAATCTGCACTGTATCTTCTCTGACATCATAATCCTGTAATACTACGACTGCTAACACTGTTGACTTGTGCCCACGAGCACAACCCGAGATGCCACCAATCTGACATATGCCCAATTGTAGGTTGTCTCAAAGTTTTCCTTGACGAGTTTGGGTCCATAGGATGCCAAACTAATATGATGCAACAAAATCTTAGCTGCTCATACCAACATCATCAATTACTGTAGTGTACTTTATAGTTAAGTAGCAATGCACTCAATTAGATCAACCCCGGAGCTTGTTGTCAACATCAACAAGTCATCAAGCTTTCACTTTCTGCAACATATATCCAATGATCATATAACTTCAATGATTATTGATGCAAGGTTTAATAATATATGATATTCATTGCACACCCATCAATTTAGCTGTAGGAGTCTCTTTCATACTTAAAGTCAAACACTTAGATCCTCTGCAAAATACTGATACTCAAGGTCTGCACATTATTCTCAAGGTTTATGGATAGACAATATATCATAAATGCATATCTGATGCCTTCAAGATGTGCAATCTGATATAATCACTGGAATAGGTCAATTTAACAAAGCATGGGCATAAAAGGTTAGGGTATACAAGAATAATCAAACAATTGTGTGATAGTGTACATGTATGATGTTACAAGTTACATGAAGCCAATATATAATGGTAGTTAGTTTTTAATGATCATGGGTTAGGGCCAATTAGAGCTATGTACAAATGTCAACAAAGGAATGGAATAGGGCTAAACAATGGATTGGACACAAGTGGTAAAATGGGTCAGAATTAGGGCACGAAGTAGGGTGAACACAGATGTAGGAATGAGTGCACACGTAAAGGAAGGACAATGAGTGGTATAGGCTGAAAACAATGGTTAGTACAAGACTGAAGATAGGTAAAATAGGTCAAGACATGGGTAGATTAGAGCACAACTTAAAGGGAAAAACAAGGCTAAATTAGAACTTTATATAGAAGTTGGACACTGAATTAGATTAGGGCACAATTGGAGATCAATGAAGCTGGAAGAGAGGTAAAATAAGGCTGGAAGTAGACCTGCACAGTGACACAAAATGAATCACCTATTCCCTGATGAAAAGTGTAACTAGGTTTGGCTTTATAATGACACGTGTAAGTATGATTTTATGTAATTGATGTAAAGAAGAAAATAAAATTATTTTTGTAATGCTTGAATCATGGGTTTCATTATCAAAAAATTTTGTTTTAGGTAAGGTTCCCATTGTGAGCCTTTAGGTTTTGTCATCTAGTTATAAATGTCTATTGAGTCAATGTCATGTATGGACGACCCTTCTTGGGCATGTTACAAATATATGTAAGTCATTAAATGTGTCAAAGGGACCATCCACGACCAAGCTCAAGCATCTCCTTCAAGTCGGCCTTAAATGAAATAATGAAGCTACTCCAAAAGGCATGTCGACCTACAAACCACTATAAATAGGGCAGTTCGACATCCATTTGAGGACAGATTCTCGGTAAGGTCTAATTCAAGAAGTGTGAGAATCTCATGAGAGGAGCCTCCATCCAAAGCGAAGAAGAAGGATCTAGAAGCCAAGTCAATTTTGGGTCTGTTTTAGGGCTATTTACTGTCCCACGTGCGAAGAGGAGAGGCGTCATCTGTTGCAAGAAGCCAAGAATATTGCAGTCATCTCAAGGAAGTCGAGTTGAAGAAAACAGAGTTGTAAATTTCTGAAGATGTTCTATGCTAGATGCAAATTTACTTTAAACTTCTAGGACTCAATCACATGAAAGTAAGATGCAGATAGAACATACCAATAGATCGATGGAAGACAAGCCAAAAACAGAGATAAAGAATGGTGGCGTTACGGCGGTCAGCAGGATGCTTCAACCGTCAAAGTCTCCATAAGGTCATCCAACCCAATGTGTCACACACCCCCAAGATGTCTCATCAAGAATGCTCCATCAAGACGCTGTACCAAGAAGCCCTAACTGCATCACCATGAGAAGCCCTAATCACAGCACCATCCGTGAGAGAAGAGAATGTCTCCAAAAATGTGTGTGTGTAATGAACTCCAAGTCTCTCCAATATATAGCCATCTGTGGGGGTGTGTGACACATCTCTTATGCATGTGGGATAAATCAGGCCGACCTTGCACATGTGGAATAAATTCAAAATACATGTTCTGCTCATCCGATCAAGATGATCTTTAGATTGATCTTGCACCTCTCCGAAAGAGGAATCTAATAAAAATATTGGCATCGTCATCTGAGCATCACAACATGGAGTTTGGACCTAGTTGCCCAAAATTAACACTTTCTCTCAACTAGGGAGAACTCCATCCACCAGTGCCATCCAAACATCGTGCGTCATCTCGCCGTAACTTGCTTTGCTGGCTCTTTATTTTAGAACAAAATGTGAGTCACAAAGACATCACTCCCGGCTGACAAAATTAGCTCAAAGGTCCGAAACCTCTATAGGACTCAAAGGAGTCTCATACTAACCCGAAGTTAGTTTAACTGACCCACAGTCAGTTGGAGGTCCGAAACCTCACTTGAATTGATCCCAGATCAAGTGGTTGGACACGTGCCTTCCTAGACATAGAGAGTACGACAATCTTCGATGCGTCCATCGGTCTTGCTATTGGTCTCTATCCACATTTCCCACATCATTGGCCAAATGAGAGGTACTTCCCATGAGTCCGGTACTCCATGGGTAGATGCATACGGGGCATAGATCAAAGAGAGGTAAACCAACTCAATATCATCATGGTGGGGCGGAAGCACACCAAAAAGGTTCGGCAAGCCTAGCCCTGTGGTTGCTTATAGCTCCAAGAAGCTATCTCCAAAGCCCCCTGGAGCTCCCAGAGCTCATCGTCCAACAGGACCCTCCAAATAGGATCGTTCCATGATTCCAAGATTCTCACAAATGGTTAGGAACATGACCTTCCCCAAGGGCTTTGTGAGAATATCCGCGGCTTGCTCATCAATTCCTATATGATCGAGCCTTACGGTGCCTCGCTGTACCATATCTTGGATAAAATGGTACCAGATATCAATATGCTTGGATTGATTGTGGAACACGGGATTCTCTGACAAACGAATCCCCCTCTGGTTATGACAAAGGATAACGGTGGAATCTAGCACATGATTGAACAACTCACTGAAGAGCTTTCGCAACCAAGTGGCTTCACAACAGGCCATACACGCTGCAATGTATTCAGTCTCAGCGGTGCTGAAGGCTACCAACTTCTGCTTCCTGCTCGAAGCAAACCCAAGTGTGAAGCAACATCTAGATGTGCTCTTGCGATCCACCACACTGCCAGCCCAATCAACATCAATATATCTATGGAGTCTCAAACTCTCGGTAGTGTATCTCAGCCCATGGTCTATCGTGCCCCAGAGATATCTCAAGAGTTTCTTGTCACCAACCCAGTGAATGTTATGAGGATCAACCATGTGTTGACTCAAAGTGTTCACTGCACAACATACGTCCGGGCAAATGTTCCCTAAGAACATCAAGGCCCCTACGAGTTGTCGGTACTTGGTAGGATTTGCTAGCACGGGCCCAACAATGTTTTCACTCAACTTCTTAAAGTTAAGCTCTATCGGTGTCGACACAGACTTATTGTCCACCATTCCAAATCTTTCCAGCAGCTTCATAATGTATTTTCCTTGAGAGAGGAAAATCTCGCTAGGTCTCTGCCAGACCTCTAGTCCTAGGAAGTAATGCATCAGTCCTAGGTCCTTCATCTCGAACTCAGAAGCGAGCTCCCTCTTACACTGATGAATGAGAGGGTCAACACCTGTCAAGAAGAGATTGTCCACATAGGGAACCAGAATGAGAGGCTTTTCTCTATCAAACTTGACGTAAAGGTTCGGATCAGCATTACTTCGAGTGAAGCCCAACTTCATCAAGTAGCTATCAATCCTCTCGTACCAAGTACTGGGTGCTTGCTTTAACCCATAAAGGGCTTTCTTCAACTTGCATACATGAGAGTCTCTATCTTGGACTTCGAACCCCAGAGGTTGCTTCACATACACTTCTTCCTTTATCGAACCATGCAGAAAAAGCGATCTTCACATCCATCTGATGGAGACTTCATCCTTGCGTGGAAGCAAGGGCAATAATAGATCACATGTGCAAATATATCATCATAATCTATGCCTTCCTTTTGAGAGAAGCCTCGGGCAACAAATCTTGCCTTGTACTTTTCAGCACTCCCATCAGATCCATGCTTGATCTTATAGAGCCATTTCGAGGTGATAATAGCTTTGTCCTCCAGTCTCGTGACCACATCCTAGACATCATTTTTCATAATGGACTCGTATTCTTCGAGCATAGCATCCTTCCAAATTTGATGCTTTACGACTTCTTCAAATGATCCAAGCTCAGATTGTACGATTGTACTCATGGCTGCTAGATACCCTTGGTATCTATTTGGCTTCTTGCTTTACACGGAATGTCCCCCTTTGGGGCCATTCGACTCTCGGCATCCTTGAGAGTATCCCGGAGCCATGAAGGTCTTCTCTTCTTTCTTCCAGCAATGCCATTTGCTTAGGAGCATGCATGGTTGTGGTCTCCCTCTTAATGCCAGCTCCTCTTGTGAGAGAAGTCATCTATAAAAGTCATGAAATAAGAACATCCTCCCAAGGATTTCTCAGGCAGTATATCAAATAAGTCAGAGTGTATCAGATGTCTTTGTGACACTTGAGGAATGAAGAAAAGTCCCCTTTTATGCTTTCCTTCGGCACAACCTTGACATATGCCTTCATGGTTATTTTAGAATTCGGGCATCCCAGACACCAACTTCCTTGCTTCGGAAAGGGCTTTGTAATTGTAGGCCTGATTCTTACTCACCCAATGTCAAGGCCATACAAGAATCATAGCCATATACTGCCATACATCTGTCATACTGATTACAATGTTGCCGTAATATTATCATACACATCACTATCATCTTCATCATTGTCATACTGTCATACAGTGCTAAAGATATCAGACTTTATGGTCATATATATTTTTCCATATTCCACTGAAGATACCACAGATCAAGTGCATATAGACTCTGCCATATGACATATAGTGAGGTCATATATACTCTGCCATACGTCACTGTTCTGGTTAGGGCACCAACAGATTTTGTCACAGACCTAAACACTCCAACAACTACCTAGAAGATTGTGGCTTCACCTCCACAAGATCCTCCTCCCTTCGCTGTTATTCATTTATGCCCTTAGCTTTAAGATGTCATCAAGGATGTCAAGGGCCTTATACAATTTTGGTAATCGAAATGTCTATTTATTCTGAATATTGATACAAAATTTTCTAAGATGGATAGACCTATTCTCTAGACCCACACCTGAAATAGATTGAACATGGCCACTGTAATATGGCTAGTATATTTCGTATTATCAACATCAGCCAATAATAATTTAAAATTAACATTCAGGCAGTGGTCAGATGATCTTCATATTCAGCGTCTCCATCTGCTTCAGCTCTTGTTGAACTGCATTGCAGCAGCAGGGGAAACCAGTATTATTTATCTTGATGGAAGCCCTTTTTTTTTTTTTTACAATCTCTTGGGACCTTTTCCATTTCTGGCATAAAATTGCCTATGGCTTGGCCATTACTTTACAATGTACATATATACGATACCTTTATGTCACTGTCCACCTTATATATTGAATGTATGCTCCAAGAGACTTACTGAATCACTGATACCATTGTAGCAAACCAAAGGAGGGGACCACTATTTCTCCTTGCCACAGAATTAATCATCACCTTATATAGACAATGTTGCCATTCCTTTATCTCCATAGCTGATGCAGAGTGAGGAGGTGTGAAGTGGGTATTCTGGCATGTGGCAACTTCCATTGACAGTCAAACTTGCCCCTTCAGTTTAGTTGTCTTTGCAGCTTTCTTTTGAAGCAGTTCCCTCATTTCAGACATTTCCTCTTCCATCCCTTTTAGTTTCTCTAGACTTAGATCTCCATTCACTCTTACGACCTCAAATATGCTTGCACAAACCTGCTTCAAGGCATGAAAAACAAAAAAAAACTCATCCCCTAATCTGGGCAAACTCGGTCTTCATGCAGACATTGGAAGGACCATAAAAATGCTCCACTTCGATCCTCCTTAAGGTCTCAGGTTGGGAGAGACACCTCCTTCACGCTGAGGGTAAGGGCTAAAAACAACCCTTAAAATAGCCCACACAAGCCTTGCTATTGTGGTATGGCCGCGGCCTACCACACAACACTTCTGATGCAACATGCTGCCCTCAAACACTATTGTGGCCCTTGTAATATCCACACAAGGCACCCTACAGGTTGCTGTCCCAGTCAACAGAACAAACTGACCTTAAAATCAAGGAAGAAAGCCCTGATTAAGCTGTGGCCTCCTAGTGATGACAGCGGCTGAGTTGGAAGAGCCTTTCTAGCATTCTCTTACTTTTAAACATCCCTCCACAAGCTGCCGTAGCTTCAGCTACCCTTGTGTCCCAAACAGAACATCAAACATGCACCAAAACAACATAAAGCAGACCCTAAACTTACCTCTGAGAAAGGCGTCAAACTGCTGTCCAAGTTTGCGTCACTGCTATTATATTATAACTGGTTAGGGCACATTTATAGCCCTCAATCAGCCACCAAAACAACCCTCCTTGGCTGGGGCCTGGTCTTGGAGAAGTGCTGGCACCCTTGATTGCTGTCCTGGGCATAGACAGCCTCTAAACATCTCCACGTTGCCTTCCAAATATGAGGTAGGGATTGTGGCCCACCTACAGCAGCATACGCTGCCATTCCTTGCACCCAAGACACTTCCACGCAGGTTGAAACAACCCTTTATTGGGGAGCTGCCTCGACCTACCCTCACAGTCATTCGGTTCTCAAAATAACCCTGAAGCAGACTTCCAAAAACCCTTAAAGCAATCCCTCGATGCCTCACTGCCCTAGCCTCCTTGCTGCATCCTTATTGGCTCTTCCACACTGTTCTTTCAAGAGAGGCTAGTCCTCCTGACTGCCTTCTACGCAGCTCCAGCTGTGTGCTGCCTGCGGCCTAGCACAATAGCACTAATCTCGATGCCCTAGATTCTCAACAAGATGGGCTTTGTCTTCTCGTAGCGCTGATACCATGTAAATTTCTGAGGATGTTCTATGCTAGATGCGAATTTACTTAAAACTTCTAGGGCTCAATCACATGAAAGTAAGATGCAGATAGAACATACCAATAGATCGATGGAAGACAAGCTAAAAACAGAGATAAAGAATGGTGGCGTTACGGTGGTCAGCAGGATGCTTCAACCAGCAAAGTCTACATAAGGTCAGCCAACCCAATGTGTCACACACCCCAAGACGTCTCATCAAGAACGCTCCATCAAGACGCTGCGCCAAGAAGCCCTAACTGCATCACCATGAGAAGCCCTAATCGCAACACCATCCGTGAGAGAAGAGAATGTCTCCAAAAATGTGTGTGTAATGAACTCCAAGTCTCTCCAATATATAGCCATATGTGGGGGTGTGTGACACATCTCTTATGCATGTGGGATAAATCAGGCGGACCTTGCACATGTGGAATAAATTCAAAATACATGTTTTGCTCATCCGATCAAGATGATATTTAGATCGATCTTGCACCTCTTCAAAAGAGGAATCCAATAAAAATATTGGCATCGTCATCTGAGCATCACAACATGGAGTTTAGACCTAGTTGCCCAGAATTAACAAGATTCCACATCTAAAGCGAAGGAAACAAGGGCACAAACTAGGAGGTGACACTTCCCATGTGTTGCAACTAGGGCTTCTGAAGGAGGCCAAGAATTGCAAGAGGCCGAAATCTGAAGAGTAGTTGTGAAGGAAAGAAAATTCAGTTGTTTGACCATCATTGACTCAAGGAAGGAAAGGTCAAGCTAAGAAGCCTTGTGACTTGGTCTTGGAGAGGTGAATAGGTCAAGGGTCTTGGTCTTGGTATTTGTCAATTGAAGTCTCTATAAGAAGAAGAATTTTTGGGTTTTCCTCTCAAGTAGGAGAGGTTTTGGCCCTGGCTGATCACCTATATTCTGTGTCTTTTGTCTCTTTATTGTTTATGCTTTGGTAGCTATTTGATGAAGAAGAATACCATAATAATCTAACTAAAGAGAATATCCTAATCTATTGAAGTAAAAAGCGTTCACAAGCAGTTATCATTAATAGAGAAATCACCTAATCTTGATGCCCTAGATTTCTCAACATTCCCAAATAAAAAATGCAAATGACGAAGCCCAAAATCCAAGCAAAATCTTCCAAATTTGTGTCAGAGTCTTGTGCGATTTCCAGACCTCTGGTGGAGACCGAATATCCACAATGAAACTCAGAAAAATGCGAATTATGGAGACTCAGAATTCAGATGCACAAGGCCTTCGAACATGCCGAATCTCCTTAGATTGTATGCGAATTTTCAGAGGCTCTTAGAGTGAATTACTTGACAGATGATAGGAAGAAAAGATGCCAATCTTGCACAGTGTCTGGCTGCTCTAGAGGGCTTCAATTACCTCAATGAATAATTCACTATTCAAGCTTAGATCATGTGTAATTTGAGAGGCTAGTGTGGCCTATATTTATACCAAAACATGTGCCTTTAATCCATGTGAAGCCGACCTTGAGTGAGAACAAGAATATATTATTTTTGACTTAGAGAAGGAGCCTGACTTATGTTGGATGCATAAAATTAATTTAAAATTGAATCTTTTGTCTTTTTTGGAACCACAGTTTGAGGAAGCCTTTCTTCTTTTGAAATTAATCCCCACAAACATTTAATTTTTTTTAATGAATATTCCCATGACTTCATGATTTTCAATTGCCACGTCAAGTGAATTTTAGAGGTTTTAACCCAAGGTTGGGGTCTTGAACTTTAAATTGCCAATATCTCCTCAACTGTGAGGGGTTGTAGGGCATGCCATATACTACCGTAATCGGCATGATGAGGAAAATCCAATAAGGGTGACCTTGATCACAAGACCTTAGGTTTCCTTGTCAAATTTGTCATCAAAGACAAGGCTACTAGGATTTCTTGCCATCCTTCCAGGGCTACTTGTCCATTGAAGTTTTCCATTGATGCGATCATGATGTATATTAAGAGTGTTCAAGAATCGACGTTGACATCATGACAACACCATTCAATAATCTCCCCTTTGTCATTGATGGAAACACATATACTCCCCTTGCGATCACTGCTCCCCTGACCTGTATTCTCTCCCCATTTGACATCAATGGCAAAGGGTGACTCCCCCTGTCAAGATACCTGCTTCCCTTTTCTTGTAACATGCCTTTGCTTCTTCTACAATCACTGCTCCCCTTGACTGCATACCTTTGATCTTCTTTTCCTGATTTCTCTCTCCCCTTGACTAATTATCTTCCTTGATGCTTCCGCAACAAACTGCGTTTCTCCCCTTGGCATGCTTTTCCTATTACGACTTGCCACAACTGAGACTTGTTGTTCCACTGAATATTGTTAATTTGGCAGCTGAAGGATAAATTCCCTCCATTGGACAAAATTTCTTATTCAGAGAGACCTAAAATTTCCCCTGGAAGCACTCAATTTGGTTAAGGAAAAATATATTTTGATGAGAAAACCCACAATGGCACAAATGTCCAAGTTGGCCTAGAAGCAAAGTTGGCCCTCCTCCAACGCATATAAATACAAGTTAAGGCACACCTCATTTGGCATAAGATAAACACATCTTTCTTCTCTCTCCTCTTCTCATTGGTTCGTACAACTTTGAAGAATTGCAAGTTGAGTTCACATGTGCGAGGGTCTTGGAGGTAACTCTGAAATTTCTGCATTGACTTTATGTTTGGGAGACTTTGACTAGCGTTGACTATGTTTTTGGTTGATTTTGACTTTGATCTTTTGGGAGAATCTCTGTCCTGCTAGGCCGCATTGTTTGGCACAAAAACCAAGAGAATTTGGGCACCTTGACCTGTGTTGACCACGAGCTTGATTTTAGACTTTGACCGCAGAGTATCTCTTTGTTGACTAGGTTTGACCGCTTGTATTGGGACTGTTTGGACCTCTGTTTGACCAACGTTGAAGGTTGAGTTTGTGGATTGTTGATCGAGCTCTTGGAGTACTATTTTGATTGTTGACTTTGACTAGTTAGGGCACACTTTGATTGCTGTTGACTTGAATAGAATTGCAGACTTCGACAATTGACGAGAACTGACTTTTTGAGGCTCTTCATTTAATTGGATATTGGTTTGTGTATTTGGATAGTCAAAGGTTTACTTTGACTCATTGTTGAATTGGATTGTTGTACTTTCTATTGAAAATTTTCTGACAATCTAATAAGAAGAAGAATTTGAAAATGTTGTCCCCCTTGTGGGGTTTTTCCTTGGTCTTTGACCAATCTTGGTGTCTCTTGTCATTTCTTTTGATTGTCTCTTATTTCTCATTATCATTTATTGTTCTATCTACAATTGGTGTTGTTTATTGGAAGATAGAATTGATTGCTAATTGAAGTTAAGGATTGGGCTAAAGTATTTGTAACAACATAGAACAATGGAAAATTAACATGGGGTCAGAGCTAAGGTGAAGAGCAAATCCCAAAGAGACAAAAGACAAGAGCAATCATATTTGAAAGAAACTAAAGGAACCTGTTGGAGTTGGACAAGATGACTACTTCTTTCTTCAAGGATAATGAGAAGCTGGGTGATTCATCAAACTTTGCTGCATGGAAGATCATGTTAGAAGTTATATTGGACGATAATGATGTCTTGGAATATGTGCAAGGAAAGATTATTGAGCCTTCGAAAAATGCTCCCGCTGCCAATAAGTCCAAGTACAAGAAAGGTGAGATCAAAGCTAAGAAAATTATTATTGATGGCTTGCAAGATCATTTACTTGTTTATGTTGGTAACTTGAAGAAGTCCAAGCATATGTATGATAAGCTGGTAGGAGTGTATATTGTCAACAAGTTGAACCACATCCTCTCCTTGAAGAACAAACTCAAAGAAATGAAGATGAACAAGGGGGAAATTGTGCAATCCTACATCTTGAGGGTATCTCAACTAAGAGATAAGCCACAACTAGTGGTGACCTTGTTTTAGATAGAGAATTGGTGATGATCACTCTTCAAGGTCTTCCTCCTATGTGGGAAATCTTCATTACTACCATAAGCAACAACAACAAACTCCCAACGTTTGATGAGCTCGTTTGTCAATGTACTGAAGAGGAAGTCAGGATGGTTTCCCATCGAAGAATTCAAAAAAATGAAGAAGGAGATCCATTTGCCTTTGTTGCTCAAGACAAAAAGAGAAAAGGTAGAGGAGGTCCATCTAATTCAAGGAAGTCTTCTCCAACACCCTGAGACTCCCATAGATGAAAAACAAGAAGAGATAAGGACGTGTCAAAGATTGAGTGTTATAATTGTCACAAGTTTGGCCATTGTGCTCAAGATTTCCGAGAAAGGAGGGATGCTCCAAGGTCAAGATACAACAATGATCGTTGCTTCAACAATAAAAAGTTCAATAATAGAAGAAGAAATGATCGAAGAGGAAGAGATGATAGAAGAAGAATGATGCTCTAGATGATCATGAAGAAGGGCATTGTCCTCAAAAGAAGTCAAGGAAATTCAGGTATTAAAGTAATGCAATTGCTAGTCAATCTGAATATATTCTCATTTCTGCCTTTTCTAGTTCTCCCCCTTTGGATTCGTATGATAGTTGGCTGGTAGATAGTGAGGCTTCTAGAAATTTCTCCGGGTATAAGGAAGTACTTTCAAATTTGGTTGAGAATGAGACAAGTTTAAAGATCATCCTTAGAGACAATACTTCATATACTGTGAAGGGCTTTGGATTTGTCAAATCTGATTTGGACTCTAGGCAATCCGTTCTTCTTCATGAAGTAATGTATGTTCCGGAACTAAAGAAGAACCTGGTATCTATTTATGCTTTGGAAGACAAATGGATGAGAGTAGCCTTCGTAAAAGGAAAAGTCTGTGAAATTTTCAGGACTGAAAATTATTACTACAATACTTGGTTTATTTCTCCTACTTATGAGATAAGTTATTTACAGATGCTTCAATAAATTTTGAAATAAACACATTTGCAGATCTTCAGTTCAATCAAGAGTATAAGAACAGAAAGAAACATTACACAAGTAGCACAATAGAAAAAATCATATGAACATAGTTATTTTTGGACAATTGTCCTTGGAAAAACCCAATGCGGGAAAATTGGTGCAACAGATGAGGGTTTTGTATTTATCTTCAGAAATGGATCGTATATTTACAAGAGTCTGATGACCAAAGAAAAATTAGCATACACTTGGTTGAATTTTCTGGAACCTCTAGAAGAATTTTCGGACCCTCAGGGTGACCTCCTTCACCCTCCGTGTCATCCAGCGTGAGAGCTCTGCGCAGTCTCTCCTTGGACTGCGTAACTCTGCGTGGAGGGGATCTTGCTGCAGATCAGCTCACCCTTCCCTTCATCCTCTTGACTTCTGCTTCTCCGATAACTGAATCTTCCCACTCGCTTCTGCTTCTGCAACCCTGCCTCTACAATCTCACCCACTGAAATCGAATTCTCTTGCTTCATAATTGGTTTCCTTCGGGTACTGAGAATGTCCCCGACTTGATTTCCAAATGGCCCTCAAGTCTCTTCTTATAGTCTTCTCGCTGATGAATCAACGACCAAGATTATATCGTTAATCAATGGCTCAGATTAAAAGATGACTTGATCTTCGTTTTCTAGAAGATTCACACTTTGCTCTATTAATACCCTTTAATTATTTAATTTCTCTAAGTTTAAACTTAGGGTCTGCAAGTCATATCCGAGTGGAATTTCCACAAACGATTTTTGGGTTCTCTGGATAACTGTTGTCTAAGCCTCTCTATCAAAACTGAGACTTAGAACATTTTCCGATGCTATAGAAATCAACACTCTCTCTTAGCGAGGAAAGTGTTTAGGCAAGATACCACTACACTGCTCTAACTCTATAACACCTGTTGCACTGATGTTGTCTTGGCTGCTGCCCCTCATCTCTGCGCTGCTGCTACCTGTACTACTGCCTTGTGACACTGCCTCTGCCACTACCTCTCCGTACTGCAGCTTCCTCTGTTTCTGAAGACCACCCTTTCCTCTAATGGAACAGGTTCTCGACGATCCCCATCTTTTCTCTGAAGTAAGTGAATTTGATCTTACTCAGAGCCTTTGTGAGAATATCTGCCACTTGTTCTCCTATAGGAGTGTATCACAACTGTATTGCTCCTCTTTGGACATAGTCCTTGATGAAGTGGCACTGAATGTCAATGCGTTTCGATCGGTCATGAAACACAGGATTTTCAGAAAGCTTAATGCAACTCTGATTATCACACATAATCTTGGTCGGTTCTATGCGCTTCTTGAGTAGGTTCAAGAGTAACTTGCGGAGCCATATGGCCTCACGCAAAGTTGTGTTTGCTGCCATGTACTTTGTCTTGGCTGAACTTAGTGCTACGGACTTCTGTTTCCTGCTGCACCAGGAGGTCATTCCTGATTTGAGACTGAAACAGTACCCACTGGTACTTTTCCGATCCATTGTGCTTCCAACCCAATCTGCATCTGTGAACCCACTCTATTGGACCTCATTGCCCTTGGTGTACTTCAACCCATACTCGACTGTCCCTCTCAGATATCTGAGAACATGTTTGGCTGTTGCCCAGTGAGCCCTTGGTTCCACCATGAACTGACTGAGGGTATTTACTGCATAACAAATGTCTAGTCTAGTATTGACCAGATACATCAATGATCCGATGAGCTGTCTGTACAAGGTGGGATCAACCTCATCATCCTTCGTTGTGTCTATCTTCTTCCAGTTAGTAATCATTAGCGTGGCCATGGGTCTACAGTCTTCCATCTAAAATATTTTCAAAATTTTTGTCGTGTATCTTCCTTGCCCTAGGAATATTTCTCCTTTCTGCTTCCAGACTTCTAATCCAAGAAAATAGTGCACTTGCCCCAAGTCTTTCATGTCGAATTCTGTAGCCAGATTCTCCTTGCAGTCCTTTATGAGCTTGGATGATCATGTCAAAAACAGATCATCGACATAAAGTACCAGAATAAGCATCTCATCTCCTACTCTCAAGTAGTAGAGGTTGGGGTCTGCGTCACTCTTGACGAACCCTATCTTCTGCAAGTAGCTATCAATCCGCCCATACCATGCCCCGGGGGCTTGTTTTAGACCATATAAAGCTTTCTTAAGCCTGCAAACATGAGTCTTCTGATCATGTGTCTTGAAGCCCTCTGGCTATTCTATGTACACTTCCTCCTCTATCACCCCATTCAAGAACGCTGTCTTGACATCCATCTGGTGAATCTCCCATCCCATCTGCGTAACTAGAGAGATGACGGATTTGATAGAAGTGTAGCGAGCTACTGGGGTGAAGGTTTCCTCATAATCAATGCCTTCCTTCTGTGCATACCCCTTAGCTACAAATCTTGCCTTGAACTTCTCTATGCTGCCATCTGCAGCATATTTGATCTTGTAGATCCACCTAGATCCTACAACTGCTCTGTCTTGTGGTCTAGGGACTACTTCCCAGACATCATTTGTCATGATGGAGCTATACTCCTCCACCATGGCATCCACCCATACTTGATGCTAAGCTGCTTCCCGAAAGGTGGATGGTTCACCAACCTGAGCTACCAGTGCTTGATATTTGTCTGGCTGCTTCCTTATCCTCTGTCCTTCTCTAGGGGCTCCAACAAATTCTTCTGCATCCTTAAGAATTTGTTGAAGTTCTCTGCTCGGTCTCCCATCAGTGGTGGGCAGTATTATCTGCTCTCCTCCCTGTTCTTCTTCGGAGGAGCTCTCCTTAGAATCCTTGTGCCTTGGAGAGGCACTTGACTCATCCTCTGTAGGCTGTTGAGGCTATACTAGTGGATCCTCCTCAATTTGCGTATCTGTGGCCATTTCTTGAGATTTCTTGAAGGCTCTCTCCTCCAGGAATTTAACTTCACTTCTTACCATGATTTTCCTGCTCTCTGGAATATACATGCGATATGCTTTCACATTCTCACTATAGCCCATAAGGAAACCCTTTTCTGCAGTATGATCCAACTTCTTCCTCTTTTTATCTGGAACGTGGCAATACACCATGCTGCCGAATATCCTGATGTGGCTCACTTCTGGCTTGCTGCCTGTGAACACACTCTCGGGGGTTACCTTCTCCAAGGCTCTATGGGGAACTCTGTTCTGGATATATACTGTTGTATTGCAGGCCTCTACCAATAAGAATTTGGGCATATCTTGGTTGCACAACATTGCCCTTGCAACTTCTATTATGGGTTGATTCTTCTGTTTTGCAACTCCATTTTGCTCTGGGTTGTATGGTGTTATCAATTTTCTCTTGATGCCTTCCCTTGCACAGAAACTTGTGAAGTCCTTATCGATATATTCTCCACCGTTATTTGACCGCAACTTCTTGATCTTCTTTCTCGTAGAGTTTTCCACCAAGGCTTTGAAATCTTTGAATCGATCAAAGACTTCATCTTTGGTTTTCAGAAAATAGATCCAAGTTTTTCTGGAATGATCATCAATGAAGGTAGAAAAATACTTCGCACCACTAAGAGCGGTTGTGGACTAAGAGTGGTTGTGGACATTGGACCGGAAATATTCGAGTGTAATAACTCCAATACACTCTTGGCTCTGCCGCTGCTTCTTGGAAACGCTGCCTTAGCGTACTTCCCTAGTACGCACCCCCTGCAAACTTCATCTTTCTTCGTGTTGAGTTCAGGAGCCCCTATGACAGTATTTTTTAGAATTCTCAAGGCTCCATGATGTAGATGCCCCATCCTTCTGTGCCATAACTCTTTCAGATCATTGTTGTCTATACTGCCAATCAGGGCCACCGAAGATTCAAGCTGGATTTTGTATAGCTTGTGACTCCTTACTCCAATTTGTGCCTTTTTGCTCCAACTAGGGTGTTTGACATACACCTTATCTCTAATAAAGTATACATCATAGCCCTTTGTTCTGTAGCTAAGACACTGAGAGTAAATTTATCCCCAACCCTGGTACATGCAGAACATTCGTGGCTTGAATTTTGTTGCCATCTTCGATTTGAAATGTTATGGTACCTCTCCCAATGGGGGTACATTTTTCCTTGTTTCCCATAGTTATCTGGAAATTCATCTGTTCTTTTTGGTAGCTTGAAAAACATTCTCGAACCCCTGTCATGTGAGTAGATGCTCCACTGTCAATATACCAAACACTTGGAGGAGCTGTGCTCGACACACAAGTAAGATCCTCCTCTAGTCTGGATGCAACACTTTCATGTCGTGTTCCCTCTGCATTTCTGCGTGCTTTGGAGGACTGCGTGAACCCTTCCGGATGATGGATCTTTGGTCCATGGTAGATCCTCCCTTTCTATCTTTGGCCCTTTGCTCTGATACCATGTGAAAATTTCAAGACTGAAAATTATTAATACAATACTATGTTTATTTCTCCTACTTATGAGATAAGTTATTTACAGATGCTTCTGTAGATTCTGAAATAAACACATTTGCAGATCTTCACTTCAATCAAGAGCATAAGAACAGAAAGAAAATTTACACAAGTAGCACGATAGAAACAATCATATGAACACAATTATTTTTCGAAAATTGTCCCTGAAAAAACCCAATGCGGGAAAACTGGTGTAGTAGATGAGGGTTTTGTATTTATCTTCAGAAATGGAAAGTACATTTACAAGACTCTAATGACCAGAGAAAAATTAGCATACACCTGGCTGAATTTTCTAGAACCTCCAGAAGAATTTTCGGACCCTCGGGGTGACCTCCTTCACCCTCTGCATCATCCAGTGTGAGAGCTCTGCGCAGTCTCTCCCTGGATTGCGTAACTCCGCGTGGAGGGGAACTTGCTGCAGATCAGCTCACCCTCCCCTTCATCCTCTTGACTTCTGCTTCTCCAATAATTGAATCATCCCTCTCCCTTCTACTTTTGCAACCTTGTCTCTACAATCTCACCCACTGAAATCGAATTCTCTTGCTTCAGAATCTATTTCCTTCAGGTACTAAGAGTGTCCCAGGCTTGATTTCCAAATGGCCCTCAAGTCTCTTCTTATAGTCTTCTCGTTGATGAAGCAACTGCCAAGATTATATCGTTAATAAATGGCTCAGATTAAAAGATGACTTGATCTTCGTTTTCTAGAAGATTCACACTCTGCTCTATTAATACCCTTTAATTATTTAATTTCCCCAAGTTTAAACTTAGGGTCTGCATTAAAATAATTAATTATTTTAATAAACTCATATCTGAGTGGAATTTCCACAAACGATTTCTGGGTTCTCTGGATCACTGTTGTTCAAGCCTCTCTATCAAAAAAGAGACTTAGAACACTTTCCGATGCTATAGAAATCAACAAAGTCCTCACCTAGCTGATGGAATCTCGAATGAGGGATGCTTTCAGTTTGGGATCTAGAGTTGAAGGACTCTATAGAGTCACTGGAAGACCTCTGATTGCAATGGTCCACGACACTAATCATCAAAGCGAGCTATGACACCGTATATTGGCAGATATTTATTATGAAGCTCTTCCAAAATTGAAGAAGTTAGTCTCTGGGATCTCTGATGTTTAAGCAAGACACGATGGAGTATGTCTAAGGTGTGCCAGTGGAAAGAAGACAAGGGGACCATTACCCTCTAGCAAGAACAAGACTAATGACATTCTCCAACTCATTCATTCTGACCTATGTGGACCTATGCCCTTGCATTCTCTTGGTGGTCAACTCTATTACATGACTTTTCCAAGAAGATGTGGATATACTACTTGAAGCATAAGGATGAGGCCTTTGATATGTTGAAGGACTTAAAGGCATTAATTGACAATCAAACAGGGAAGAAAATCAAGGTTTTTAGGTCCGACAACGGTGGAGAATACATTTCGAATGAGTTCATAGACTTCTGCATGAAGAAGGTATTAAGAAGGAGACTATTATGCCATACAATTCCGAACAAAATGGAGTGGCTGAAAGAAGGAACAGGTCCATTGTGGAAGTTGCCTGAACTAAGCTCCATGATAAAAAACTGTCCAAGTTCCTTTGGGGAGAAGCAAAAAATACAGTGATATATGTTCAAAATAGTGTTCCTTATCAAGCTTTGGACAACAAGTCTCTCGAAGAAGTATTCACAGGTGTGAAGCCCGACATTGGACATCTCAGGATATTTGGCTGTCTTGTATATTTCCATGTGCCGAAGAACAAGAGGAACACATTGGAAACCACCAAAAGGAAAGGTATGTTTAGGGGATACTGTGAAAATTCTAAAGCATTTAGAATATATGTACATGGTCAAAGGAAGATTGAGTTTAGCAGGGATGTAACTTTCGATGAAGATGCTACCCTTGAAAAAGCAAGGGACCTTCCTCCGCCTCCTCCTGAGAAGAATGATGATATGGGTCTACTAGAAGGTCCTTTTGTGCCTGAATTTGAAAAGGACATTGTTGATGATCCCATGGATCCTTTGGACCCTCCTCCAAGTGATCCTCCAACCAGGAAGTGACCATTGTGGCTTCCAGATACATTATAGGATGTCGAGAGACACATTCCCGTCGGAGGGACCTATAGAGAAAGTAAGAAACCTTGCTGGTGTCGGGGATATGTTGTAGCCATGAGCACTATCATTCAAGATGAGCCACCTACCTTTGATGAAACTGTGAAAGAACAAGTTTGGAAGGATGCTATGGTTGAGGAGTATGAATCAATTATGAAAATGATATATGGGACGTTGTTCTGAGACCTAAAGGGAAGTCCGTCGTAACTTCAAAGTGGTTGTTACACAGTAATTTGTCACCGTCCCTACCATTCCCCATCCCGCACAATAGAGGACCCACTATGTGACCTGTGAACACTGTCATGCACTGAAAACATCATCATTGCATCCCTCTGAGTATGAGCTTCATTTCCCCTTGAGACATCTCCTTGCAAAATCCATGAAAAACAACTCTTTTTGCATTGGCGCGGGTAGACAGTTCAGTACTCGCGCCACTCAGGGAAATCCTGTAAAGAGGTCGTGCCACTTGGCGCTCTGTCATAGAGCAGCAATCGCGCCACCCATTTTAGGGACTGTTTTTTATATATGGATGGCGGAAGTTGAGTTCAAACAAACTCACAACCACTGCCTATCTTGAGTTGGGAGGTTTGGCTACGGGAGTTCTATGGAAGGAAGTAGTTTTGCCACCTTCTATGGAACCTTCCTTGTTGATAGGGCCCATCCCATAATAATAGGGATCCCAACTCCCTCCTTCCCCATCTATAAAAGCTTGCTCAGATCCATGGCAAGCTAGTCTTGAAGTGCTGAAGCTTTGCATCTCCCTATTCTCAAGTGCCTTTGTGCTGTAAAGAATCCCTTCTTTCCCTTAAGGCCCATTCAAGCGAGGAGACCTTTGTTACGAGACTCTGGAGAGGTTTCCCTTTCCTTGGCGAGCTTTGCGAGACGTGGACAACCGGAGACCCGTTCGAAGGAAGCTGCGACGTCAGAACTTGGTTGTAACTTCTATTCGTTTATCATTTTAATAGATGACTATGATTATGGTTCCACTCCTTTTTCCATTATGTAAATGCGAGTTATATCTTTTCTGACCGATGTTTAGTTACGTATGCTGGTTCCTATGCATGTATCTGTTCGTTTCTTCTGTGTGCAGGTGTTCATCCACGGAGATCGTGGAAGGATTGTGATCTGCCAGGGCTGAAGGACGGGGACATCTTCTTCTTGAGATCTAGCGTTGGAATTCAGGTAGGCTCTTATCCCAAGTCTTTCATTCGTAACTAGGAGCTTGCGTCATAGCATTGTTTGTTTGTTGCTAGACCCCTGCTGGGCTAGTAGGGATCGCCTCTGTCCGCAGAGGGGATTTACCTCCTCAACAAATTGGCGACTCCGCTGGGGATCGTCCGGTTTTCCTTTTCCCGTCTATGATTGGTTCGCTTTGATTGTTTCTCCTTGCTTGATTGAACCTTCTGGGTTGGATTCTTTCATTATTTTAGCCTCTTGGTTTGCTTAGCCTGTATTGGTCTCTTTTCAGATTAGCTTGTTTTTTAATTTTTATTGAAGAACTCGACTGGCGCGGGTTTTAACCCGACAGTCGCGCCACTTGGCACTTGTTGCATTTGTCTGTCTCGCGCCACTCGGCCTCTGGCGCCAGTTTCAAGGCCACAGTCGCGCCACTCCTGTGACTTTTTTGAGTTTCTTCATTTTTTGGCTTTCTGAGCTTGACCAGTACTGTTCTTCTTGATTTCTTGATTGTCTGAGTGTGCTGGAGTCTTGTTTGACTGGAATTCACCGCTATCCTTTGGTTGTTTGCCTCTATCTATTGATTTCACTCTGTGAGCCCTAGGGCATCTAGTGGCTTAGTGAATCGAGCCCTCCTTGGAAATTTTGGTGTCTTGATTGTCCTGTCAACTTGTGGATTGATTCTCCACGCTCTCTTAACAGTCTTTGATTGTTTTGTTGCGTCTTTTGAGTGATTGTTCATTCCTTCATTCGGAATTCGTTTGCCCTTGCTTTGGATCTAGATTACACGGTCCATTGGGTGTTTTCGAGTCTTTCTTCGATTTGAGAGACTTTGGGTCGATTTAGAGATTTGGTTGCTTGCTTCGTTGAGTGAATATTGTTTGCTTCGCTCTCTTAGATATCATTTCTCAAATTGTTCCTTTTGTTTTCAGTGCACATTAGCCATTGAACATTGAAAAAAAAAAAAAAAATATAATCTCTTTTGCTTTTGATAAATTAGTGCAAATTGTGATCTTTTCCATATTGCTAGTGATTAGTGTTTGAATGAAAAGTGTGCAATTGCATTAGTTGCATTAGAGACATTCTTGTTTGTATTCCGTTCATTTCGTTTGCATAAAAGCTCTCAACTCTTATTTAATTAGTTTTCATCGAACGAAATGTTGCACTGTGGCATATAGCTTTGCATTTAGGAGACACTACATACGATAGGGCCTGGAAATTGAAACTTAATTGAAGATCAACTATAAAATTTATTCAATTAACCTAAGGCAACATTGGAACTTAACGCAACATATTTAGAAAGTCTAGGCTAGAGACGTGTTCCGGCGTCGTTAAACCTAGCAGCTGTCGTTCGCCTGTTGGCTTTAGACAGCGCTAGTACGGACTTGCGCTCCCCGTACCGTCGCGTATATAAAGGGAGACCCCTATAGGTTTTCAATCCTTTATCCACAGGAAGCCGAGTCTGCCGCCCTATACCCGTGATACACCGAACACAGCATTCGGGGAGACTACCTGCACGTACAGAAAGTCCTTGGTCGATTTCTGTTTCATTCTTGAAACCAAGGTGTATATTGCAGTTCACGGATATTTGGTACACCCTTTGTGCCTAGTTTTTCCTGAGCAGTCATTTGGTCTTTTCTGACTCCCTAAACTTGAAAAAACCGTCAAGCGCTTGTCCTTTCACGCTTGTGTCAACTCTGAAAGAGATAGAGTCATCTTTTTATCGTTTCTCGACTCTTAAAACATGAAACGGTAGAATTTGTTTATTTTCCAATGTGGTAAAATCAATCTCCCACGATAACACACCCGTTTAGATATTGCTTGTGATTGTTTGATCGTGTGTCTTAATTCGTTTTCAGCCCGTGTGTGTGTGTGCTCTCTTCTTCTAGTCTTTTGTCACGGTGGCGGAACCCTCGGTTTCGTCTACTGGTAGTCCTTACACGGACGATTCTTGACCAGGCCGCCACGTGAACCACGGCGGCACATTGTTCGGAAGTTCACGACGGGGGACCGGTCCTCATCGGCAACCTTTGGAGAGCCGGTTGAGTTCAAAGCTGGCCCTTTCGGACCCTCATGCGAGATTGAGATTAGGAGCGATTTCCTTTCTCTTACATCGGGTTCCTTGGATTTATTCTTCTTGTTTTTCCTCTAGTCCTCGCCGTCTTGCGTGATTTAACGGCGGGGAACAACCATGAGTAATTACGGTAACTGAACCAAGGGGGGCTACCAGCGCATCCCTCGTAGATTGTTTGAGGGAGACGAGTCTGAGCTGGCTACCACATCGTCAGCTGGTCCTTCTTTGCCACAGGGATACAGATCTCTGGGTCAGATTATCTCAGCTGCTGCCTCTATGGGAGTATCATCTCCTGCTTCGAGGCCAGCTGTCACTACACCCGGGGTGTCTCCTTCGACACCCGTCACTTCTGTTCCCGTGCGACCCACTGTTTGTGTGGCTGCCTCTTCTGCTGTTGTCTCAGCATCTGCTTCTAGATCTGGGCCAACTCCGGAGGACATTTATCTAGCTACTGCTATACCGGAGAATATCTCTCCGGAGGAGTATCGGTTGTTTTTACAGCAACCGAACGCCGGAGCTGGACAGCTCCCCCAAGATCCTTATCGGTCTTTCTTTTCGCACTATGCACAAGACGGCACTCCCGTGTATGGTTTTCCGGGTCAGCTTGACGAGCATGGGGACATTTTGCATCTTCCTGCTCCTGAGGCTTATCTTTATGTTCAAGGTTTACCGTACAACCAGGCTCAGAACTTGCAGGCACAACCTTTCCAAGGTCAACCTGCAGGCCAACCTGGCTATCAGTACGACCCACAGGGACAGCCCAATCAAGGCTACTCTGCGGGCCAGCAAGGGCCATTCTATAATCCGCGAGGACCATATTATAACCCTGCTGGTCAACCTGCTCAGCCTCAGCCGGGGTATCAACAGGAACCGACCTATGGACCTGGGGGGCAAATCCAGCCTTCTTCTGCGTCTGGCCATGATGTCACATTGTCTCCTAACGTTGCATATCATGAGACCACTTTATGGATTTAGCGATCAAGCGGTTTCCGGCAAGCACAGTGCGTTTCGCCTCCGAGCCAGCAGCTTATTCGGTGCAACACGGGGCTCACTTACAACCCGGTCGACCTAGCAACAATGGCCTTTGTCCTCCAGGGCACTTTGTTCGTCGGGGGCCGCCCCCTCACTCGAGTCCTTTGTTCATTCGAAGCGACCCTCTCTGTTCGCGTTCACTACCCGCTCGGCGACTTTGCTCACTCGATGCGGCAATAGCAGTACATGCCCTACATACCCGAGGCTCGCGAGGGTTCCGCTTATCAACGGTCTACTCATCCTCGAGTGGTTGTTATTATCTGGTCCAATCTCAGCGAAATCTAACTATAACCACTCTAGAGGCTGGAGGCTCTCAGTATCCTCCTCCTCCACCCGGTTCTAACTATGCTCAGCAGCCAAATCCAAACGCTGCTTATACGGGGCAGACGCCTAATCAGGGCCCGAACCCTGGTTATCAGGCCCCACACAATGGTTACCAGCAACCTATAATCCGCAAGGACCGTATTATAACCACTATTTCGTGTTATGTGATTAACCTCGGTAGAGGTATCAACGAGGGCCGGCCTATGGACTGGAGGCAAATCAGAAGCCTTCTTTACCAGTGCAGCATAGCTATCTGTTGTCTCTAACGTTGCATATGAGTATGATGAGTTACTTTATGGATTGCAGAAAAGAGAGTTATTCCGGCAAGCACTGGTCTGGCGGCCACGTCCAACGGTCATCGGTACAACACGTGTCCGCCTCAAATGGCTTATTCGATGCAACACGAGGCTCACTTTGCAGCGGGTCGGCTGCGCAGCTTGACCTTTCCTCTCCAGGGCCAACCTGTTCATTCGAGCCGCGCCTCATTCGACCAACTTTCATTCATTCGAGTGCCCCTCACCCGAGTCCTTTGTTCATTGGGCGTCTCTCATTAGTTCACTCTTGCTCCCCGACTGCTCACTCAATCACCGCCGTCAAATCAGCAATTTCGCCCTACGTACAGACTACGCGGTTCCACTTATCTCCGATCTACTCATCCTCGAGGTAGTTTATTATCCTCATGGTCAGTCTCAACCAGACTATAACCACCCCGGAGGCTCTCGGTATCTCATCCTCCTCCCACACAGGTTCTAACTATGCTCACAGTATGTGATCAAGCAGCTGCATGCGAAGATGCGCCTAATCGGGGCCCAGACATTGCAGTTGCTCGGGCCCCACACAATGGTTACCAGCAACCAAATCAGTCTGGCTATACGAATTATGCCCCTCACGGTCAGAATCCTACGGGACAGAACCCATGGGGGCAGGGATATTCACAACCATCGTGGAGCATGGGTACCGGACCTTATTCTGGGACTGGCATGGGAATTAACCCTCCATTGCCGTTCCTGGCTACCTTTGATCTACCGGACGTTTCGAAGTTGACCAATGATCCGATTGCTCATAATCCATATTGGCCCCCGGTTCCGACCAAGATACCAGGAGACTGTCCCAAGTTTGAGGGAAAATCTGGAGAAGACCCCCAGGCGCATGTGATGACGTATCACCTCTGGTGCTCGTCTAACTCTTGGACTGACGATTCGGTTCGTTTGCGTCTTTTCCAGCGTACGTTAACAGGAGCTGCTGCTAAGTGGTACATAGAGCTATCCCGTGGTATTTTTCGGGATTTCAACTCGTTAGCTATGGCTTTCCTCACGCATTTCCAGTTACCAGTCCGGTATGAGACCGGGACGCACCTCCTGTCTTCCCTGAAGCAGGACTCGGCCACTCACATCTCGGATCACATCCATGAGTGGCGGCGCCGTCGTCGACTGATCAAATTTCACATACCTGATCAGATTTTGACTCACTGGTTCACCACCTCCTTTGTCAATAAAATCGCTCAGGATA